>ML776624.1:997050-1093407 GCA_009831015.1 Picea engelmannii | reverse complement strand
AACATAGATTAGATTAGATTAGTTCTACTTCAGTCCTGCATATACAGTGCGTGTGCTTCGTCAGTCTACGTACCCCGGGTTGACAATTAAATGGTTGGGCAAGTACTACAACGTTACTATAACGACATATATTTCGCCTAACAGTAACGTTTGCATACGATCTTCATTTTAGGCGTGTGATAGCCCGTTGGAAATGTATCATTGAGTAGATTCATTTTAGGGGCTCAATCATTCCTTTGGCTATCATTGAGGAGATCAATCCCGAAAAACCTTCATTTAGGCCCTCAAAATGGCCCCGGAAGTTAAAACTGCTAAAAATAGTAAATTTCCAAAATTGTCAGAAAACTATTTTGAGCCAGTTGGAAAAGGTGGGTGGCCCTAGATATCCATATGGATCAATCCTCCCTCCTTAGGAAGCAATATTATCCATTGCGTTGAGGTCCCCCATTAGATGAGGAGATTTCTGCTAAATTTGGCCCCAGGTGAGCCACTTGCCTTGGTGTAGGAGCTGCCCTGCTTTGACGACTCGATAAAGATGGATCCTTTGTTGTCGAGTGCCCTTGATATGTATGTCCACAATATGATCATTGGATGCCTATTGTATGCTTTCAGGGTTGAGCTCTGTTGGTGTCAGATGCTCTGCTACTTCTAAGGTGTCCAATAATGGTGGGAAATAAGGGTGAAGGGGATCCACGTTGAACACTGGGTGTAGGCCAAGGAAAGGAGGAATGTTGAGCTCAAAAGAATTATCCCTCATGGCCTCGGTGATAGTGTACGACCCATAACAAAGTGGGTAAATCTTCCAATGGGGTCCTGTAAGGCGTTCTTTTTGCAAGTGCAACCAAACTTTGTCGCCCACCTGAAACTTATGTGGCACCTGATGTTGATCATGGTGTTGTTTTCACTTGTCATTGGACTTTTGTAGGATATCTTGAACCTATTGGAAGATGTGCTGAATCTTCTCAATGAACCGGGTGGCTTTGTCAGCTACATATGGAGCAGGAGATGAGTTGGTCGAGGTGACCACAAGGGGAAGTGCAACATCTATGGGACCCAATGGTTGGAATCCCAACCCCACTTGAAAGGGGCTGTGGTCGATTGAGCTATGCAGTGCTCGGTTGTAGCTATGATGGACATAGGGAAGGCTCTCATCCCATGTGCAAGGGTGCTTTGAATTATACATGCGAAGGACATGCAGAATCATTCAATTTACAACCTTGGTTTGGCCATCTGTATAGGGGTGGAAGGTCGTGGATTTGTTGAGCTTGGTGTCCAGTAGTGACCAAAGGCTCGACCAGAATGTGTTGAGAAATCAAATATCTCGATTTGAGAAAATGGTTTGTGGAATTCCAAAATGTACCCAGACTCGTTCAAATAAGAGCTTGGCAGTGGCATCTGCTATGATGCTCTTCTTGCAGGCAACCATCATCGTCGTCTTAGAAAAGCGATCAAAAACCACAAAAAAACAGTCATTTCCCCTCTTGGTGGATGGGAGGCCTGACATGTAGTCCATTGAGATGGATTCCCATGGCCTGTCAGGAGTAGGAAGAGGGGTGTACATGACCTGTTTCTTAGTGGTCAGTTTGGAAATAGCGTAGGCAGTGTAGTACCTGATATACTTGCTGACCTCCTAACAAAGTTCCAGCTAGTAGAAATGTTTCTGTAGCATCGCGACTGTCTTTTCGACACCAAAGTGTCTTGCCAACCGACTGTAGTGGTCTTCCCAGATCAGCTTTGCTTGCTCACTTGATGGAACACACATATGGCCCATACGACACAACAACCCATCCTGAAGATGGAAATTATTGACAACTGTGTTTGCACCCAACATTTGGTAGGTGGTGGTGAAATAAGGGTCTGTCTCATAGAGTTGGGGCCATCCAAATGTCTCATGGTCGCAAGATTCTAGCACCGTGGTGAGTGTTACGACTGGTGGTCTGCTGAGGCAATCAACGACGCGATTAGTGCTTCCTGTTTTATACTTGATGTTGAGGTGGAATTGCTGCAAGTATGTGGACCACTTTTGATGGTGGTCATTCTACAATTTTCCCTGCGTCTGCATGAACTACAGTGGCTTATGATCAGTGTGGATGGCTGTCTCCTTCCCAAGAATGTAATGTCTCCACTGGCGGCATGCTTTCATAATGGAGTACATTTATTTGTCGTAAGTAGGGTACTTATGGATAGTATCTGACAGTGTCTCACTATGATAGGCCACAAGGTGGCCGTGCTGAATGAGAACGGTGCCCACATCATAGTCTGAAGCATCTGTCTCGATCTCAAAGGGATGATGCAGGTCTGGTAGTGAAAGTACTGGGGCTGAGCACAAGCGCTGCTTCAAATCGTTGAACGCTTGTTGTTGGGACCGACCCCATGAAAATTTTTCCTTACCACCACCCCTGTTTATTTGGCTGAGGGCCCATGCAATATGGGAGAATCCCAACATGAACCTGCAGTAGAAATTGGCAAGGTCCAAGAAGCTCTGAAGCTCAGTGAGTGTTGTTGGGGACGACCAGTCATGGATGACTTGGATCTTGGCTGGATCCACATGTACGCCATGCTGATCAATGATGTAGCCTAGGTAATGGACCCTATTCACGCTGAAGGAGCATTTTTCCAAGTTGGTGTTTAGCTTGTGTTGTCGTAGGGTGTGCAGAACCTGTTGAATATGTTACAAGTGTTCGGCCCAAGTCTTGTTGTAAATTAGAATGTCATCCAGATACACCACTACAAAAGTATTGGTGAATGGTCGCAGGATATTATCCATGATCCTCATGAAAGTGGCTGGAGAATTTGTCAAACCAAAGGGCATGACCAACCATTCAAAAAGGCCTTCCTTTGACTTGAAGGCGGTCTTCCATACATCTGTTTGTTCTACCGGGACCTGGTGGTAGTCGAACTTCAGATCAATCTTACTGAAGTATTTGGCCCCCGTGAGTTGATCAAGGAGGTCATCAATTCAGAGAATCAGGTATCGATTTCTGACTGTGATTTTCTTCAGAGCTCGGTAATCAATACAGAGTTGTCAGGTTCCATATTTCTTTTGTACCATCACAATTGGGCTGTCGCAAGGTGATGAGATGGGGCGGATGTGCCCCTTGTGGAGCAGTTCTTGGATCTGTTGTTTGATCTCCTCATTCTCTAACAAAGAGTGACAATAGACTGAACCATTAGGTAGCGATGCATTGGGGGTCACATCGATGGGGTGCTTGACCTGGCAGTACAGAGGCACCCCTGTAGGTGAGGAGAAGGTATCTGAGTATTCTTCCATGACCTTATCTACTTTCTTCTGCTGTGTGGAAAGGTCGGCCGCAGAGACCCTGGATGTGGCTATGATCTTTCGCTTATTTTGAGAGCAAATCATGAAGAAGAAAAAATTCCCCGTCTGAGAGATGACCTTCCTGCATTGCTTAGTAGAGATCAAGTAAATAACACTTGGTGGGACTGCCTCGGGTATCCTATACAATTTCCTGTTCAAAGTAATAATAACACTACGAGGCCTAGACTCATATATAACATGGTGTTTCCATAAATAAGGTTGGTCCAAAAGAACATCACAAACTTCGAGAGGAGCAACATCACACAATACCTTGTCTTTGAAGGGCTTGATGTTGTACAATAGTCAACACTGTTGGCTAATGCGGAGATCGCTTCCTTGGTGGAGCCATCCAATGGTGTAGGGTTGTGGGTGCGGCGTTGTTGGCAGGGCCAGCCGCTTGACGACCTTTGCTGAGATGAGGTTCTTCTGGCTACCGCTATCAACGATGAAGTGCAGTGGGGTGGCTCTTACCCACATCTGTGAATGGAAGAGGCACTCTCCTTCTTCTGGCTCGTCTGGTTCACCAAGCTGGAGGTTGGTGGTAGAAACGGTGGCACTGGGTTCTGCATCAATGATCCATCTTCCCCTTTCTGGTTCTGGCTCAGAGTCAAAATCCACATCTGATTTAGAGGCTTTCACGTCAGCCCCCAGCGACTTCTTTGAGTGGAAGTCAGCAGTGTTATACCAAGGGCTCTTATGGAAGTCGCACCACTTCTCGGTATCTTTCTTTGTCTTTTCGGTGTCCTTCTTTTCTTGTGGCTTGGACTAGTTTTCCTGATACTATCCATATTTTCTCTATCCTTTGTTTGGTGGGTTGGGGCCGCCCTTTCCTAGCTTTTGTTTTGAGGGGTTCCCAGGCCCAAATTGTCGCGTCTTTTGTTTGAGCTTATGCTCAATTTTGACGACATATCGGTAGGCCGTGCCCAAGGATGAGATGTACAGAAATTCCATTTCAGTCTGGATGTATCTATGCAGAGCACCATGATACTTGAGCACTATATGTCGCTCTAAATATTTGATACCCAACTTGGTGCACAAGGTATGGAAGATATTTGTGAAATTTGGCACTGCTTGGTCTCTTTCTTCCTCCAGTGTGGTCCATTTGGTATACAGGTGATCATAACTTCCGACAGGGTAGTATTGTTCCTTAATAGCATCCCTGAAGGATTCCCAGGTGGTCATGATTGGAAATAATGAGGTTTCCTCTATTTCCTTTTTTTCACAGAAAGTTTCCCACCAATCTTTGACATGAGGAACGGCTTTGAGGAGCGCAAAAGTAATATTTTCTCTATTCGAAAAGCTATGGACAGAAAAATACCCTTCTAGTAGATTCAACCACTTGTCAACAACATCTACGTCTATTTGACCTTCAAATATAGGAATATTGAAGTTTATTTGTACCTTGAAGGGGGCGGTGCCTCCGTTCGAAGAAGATGCGTTGCCTGTTGGTAGCCGCCGAAGGATTTACGCGAAACTATCCATCATCTCGTTCCTCTATTGTGTGAGGGCTTCCTCAATCAATAGATTGAAAGGATCTCCTGTCCTATTATATTTCTTTTCTTCTTCCATGGGAGGTTGCTTGGGCATGCGAGAGCTTCTTTCCTCAAGAGAAACAAGCTCGAGATCCAACTCTTTGTACTCCGACCTCGTTGGGGACATGCATTGAGACGACAAGGAGCAGACCGCTCTGATACCACTGATCCAGATTTTATGAGCATAATGAAATGAATACAGATTATTAACAGGTGCTTAACACAAAATAACAGAGATACAGTCAAACTGGTTTTCTATTCAATAACGAAATAAGCTGAAACTGTAAAATGTAGCGGAAACAAGCTTGCTGGAATGGTGGCGGCTTATCTCTGAGAAGAGATGTGACGACATCGTGCATTCTCAAGAAGAAGGTTACAATGAGGCTCTGAAGGCCTTTTTACAATAAGCAAGAATGCCAAAAACCCCATACATCCAAAAACCTAACCCTAGGAGATGAAGTGCCAAAAGTCATGTGGGCCCCGTTTGGGTAAGTTAGTACATCAACTTCCCGGGGTCGTAACTTTTGCATACGATGTTCGTTTTAGGCATGTGATAGCCCTTTGGAAAGGTATCCTCGAGGATATTCATTTTGGGGGCTCAATCATGCCCTTGGCTATATTTGTGGGGCTCAATCCTGAAAAACCTTCATTTAGGCCCTCAAAATGGCCCAAGAAATTAAAACTGCTAAAAATAGTAAATTGCCAAAATTGTCAGAAAACTATTTTGAGCCAGTTGGAAAAGGTGGATGGCCACTGATATTCATCTGGACCATGTGATTTACAGGAAATTTTTTCCATAATTGACAACCTACCTTTACGACTGCTCTCTGCATGTTTTCCATTTATGGGGTGAGATGAGGTCTCAACTACCGCCCCACTTTCATGAACTGTCTGCATCGGGATCAGGACAGGCCGCACTTTGAACTTCACCATCTGGAGCTTAGTTGGACGCTTGTAGGAAGGACTTGGCAGGTAGACGTGGACGTTGATGATAGGGATTTGACGAGATGACTGGGACTCCGTGCACACCAAAATTTTATATCATTGTCTGACTTAGGATACAAACATTTGATGGGTTTTTTGAGCCCTCTTCTTTCATTTTTTCTTTTCCAGAATGCCACTTCCTAGGGAAAAAACCCTCCTGATCATTAATGTGTGCTAACATGACTTATGTTGGGAACCCAAGATATCAGAGAACAATTACAATTGTAAAGGGGTAATACTTTTGGCTAGGAATGAAGAAAGAGGTGATTGGTTATATAACTAGATGTCTAGAGTGCCAAAAGGTAAAGACTGAGCATAGACATCTAGTTAGATTGCTACAGCCATTTTCCATTCCTAAGTGGAAATGGGAAGTTGTTACAATTGATTTCATTACTAAACTACCCAAGATTGTAAGGCATCATGATAAATTAGCTAAGTTTTCCCATTTTATTCTAGTGAAGCTAACTCACAAGGAAATCAACAATGTTGATATTTACATGAGAGAAATTTTCAGGTAACATGGTGTGCCCAAGGTAATTTGTTTAGGTAGAGATCCCAAATTCACATCAAATTTCTAGAAGGGGTTATTTAAAGGATTTGGAAAAATTTAAATTTTAGTACAACATATCATCTAAAGTCAAATAGGAAAATAGAGAGGGTCAATCAGGTGATTGAGGATCTGCTAAGGATGTATGTGATGGATAGGCCGTCAAAATGGGAAGATGATCTGCACTTACTTGAATTTTCTTATAATAATGGGTATCAAACATCTTTGAAAATGATCCCATTTGAAGCATTGTATGTCATAAGATGTAACACACCTCTGATTTGGGAAAACTCAGTCGATAGATCCATCATTGGGCCAAAATTTCTTAGAGAAATAGAAGAGAGGATGGTGAAAATAAAATAGAATTTACAGGATGCATAGGACATAGAGAAAAGTTATGCAGGAAAAGTTCAAACACATAGAAAATTCAGAGTGGGAAAGCATGTCTTCTTGAAAGTGGAAACTGAGAAGAGTTTGTTGAGATTGGGAAGTTTCTCAAAATTGGTAGCAAGATATTTGTGGCCCATTTGAAATCCTGGAGAGGATTGGTCCTATTGCATACATGTTTGCATCCATGTGCATACACATTGTTTTTCATGTGTCCTTTCTCAAGAAGTATGTGCCTAATGATAACCATGTAATTGATTGGGCTGTGATCTAGGTGGATCACGACGGTAACTTTTGGGTCTAGTTGGTGTGCATATTGGAAAAGAAGGTCAAGGTGCTTTAGAATCGAGCCATTGGACTTGATACGGTCCTGAATATGTTATATGGGAGCATGAGGATGCCATGTGGGAAGAGTACCCACAACATTTTGAAGATGTTTGAAACTTTTTATTGTACATTTGTATATAATGCACTGAGGATCATGCATAAATAATGAGGAGGGGAATTTAATACCTCCAAGTTGTAAATGTGTATATATACATATATTTTTATAGGCTGGTGAGCTAGTATGGTTTTTAGTCCAGAGTGCCTTGGTACATATGTTTTGGGCCAAAGTCCATGTGCGATAATAGCTTGGTGTGCCTGTATGTTGAAAGTTCAGTGAGCCTAGCATTTGTAAATTGTAATCACACTTGGACATATATTAATAAAATACATTTCCATTGCAGACCAAGTCAGAAAAGAGAGTATGGGGGCTTAGGACTTCACGAGAGGGAAAGGGGGCCAAGACTTAAGGAAAATGGGCTAAGTCAAGGGGGATTAAGCTAAGGAATATTATATTATATTCCTAAGTCTTAAGTTATAAGTTATTATTTTATGCTAAGTCCTCAAGTGGAGAGGATGAATTCCAAGTGGCGGGGAAAGAGTTTTTTGGGTTGCCACTAGTAAAAAAGTTGTCACACATATTTAAACTTGGGTTTTAGTGGAAAAAACATTCATTCCATTCCATTCTATCATTCTTGTCCATTCTTACCTTTTCTTATGGAGGGTGAGTGGGGGGACCATTGTGACCCTATTACCTTGTGAAACCTATGAATTCTAGGTGCATTTGGGTTTACAATTATCCTTGGGTTGCCTTAGGGAAGGTTGGAGCCTTGGAGGGAGAATTGTTGGGAATAGATTTCCTTGGGTGAGAGGCTTGGATGGTGCCTGAAGACTCTTGATTACAACTAGAGTTCTTAGAGCCGCAATGTTCTGAGCCTTCCTAACCGACCTATGTCAAAGCCTTGGAAAGGAAGTGGGACAACCTGAGGGATTGTAGTGTAGATAAGGGGGTACATTTCCTTGGGTGAAGTGGGATGATGGGGAATGCGAGACTGTAGGTGGCAACTGTTGTTGGAGTTGGTGCCTTGGCCTAGTCATTGTTGGTGTTGGCTATGAGACCTTAGCTGACTTAGGTATCCTTTTCCTTAGTGGATTCATAGCCCCAACTTGGGGTGACCTACTGATGAGAGAGTTGGAGAATTAGAGTTGTTAAGAACCAAATATCAAAATAGCATAAAAAACCTCAAAATAAGTACTCCACACCTTGACAAAGAGATCATTTAAGATAACAAGTCTCTTCAATGGGGCAACCTCCTTATACACCACATAAATTTACAAATACGAGATTATTCCAAATGAAAAGGTCTCCTTGGTATATATAGGAGACTAGGAGGTACAATTACAACTAATGGACCCAAGCCGACATAAATAAAATAACAATACTAATGTAATATGCCCCAATTAAGGGGTAATGTGCCACTATTTAGGGCTTAACATGCCCCTCCCCTTTAGACAAGTGTTGTCTGCAATGCTTGAGTAATTATGGATGCTTCTGTTTAAAACACTCATCTTCCCAAGTGGAATATTCAGCAGGAAGTTTCCTCCACTTAATGAGATACTTTGAAATGGATATATTCCTCAACTGGAAAATTCTGTGGCAGTGATAGATTCAAGCTGCAATATGATTTTTCATTCCTCATCAAGTTCTAGCAATATAGTTTGAGCTGGGATCTTGTCACCTATAACCTTCTTTAAGCATGAAACATGGAAAATTGGGTGTACTCACGAAGATGCAGGCAACTCCAATTTGTATTCCATAGTACCAATATTTTGCAACACCTTATAAGGGCCATAGTAATTTGGTGATAATTTATTATCCTTCTTAGCTTTCTTGAGGGACATATGTTTGTATGGTTGTAGTCTTAAAAATACCCAATACCCTGCTTCAAAACTTATTTCACTATGATGTTGATATACTTATTGTTTCATGTGATTCTATGCCATGGTCAGGTTGTCCTTTAATAGTTGGAGAACTTCCTGTTGATGCTCAATGTGATCTTACACTGCTTAAACCTTATATTTTTATTTTAGAGAAGAAGTGATAGAAGGTGGGTGATATCCATAGAGTGACATAAATGGTGTCATTTTTGTTGAATTATGAAAGGAAGTGTTATACCACCATTCTGCCAAGGGTAACCACTTGAACCATTATGTTTGTTTATCAGAGACAAAGCAACGAAGGTAGTCTTCCATACATTTATTCACTATCTCAGTTTTTCCATCAGATTGAGGATGATAAGATGATCTATGAGCCAATTGAGTACCCAAAAAATAAAATATTTTTTTCCAAAAATGATGGGATCTCTGTCACTTACAATAATCTTTGGGCTTCCATGTAGCTTTTGAATTGTCTCCATGAATGTGGTGGAAATTGTATTGTCTTTGAAACGACGAGGGATTGCAAAAAAGTGTGCGTACTTGGTTAGTATATCAACAATCACCATGATGACACTCTTTCCTTCAGACTTCGATAACCCTATGACAAAATCCATGGAAACATCCTCCCAGTGCTAACTTGGGATGGCTGATGGTTGTAAAAGACCTGGGGTCTTAATTGTTTCCACCTTGTTTTGTTGGCAAACCAACCATTCTACCACAAACCTTTGAACATCATTTTAAGGCCATCCCAAAAAAATTCCTTCTTGACCCTATGGTAGGTTTTCAAAAATACCTAGTGCCCTTCTACCAGAGAGGTGTCCAATTCCAAGAGTTCCTTTTGTTTGAGTTGGGAGTTCTTACATAAATATAAGCGATCTTTGTACCATAGTGGATCATTTTTCCATGTAAATGTATCTGATGCACTGGAATCCTGGTGCAACCTTTGAATGAGATTCCACACTTTTTTGTCATTATTCCATTCATCCCTCACTTCTATTATCCAATTGGGTTGGATGATCAAGATAACACAGAGAAAGGCCTCAACATCTTCATCCTCTCTTGAGAGTGCATCTGCCACAACATTTTTCTTCCTTTTTTGTAGATGATTTCAAAATCATAACCCAACATCTTGGTTACCTATTTTTGTTTTTCTTCTGACGATAGTCTTTGTTCCAAAGAGTATTTAAGACTATCATGATCTATTTTGACCTTGAATCTCCTACCTATTAGGTAAGGGTTCCATTTCTTCAATGCATGTAGTATTGCCATCATTTCCTTCTCATAAATGGGTTTTTGTAAGTCCTTTACCTTGAGTGGATGAATTTCAAAATAAAGAGGCCTTCCATCTTGGATCAGAACAACACCAATGCCATTTCTTGAGGCATCACATTCCACAATAAAGGTTTTTGTGAAGTCTGGTGTGGTCAAGACAATAGATTTTCACATCGCCTCTTTAAGTTGTTCAAAATCTTGAGTTTCCTCTAGAGTCCATGAAAATGCATCCTTCTTCGTTAATGTCGTTAAAGGTGCTTCTATTCTTCCATATTTCCGAACAAAATTGCAGTAGTAACCTGTCAAACCCAAAAATCCTCTAATATTCTTCAATGTTTTGGGAATTGACCAGTCCATCATGGCCTTAATCTTGTTAGGGTCTACCTTGACACCTTCATGAATTACAATATGACCCAAATAATCTACCTCCTTCACCCCAAAGAAATATTTAGATGGTTTGGCATATAGTTGTTTCTCCTTTAGTAGTTGTAGCACCTTGTCAACATGTTGAACTTGATCCTCCCAAGAATTGTTATAAATTAGTATATCATCAAAAAATACTAACAAAATTTTTCAAAGGAAGGGATTGAAAATAGAATTCATCAACCCTTGCAATGTGGAAGGTGCATTAGTAAAGCCAAAAGGCATGACCAAAAATTCATAATGGCCTTCATGAGTTCGGAATGTTGTTTTTGGGATATTTGCTTCCTTCATTCTAATATGATGATATCGTGAACGAAGATCCAACTTTGTGAAGTAGATTTCTCCATGTAGTTCATACAACAATTCATCAATGATGAGAATGGGAAACTTATCTTTAATAGCGATCTTGTTGAGCTCTCTATAATTTGGACACATACGCCATGAACCCTCTTTCTTGAGTACCATTACCATCGGTGCAGAGTAAGAACTTTGGCAGGTATAATAATGCCAACTTCTAACATTTCTTCAACCATATGCTCAATTTCACTCTTATGGGAATAAGGGTATATGTAAGGCCTGATGTTAGGAGGAACACTCCTAGGAATTAGGTGAATAACATGATCATGATTTTGAGTGGGTGTAAGACCTCTGGGAATATCTTCAAATACTTTGGAATGCTTATCAATGATCCTTTGGATATCTAGGGGAATATATGGCTTAGATGTTTAAACATCTAGTGAGCATATTTGTACAATTACACCATGTTTCCCCTTTTTCAATAATTTTGTCATTAGAGCTTATCACCTTACTGGGTTTCCCTGTGATACCCCTTAAATCAATTCCCTTTCCTTCCAATGAAAATTTCATGAAAATTTCTTGAAAATTAAAATCCATTGTTCCCAATGATTGTAACCATTAGACTCCTAGTACGACATCAACACCACCCATGGGTATAACAATCATTGGAGTATTCATTACATATTACCTCATAGTAAGATTGACCTTACAGAATTTTCTTGAGAAATTGATAGTTCCTCCATTTGAAATCATTACTTGAAACTATGGCGCTGGATATATAAATCAATTGAGAGCTTTGGCTAATTTATAGTGAATGAAGTTATGAGTACTACCAAAATAAATTAGGACTATTACCTTTTTCTTTTTGATATATCCTTCGATCTTGAGGGTTTGAGGAGTGCTAATTCCAGCCAATGCATTACATGATATCGTGGGAGTTAACTCTTCAGAAGAAATCTCTTCTACGTTTTCATCTTGAGATGGTTCTTTTTCTTCTTCTTCTTCTTCTTCCTCTTCACAATATATGTAGAATAATTTCTTCTCACCACACTTATGTCTCTTACTGTACTTTTTTTCACAATTAAAGAATAAACCTTTTTTCTTTTCTTTCCTCCAATTGTTGAAGTGTCAACCTTGTAGGTTGAGGTGTTTTAGAAGAAGGAACATTATTCTCTCGAAATATGTTAAGAGTGGTCCTTCTAGTAGCCATAGCCATATTTTTACTTTCAACATTTCTCGCCACCTTGAACATACTCTCCAATGATTTGGGTTCCGAAAGGAGAACCTCATTTTGAATGTTATCCTTTAAAGTTCCTATGAATACATCAATCAAGTGTTAATATGGAATATTTGTTACCTTTATATTCAATCTTTGGAAGTTCTCAATGTTCTCTGCAAGTGAACCCTTTTGCTTGAGATTTATCAATTGGATAAAGAATGTATTGCTCCTTGTATCCTCATAGTGTGCTATCATTTCTTCCATGAAATTTGTCCAAGTGACAAGTGATTTGAGAGAACAAAGCCATCGATACCACACAAATTGATTGGGTTATAAATACAAAGAGCCAATTCATACCTTTTGAGTGTGTGGAAAATAATGTAGATCAAAGAACTGCTCCATCTGAAGTATCCATGTGATTGGATCCTTGCCGTCAAAATTTTTCATATAGATATTAGGAAAGTGGTTGGTCTTCAACCCAAAGTTGGAGTTTCTCTAATCTTTATTCATCTTCCTTGTGTCTTCATCATGAATTTCATGGGATATATTTTCACTTTCAGGTGGCCTCTCTATTAGTAAATTTTTCAATCCTTCCATGATCTCCCTTTTTAAACCATCCATCTTAGTATCCATTATTTCCTCCAACTTAGCTTCAGTTGAATCCATAATCCCTTGTAGTTCATCTTTTCTTACTGTCTTATTTTATAAATCATTTATATCTCTGTGCATTTCTTCACCTCCATCAAGAGTCCAAGTAGGAAAATATGAAGGCTTATTTGACATAGAAGTTCCCTTTTTTGGTGGCATGTTGGCCAAGTATCACTTTTAAACCTTGATTTCTAGGTGGTTCTGCTAGACGATATTTCTTCTGCTCTATCTCCAAAATTTCAGCCCTTTTGGGTTTGAAAATTTTGTTCTGTATTTATCTAATACGTCTTCTCTGCAATGCCATAGGTCTGATCAAAATTGGATGTGTCAAGTTGAAGTTATGGTAACTTCCCCAGACCTTGTTGATTTTTGGCCCTTCTAGGAGAGCGTACTTGTAAAGAGTTTCAAGAGCACAATTTATGATATTTGATTCTAAAACTTGCACCAGAAATACTACAGACTTTCCACTATCCAATTCAACTAGTCTCAGTTAATTTGGATACTCACTGAAGAATATATCATTGTTTTACTCGAAACACTTACTTGAGATTAGTTAGTATGACTAGTCAACTACCCTATCTTACACAGGATGTATCTACAAAATTAGGATGACCCAGAAGATGAAATTTTTATCACATATACCTTGATAATTTATCTGAATTAAATCTGGGTGTCAGGGTCTGAAACATTATATAAAAATATTTATAGAGAAAATTCCTTGATGACTAAATTCAAGATGATTCGAGAACCCTATCTTACACCGGCTATATCTCCGAAAGTATAAGGTGTTAGGATCTGAAATTTGAACTCCACATACCTTTATCTGTATGTTAAATATCCTCCAAGGGGTTCCTTCTAAAACTTCATAGAAAACAATTTATAGAAAAAATTCTAGGGTGTCTCAGATGCAGCAACGAAATCCCAAGACCTTGAGCTATGATACCAAATGTTAAGAACCAAATATCAAAATAGCATAAAAAACCTCAGAATAAGTACTCAATGCCTTGAAAAGGAGATAATTTCTATAATAGGCCTCTTCGAGGGGGAAAACTCCTTATACGCCACATAAATTTACAAATACAAGATGATTCCAAATGAAACGGTCTCCTTGGTATATATAGGAGACTAGGAGGTACAATTACAACTAATGGACCCAATCCGACATAAATAAAATAACAATACTAATGTAATATGCCCCAATTAACGAGTAATATGCCACTATTTAGGGCTTAACATGAGTCTATGTCCAGGAGGAATGTATGAGGTTTTCAGCCAGTTGGTTCTTTTAGAAAAGATAAGTGTTATGTTATGTGTTTCTTATGCTTAGTAATGTGTATTTTATGTGCTTAATTGTGCTATTATTTTACATGTTTATATGTATGTATATCAATATGTGTTTTGCATAAGTTATGCATGGAATAATAACTTTTAGGACTGCATAAGTGTTTCATATACATGGCATAATATTATGGATGGGTATTAGAGCCTTGTTCAGTGTAATTAATAAATGGTATCAAATAAATAATGGGCAATTTTTAAGAATTTTGAAATTTTTTGTATGTGATAGAGTTTTGATTTTAGTGACATATTCCCAAAAGTGAGTTTGGGGTGTGTTACAATCTTTCTTGGCGAATGATTTATTTTTCTTTCAATTTCATTTTCAATTTTCTAACTTGATGCTTGTTGCATTAAATTAACAATTTTATTATGCTCCCCCTAAAATTTTGTCCTGCGTTAGCTTACACAATCAACTAATGAGGTGTTTTGGTACCACTAAAAATCGAAACCCTAACTCCATCATATCTTACACAAGAGAAATTTAGGAAGGGAAACCCAAACCCATTTCAACAAAGTTCCTTTTTTAGACTGTGAATATATTCTCGAGACCAAGACTTCATCATATGATTCTAATCTTTTGAGAGATGTACTATAACTTTGAGTTCCTTAACTGTCAGCCTCTAGATTTGAAGTTTAAAATTACATTCTAGGAAGAGATGCAGGGTTGAGCCCTCTATTGATTTTCATAGTACACATCTTGATTGTTCCTACTACCTCTTTTTCATAGATTCTTCAAGGTTAGAATATTGTTGTGGGTCATTGCACACTAAAAAAGTTGTACTTTTGAGAGAGCATATTCATTCTAGATATGTTTCTAGATAATGTATTTGGGAGAGAGATATAGATACATCAACGACATTTGTTATCCTTTTTAATCACGTGTTCTTCATTTCTTAACCCCCAATCTCTCTCATCACATATAAAAAAAATTATTTTATTTTCTCCTTTTGGACATACGAATAATTGATGAATTTCATCTTATAGGTCATGAGGGAAAGACATGATTTTCCAATTACTCCATTGATGCTTCATTCATGGATTGAATATTCCACTCAAACATATCTACCATTGTGTGTCAAATTAATCCCTAGTTTTCAAGCCATATGTAAGCTCTCGTGATTCCATCAAGGGAAACAAGTGGATTCCTACTCATTACATTATGGGTCAAAATGTTGATTTTCTTTCCATTGCTTCGTTTTCATGAGAGATAATATTGAATGAGAGCCATTGATATTTTGTATAGCCTCCACATTGGCAATCCATTAAAATTCAAAAGTGGATTGTCCACACATTTCTGTCGAGAGAGGGTTGTGAGATATTTTTTGCAAATCACCTCTTGCCACCACTATTTCCTTCTAGATCCAAACCTCTATGTCATGTTTTATCCAAGGGAGATGTTGATGATGGTTGGGACTTGGATCCCTAGTCCACATCTATCTAAGGGTCCCATCATTATTTTCCAATTAAGTGGAAACTCCTTTTTTTATATTTTCTACCCTACCAAATAAAACTTTGAATTACCTTCCAAATGGATTGTAGTACTCCTACAGGGGAAATAAATGAACACTACACATAAATTGAGAAATAAGAGAGGACATGTTTAATTAGTACTAACTAACCATGGGGATTAAGTAATTGGGATCCCTAGCTTTTCATCTTTTCCTTAATCTTTGAGAAAATTTGATTCCATTCCTCAATTGGAGGGGAGAAGAGAGCAATGGGCATTCCCAAGTACTTGATTGATTTGCAATGAAAAAAATCAAATATTTAGGGAATTTGAGACAAAAATCCTTCTTGGGTGTTCCAACTGTATGCCTTGCATTTACCTTATTTACTTTCCCTCCTAAGGCATCTCAAAATGTATCCAAAGTATCCTTAAACCACATGGCTATAATAGATGAGGATCCTCCAATCAAAATGGTGTCATATACAAATTGTGCATGATTCATGGACTTGGTGCCTCTTACCATTATAGCTCACTCTAAATCCCTACCACATTCTTCTGCCAAGAGAATGTACAAAGAGGGGGATAAAGGGAATTTATGAGAAGAATGAAATGAAACCACAGATTTATAATATTAACACAGAGACACGGTGAACAATAACAGAGATCCAGTGAAACTTGACTTTTATTAAATAAGAAATATGTTGAAAACTGTAAAATGCAGACTAAAAACAATCTTGCTAGAATGTTGGTAGCTTATCTATGAGAAGAGATATGACAACTACGATCATTAGCAAGAAGATGAGTACAATGAGGCTCGAAATTAATTTTTACATTAAACATGAATGCAAAAACCATATACATCCAAAAACTTAACCCTAGGAGATGAAGTGCCAAAAGTCATGTGGGCCCCGTTGGGGGTAAGTTGGTAAATAAACTTCCCGGGATCATAACTTTTGCATATGATATTTGTTTGGGGCGTTCAATACCTCGTTGGAAATGTCTATCTGAGAAGTACAACGTTCGTCAGGGGTCAAGTTATGCCATAGGAAAATATGATCCCCCAAAAGTCCAAAAAAACATCGTTTAGGGCCTCAAAACGACCCTGAAAGTTTGGGACTCGAAAATCTAGAAAAAAACTACCAAGATGAAAGTTGTATGTGAGCCAGCTGGAAGAGGTGGGTGGCCACCGATATCCACTTGGATCAGCTACAATGTAGAGAATGGGGTAGATTTCCTTGGGTGTATCAAGCTAATGGAGAATGAGAGACTGTAGGTGGGAACTATTTTTGGAGTTGGTGCCTTGGCCTGGCCATTGTTGGTGTTGACTATGAGACCTTAGTTGACTTAGGTATCCTTTTCCTTGGTGGATTCATAGCCTCAACTCAGGATGACCTACTTATGAGAGAGTTGGAGCATTGGAGTCTATGGCTAGGAGGAATTTTTGAGGTTTGCAGCCAGTTGGTTCTTTTAGAAAATATAAGTAGTATGTTATATGTTTCTTATGCTTTTCATTTTATGTGCTTAATTGTGCTTTTATTTCGCATGTTTATATGTATGTATATCAATATGTTTTCTACATAAGTTATGCATGGAATTATAACTTTTAGGATTGCATAAGTGTTTCATATACAGGGAATAATATTATAGATGGGTATCAAAGCCTTGTTGGGTGTAATTAATAAATGGTATCAAAGAAATAATGGGCAAGTTTTAATTATTTTGAAAAATCTTGTATGTGATAGATTTCGGATTTTAGTGACATGCCCAAAAGTGAGTTTGGGGTGTGTTACAACCCTGCTTGGCGATTGATTGGTTTTTCTTTCAATTTCATTTTCAATCTGCTAAATTGATGTGTGTTGCATTAAATTAACAATTTGATTATGCTCCCCCTAAAACTTTGTCCTACATTAGCTTACACAATCAGCTAATGAGGTGTTTTGGTATCACTAATACTCAAAACCCTAACTCCACCATATTTTCCACAAGAGAAATTTAGGAAGGGAAACCCGAACCCATTTCAACAAAGGTATTTGTTTAGATTGTGAAGATATTCTTGAGACCAAGAGTTCATCATATGATTCTAATATTTTGGGAGATGTACTATAAATTTGAGTTCCTTAACTGCCAGTGTAACATACAATATATATATAATATTAAGTGATAATAATCATAAATAATAATGAATAGTTATTAATTATCTAAGGGACTCATCCTTTCATGGATGGTCACCACATGTTCTTTTAGGTTCTCTATATATTTGACACTCTCATTGTACATCTATTCATCATATATTATCTATTTTATCTCATTATATACATTCTTATTCAATATATTTTCTTGCCCAGTATGGATTACAGTTATTTATTCCATTTATGATGGATGCTCGTCATAAGAACTAGATTGGTTCTTTACATCCAACCTCTAGATTTGAAGTTTAGCATTACAGTCTAGGAAGAGATAGAGGGTTGAGTCTTCTACTAATTTTCATAGTACACATCTTGATTGTTCCTAATAACTCTTTTTCATAGATTAGTTAGAATCTTGTTGTGGGTCATTGCAAAACAAAAAAGTTTTACTTTTGAGAGAGCATATTCATTCTAGGTTTGTTGCTAGATGTTACAAGGGAAAAACTCTCTATGGCCAAGGGTAAACCACAACAGACAGGTATGACTATAGAAATCAACTCAATTCCAACATATGCTATATAAAATAATGTTCAATATAAGAAAGAGGCCTACCTCAATCCAACGTTTGATGATGTTCCACCGTTGAGCACTTTAACCCAAAGCTTTATACTTGCAAGAAGTTCTCGAAAAACAAGCAGATAAAGTATACATTGATAATATAAAAGGGGTTATCACATCAGATAGCATAATCCATTAATAAACATTACAAACATGCCCATGGATAATAATCATATATTTGCAAGATATCAATAGGACAGGAAAGGAGTATTTCTATTAATAATTGATCAGCAGAAGTGACAACGATATAGACTTCTCTGTCGGCACGGTTTGAAACCAAGAAACCAAGTTCCTTCCAACTGGGTCTCCACCACTTCAATCCTCCACCAAAGGCAAGCTCGTAGGAAAGAGACAATGAGGTCCTCTCTACAATAGGGAAAGAGCTTGGGGGCTGAACACTATGTTCAGACTTGAGGGACAAAGGGATGCAGACTCAATATGAAGTAATTTCTCCAGAGTAACTTTGCTCTCAAAGTTGAATGCTTTCTCCTTTTTTTCCATAGGTCAAAATTGTGCTCTTATAGCCTTCGAGATGCAACTGAAGGGCCGAGTCGAAACGTTTCCAGTATATGGAAGGCCAAGGATCATAGATCTCATGTCGTGACATGGAAACCCGACCTCAATTTGTATTTTATGGCACAAATCCCAATGTTTGTGTGTTGTAGTGGATCAACAAGCGTATACGCATCTTGCATAGCAGATAGGGAGTGTATATGTGGAAAAATGTATATTTTTATCTCTGGATTCATCAAAAGGGGATAATAAGTCTACATAGGGAAATGGAAAAAGGCCCTCTGTGCAAGATAGCAATGGTGAGGCAAATCTTGCTATAACACTAGATAATGAATTTGAGAGAGATATAGCTATGTCAACAACATTTGCTATCCTTGTTAATCATGTATTCTCCTTTTATTAATCCCCAAGCTCTCTCATCACATATAATTTTTTTATTTGATTTGCTCCTTTTGGACATGTGAATAATTGATGAATTTCATCTTATAGGTCATGAGGGGAAGACATGATTTTCCAATTACTCCAATGATGCTTGACCTATGGATTGAATATTCCACTCAAGCATATCTACCAATGTGTGAATTAATCCCTAGTTTTCAAGCCATATGCAAGCTCTTGTGATTCCATCAAGGGAAACAAGTGGATTCCTACTCATTACATTATGGATCAAAATGTTGATTTAATTGCCATTGCTTTGTTTTCATGAGAGATAATATTGAATGAGATCAATTTCTTTTGTAGAGCCTCCACATTGGAGATCCATTAAAATTCAGAAGTGGATTTTCCAAACATTTCTGCTGAAGGAGGGTTGAGAGGTATTTTTTGCAAATCACCTCTTTCCACTGCTATTTCCTTCTAGATACAAACCTCCATGTCATTTTTTATCCAATGGATATATTCATGATGGTTGGGACTTGGATCCCTAGTCCACATCTATCCAAGGGTCCCATCATTATTTCCCCATTAACTAAGAGGAAACTCTTTTTCATATTTTCTACCCTACCAAATAAAAATTTGAATTATCTTCCCAATGGATTGTGGTACTCCTGCAGGGGAAATAAATAAACATGATAAATAAATTGAGAAAGAAGAGAGGACATATTTAATTAGTACTAACCAACCACGGGGATTAAGCAATTGGGATCCCTAGATTTTCATAATTTCCTTGACCTTTGAGAAAATCTAATTCCATCCCTCCATTGGAGGAGAGAAGAGAGCAATGGGCATTCCCAAGTACTTGATTGATTTGCAATGAAAAAAATTCAAATATTTAGGGAATTTGAGACAAAACTCCTTCTTGGGTGTTCCAACTGTATGCCTTGCACTTACCTTATTTACTTTCCCTCCTAAGGCATCTAAAAATGTATCCAAAGTATACTTAAACCACCTTTCTATAATAGATGAGGCTTCTCTAATCAAAATGGTTTCATCTACAAATTGTACATGATTCATGGGCTTGGTGCCTCTTACCATTCTAACTCTTAAAAGGAGATATCATTCTAGCTCACTCTAAATCCCTACCACATGCTTCTACCATGAGAATATACAAAGAGGGGGATAAAGGGCATCCATTCCTAATACCTCTATTGGATTTCGAGAATGAGGTGGATCTTCTAGTTACCAATGGGGCTATGCATGACTCTTTTGATCTAGGATTTGATCTAAGCTGTGAAGTCTTTGATAAAGCCAAATTTCCTATAAACAACCAGAAGGATAAAGGGCATCCATTCCTAATACCTCTATTGGATTTTGAGAATGAGGTGGATCTTCTAGTTACCAATGGGGCTATGCATGACTCATTTGATCTAAGCTGTGAAATCTTTGATAAAGCCAAATTTCCTATAAACAACCAGAAGAAAACTATGTATGGCTCTTTCAAAATCATTACCCATATCAAGTTTGATAATTATACATCTAATATACCATTTTTTGGATTATATGCATAGAGTAAGTGATTAATACATGACCCTTATCCTATGATCATTAGAAAATTAAAAGGCATACTTGCTTGATAACTTTGCTACATTTGAAGAATGAAATGGATCTTCCATTCACCATTGGGGCTATCCATGGCCCTCCGATGCAAGGTTTGATCCAAACTACAAAAACCAAATTTCCTCAAAACAACAAGAAGAATGCTATGCCTAACTCTATTAAAATCATTAGCCATATCAAGTTTGCTAATCATACCTCTAGAATATCATTTTTGAAATTATCTATGTATAGTAAGTCATTAATGCATGACCCCTATCCCATGAGCATTATCAAGTTACTCTAAGTAATACTTATGGGATATGAGTCATGCATTAGTGACTTACTATATGCAAATAATCCCAAAAATGGTATTTCATATGTTGGATTGTGAAAGCCTCTCAAATGCTTAAATAAAGAGTCATGAATAGTTCATAAGGCATAATACTTGCTAAGGTTTTTCAGAAGGSGTAGCAAGCTAGCAGTGAGCTTGACTATGGAACAAACTCCATGGCTAAGCAGGAGTCCTGGGATGGGTGACCTCCTGAGAAATCTTGATTATTGGGTACAAGCCCCATAAGTGGTGATTGATGCAATGTGATTCATTTTGTTAATTTCAATCCCAGTGAGTTCACCCTTATGAACATCCCCCAATGCAATGAGTGCTAAGTGGACTAGTCTATGAAATCCTCACAAATACTTAAATCTTACCTCTTTCACTTGTGGAGTGAAGTGCCTCCTATGCTAAGAGTGTGTTGTCTATGATTTTCCTTCCTCGAAGGAAGCCCACCTTACTCTCGGGAGATGAGGTTTAGGAGTAGGGCATTCATTCTGTTCATTAAGATTTTAGGTAGTATTGTATAAGACATTTTGCAAAGCGAGATAGGTCAGGAGCGGTTCAAGGAGGAGGGATTTTTCTCTTTGTGGATAAGGGCAAAATAAGTTGAATTTATCCGGCCTCCCAATCGCTTCCTTATCAAGAATCCGTCCTTCATTTTCCACGGGTATGGCCCTGGTGTCTTCTTTGGGTCCATTTCCCAAACCATTCTTCCATTTCCACTTTTGTGATAGATGTTGTAAGCTTCTGATTCGCTAACTCGATTATGATTGATGGGATGACAAATAATATCGTCGTAGGCTCAGTAATGTGGAGAGGAACCTTATGTGTAGAGATTCTGAAAATGATCATATGCTGCTACTAGAATTTGATCGATTTGTGCCACCCTCCTTCCTTTGTCTGACTCAATCTCAATAACATGATCGCAGATTCGCCTTACATGGGCTTGATTGTGGAAAAACTTTGTATTTAAATCACCAACCTTAAGCTACACACTACAGGATTGTGTTCTCCAATGTTCCTCCTTTTCCCTCTGCACTTTTAATACTGCTCTGGCCAACTCTACTTCTTGGGCTTGATGTTATTTGGTGACCGAGAGAGATTCCATTTCTAGTTGATGGTTAAATAGAAGAGCTTGGCACTCTTCCTTGGTTCGTGTTGGTGGAATAAATACCACTTTGACCCAGACCCTTATCTCTTCTTAACTTCTTTGATTTTCTTCTCCTATACCAAAAAGGGTGATCCCAAGACAATATAGACCACGCTTGCTGGGTTATCTCCCAGGCCTCTTGGTTCTGCAACCACGATAAATGACTAAATTTGAACCGAATTAGCTCACAATTTTAACCTTGTTCAATAATTAAGGAAATGTGCTTGTGATCTGAATCAGTTGAAGAAAGGATGATTGTCTGGACTTGCATGTTCTCTATCAAGGAGGAACTCTGAATCAGAAAATGGTCAAGCTTCTCAGCTATATGACCCAGACCCAATTCCCAATTGTTCCATGTAAACTTACCTTTCTTCCGGCGTGGATCGAATAGATCCTATTCAGATATGATATTCTCCAGAGTTTCCCTGAATTGATATCAGATGTATGGACCGCCTCTCTTTTCTATCAGACTAAGGATCACATTTAGATCTCCTTCCATGTTTCTTCCATCTTCTGAGATGGTTTCTCCATACCCTAGAATGGTTTCCTACCACTGCTTCATAGACTTAAGGTTTGTTCAAAGAATAAATATCCATTTCTCCGGTTGACCTGTCTATGAAGAAAGTGTAAAGCCAGTGCTATGAACTTTTTGCAGAAATTAATTCTGTCTCCCGCGATTCCACAGTGTATTAATTCCACATCCTCTAGCATTGATGCTCATACTCGTGCTATAATGTTAGATCTTCAAATGTACACCTTGCATGTCACTTTCCTCTAGCTTGGTTCCTTACAACGAAACTATATTAGGTCTTTCATTTTGGATTAAAGATCGAACTACTTCTTGGTTCTTTTTGGTGCATATTCCCTATCGCTCTCGGAGATGCACTTCATGATTTGGAGGTAGTAGGTTTGGAACTACTTCCACAGACATTGGTGATAGTGGCTTGAATGAACAAGGACTTATCTTGAATCGTTTGTTCTTCTCATTTATGCTTGCCATTTTTCCTCGTAGATTTCTCACTAATCATCCCTAGAATCCTCAAATAGGTGATCCATACTTGAATCACCTCCCCAAGATTGTCAAATATGGATTTTCAAGTGAAGGAGAGGAGAAGTGAGAAACGGGCTTTAAAAATCAAATGGGGTTTAAGGGAGATCCTTGAGAACAATAAGGGATCGCTTAAGGGGTGAGAGGGGGAGGGCAAGTGCAGATTTGTTTAAGAAAAAGTTGGGAGAAGGAGAGGAAGGGGAAGGATCAATGAAATAGTAAGGCATGTTTTCAACAATTTAAGATATTTGAATTGAGATTAGGGGAGACAGGAAACAAGGAAGGCTTAGATGCTCTTGAGAAGGAAAGGGAGAGTTAGATCCAAAGTAGGGGGATCTATTTCTATAACTATGAAACCATTTTTGGAGGATCCTTCTTGGCTCCCTTTAGAAGATAGGGGGATTTTTGCTTGCACTTTTTTGGGAGAAAAGGGCTTTGGGTCTGGTTATGGCACTGTTGTTACTTTAGGAATTTTGAGGAGCTTGCAGTTTTTTGGTGAAATGTATATATTTATTGTAGTCATTGCAATTGAAGAGGATTTGATTGTAGTCCAAGTCTAGAGGTGATGGCATCCTTATGGATTGATACATATGGATTCCAACAAACCATTTTCTAGATCTACTTTGACAAAAAATATGTTACATGCATGGATTTTTTTATTTTAGTTTAGAGCTATTCATGAACTTCCCCACTGTATGGCCAATGACTTTTTGGTATATCTCATACCAAATAATCAAAGGTAGGTGAGGTAGTCATACCCACACTATCATTGAGGTTGGCACAAATCCAAGGACCACTAATTCAAATACATTCATCTTAGGCCCATGATGTAGGAGTATCCTATGATTATTTTAGCATGATATTCTTGAAACTCAAAGTAAATTGCGAAGAATTCCCTTCTACAAAAATACGATTGAAGGGTTTGTTTGATCAAAGGGAACCAATTTCTCTAGATCCATGGATTTTGCGAAAGGCCAAAGACCTATGAATTGGTCAATCAAATATTTTTTAATGAACAACAATATTCATTTGAATGGGAGCGATAGAGGAACCATCAAAGATGACATCTAATCAACTTTTTTAACAAATCATTAGTTCATTGGGGGTGTGAGCTTTCATATTTTTAGTTGTGTCGAAAAGGCAGATGCTTTGATTAAGTCTACATTCTCATTTGCAAAGGCACTGGAGGGGGAATTGGCACCACTCCCTCCTCTAGCCACCACCATGGCTACCCAAGAACCCTAACCTCTGCCAAAAAGAACAATTATATAACTATCAAAATTTTTTTATCACTTGAAACTAGGTTTGATATTCAATTGTGTAACTCTCTATTTAAAGGAAAATTACAAGTAACATTTGACTCAACCAAAATTTGTAGTTGACCTCTCTTCGTTCACAACTTTTAAAAATATGTGTTGCACTTTATAAGCAATTGATTATGCACATTGGAAGATAAAGTGGGAATTTCTTATTTCCTTTTCTTCTTTGAGATATCATTCTAGTGCATCTTGCAATCTATTGTTGATAGAGTCTAGGCACCTCCAAGCTCTTTGCTACATTTGAGTTAGATGGAGTCTCTATTTCTTTCTTTAGATATGAATTTTTTAAATCACATGTTTCTTCATGCCACTAATGGGGTTTCCCACATATGACTATTTGCATTGAAAGGGAAGGCACTAAGGCCATGTCCACATAACCACCCTTAAAGGGTGTGTTGGGTGCCTAAACAAGCAATGTTGGACTAGAAATGGGTACCTATGTTGAGGTTGTCAGTATCTATTGTTCCACACACTATTTTGGAGATACCTCTAGAGGTTCCTTCTCTAATGCTTTCCATCCTTTAAGTTTGCTGTTTTAAACATTTTTTCAATTGAGAAACATAGGTTGTTATTCATGAGTCTACAAATGGTAGTCCTATAACAAAGGCCATTTTCTCATAATCCAATACCTAGATTCATCGAGAATTGTCTCACTCTAGAGTTCAATATTATCTAATAAATCAAGAATAATGTCAAATTCAAGCATAGGTAGTGAAGTCCTTATAAATTTGACTTAGATCTAACTTTACTTCAAAATTATCATCTTCTTCAAAAACTTTTCAATATTAACCTTCAACATCTACCTATATAACACTTCAATATCTTTACTTTTCAACATCTACCTATATAACACTTCAATATCTTTACTTTTCAACTTTAACCTTCAAACATCTACCTATGTAACACTTGAATATCTTTCCATCAACGTTAACCTTCAATATCTCGGTATGTAACACTTGAATATCTTTCAATCTCTCCATAGTTTTTATATTGGAAAAAGAGGGGGGTTTATTATAAGCCATGCCTTTCAAAAAGGTAGAGGGCTTAGGACGAAGGTGCACCTTTTCCCAATCACACTAAATTTTGACAATGCTGCATTCACATAGTAAACCGTGACCATCTCACTAATTGCCATTAAATTATTATTTCTTATAATAAGAAAAGGATAAAAAGGCGCTTATTACGAGGAAGTCAAAATACAACGTTCAATATAATTCAAACATGTTGTTTGCATACTTCTAAATTAAAGTATTGTTTATTAGATCGTATAGGAAGTCGAGTTGAATTACAGCTAACATTTTGTTTAGTTACTTTCAAATATTTATTTTCTATGACATAGCGTAGAGACGAGTTGAATTAAACGTATTCTTTTTTCACCAGATTAAAAAAAATGCTTCTATTAGTAAATATAAAAAGGCTTTTACAAAACACTGTGTTCTGAACATTTTTTATGATACCTTTTTTCTAGTCTTACAAAAATCTATTCTTTTTACATTTTTTTCAAAAAACTGCAATACTTTTAAGATACAAGTTCATAACTAATTTTTAACTATTTTGCTTTCCAAAAAACGCAAATACATATTCTTCATTTTTATAACATTTTTAATTTAACTGATGATTAATCTTTCAAAAGTCTTTGTTTGTATTTCTGTATCCTTTGCATAATATATTTCATCCTGGTCCAATTGTAATGTTTCTTTTGAGAGCTCATCAACTTCTTTGTTATATTCTCTGTAAATGTGTTGATTTTTGTCATTCATGGCTGCAAAGATATCACCTGTAAATTGTTTTCATGAATAAACCAGTTAATAATAATCTTTGAGTCCTCTACCAATTACAACCTTGTTACTTTTTTATAATATGCAAAATTTAAGATACACCACAAAGCTAGTAGTTCACGCCTGGTGTTAGTTACTCCACCACAATTCATCTAAAGTCTGAAAGTCCCCAAAACTAGGCTTATTCTAAATCTTTTAAATTTTATTATTTTGAAGTTTTAAGTTTCCATTTTTTTTTAACTTTTTCTGTTTAATTTTGTTTAAAATTTGGTGAAAAAATATTGGATATGTAGATTTAAATGACTAAATCTGTATAATCTCAGTGTTTCAAGGATTTTTCAACATGCTAAATCTATTTATGCATTCAAAATGCAATTTATTTATGCATTCAGAATGCAATTTAAACAACATAAAATTACAATTTCATCCAGAATATAGCTGATTCAAACAAAAACAAAACAAAACATAAAACAATTGTAAAAAACAATTAAATTATACCCAACAGTTTAGTTACTTCTACATTAAATTATTAAATTATTGTTTATGAGATGCTACTGAAAGTAGAGTTGAATTATCGAAGAGTCCTTGAGGAATTGAAAATGAAAGCCAGGAGACATGGATGATGGCATGTTCAGTCCCGAGATCAGTTCACGTGGATGATGCACCCAGAATCTCAAATTCTCATGCAGATTCTTTTTTTCATGCCCGTTACTTGAGAAGGGCGGTAGCTTTGAGGAAGCAACAATTTTAATATCACATGGCACGGAAATAGCAGGCGATCCAGGACAAAATTTAATGGTATCCTATTAAAAACTACTGGAAGTATGATATCAAGGAATTTGCATTAATTCATCAATGTTGTGGTTCTGATTGATTCCTGAGTCTGGACTTCTTATTGGGCACTTCATGGTCCATTTAATGCAATCGAACTCGAAAGCTTGATATTCTGAATAGAATATTAACACTTGTCACATCGATCGTGCAGCCGCCTTGACTGTATTTCAAAGAATTCTACGACAGGAGAGGGCATAAAACGCCTCCACTGGTCAGGCAGTTTTCTTCTCTTGGGATTTCATATTTTGGCACAGTTTTGTCTTCCAGGGAGTTTCTTGCCATCCAAAATCCTTTATATTGGAGCTCCAAATTCCGTTGAATATAGATAGAGAGTTTAGAAACCTAACGCCTGCCATTTCTCTTACATTGGCGTTTGTTAAGATGGCAGTGAACACAGGCTTTTCAAAAGCTTGGTTGGTGTTGAATGTCATATGTCTTCTCATGGAAACACTGAGAATCGCCACAGCTGCTCAACTTAAAGTGGGAGATGACAGTGGATGGGCCATTGGACCAAACTATGCAACATGGGCAGCCAACAAAGAGCTTCACTCAGGGGATACTCTAGGTAAGTTTATTATAGATTTGTTTGATACATATTCATTTCATGTTATTGAATGATTCGGCGATATTAGTACTTGTATGTATTCATTTGCTTGTAGCAGGTTTTTCCATATATAGATTTAAGTGATTATTTTTGTATAATTTCAGTGTCTTAAGATTTTTTAGCATCGGCTTGTAGCAGTTTTTTCCATGTATAAATTTAAGTGATTATTTCTGTATAATTTCAGTTTTTCAAGATTTTTTAGCCTATTTATATTTATTGTTATTTGATTTGATGTGCAGTCTTTAAGTACAGCAATACTTATCACGATGTGCTTCAAGTGACAAAATCAGACTATGATTCCTGCAAGAGCGATTCCCCTCTGGCTACGTACAAAAGTGGGAACGACATTGTTAGCCTGTCAAAACCAGGTTCCTACTACTATCTATGTGGATTTCCTGGTCACTGTGAAGCAGGGCAGAAGGTGGCCGTAGTTGTTTTGGCGGCCGCCGCCGCTCCCCCTCATTCAGCACCTTCTCATGCACCATCTTCATCTCCATTAGCTCCTGCTCCAAAGAAGCACAAATCTGCTCCATCACCATCTCCATTAGCTCCTGCTCCATCTTCATCTCCATTAGCTCCTGCTCCATCTTCATCTCCATTAGCTCCTGCTCCAAAGAAGCATAAATCTGCTCCATCACCATCTCCATCTCATAAGTCTTTGACTTCACCGTCTCCTGCTCCAGAGTCCTCTTATTCTGAAAAGGCAGGACCTTCACCATCGAAGTCTCTTAACAGTGTAACGGCTCCTTCTCCTTCCTCAAAAAATAGTGCTTATAAACTATCTGTAGGCTCGGCTTTACAGGCAGTAATGTGGGCATCCTTGGTCTTGTTCTTTAGCTTATAGATTTCTAGTGTATCCTCCTGAATAAATATTTCTAGTGTCTCCTGCAGATTTTTCTGCAGGAAAAGTCATGTAACATTCATTTTTTACTCGAATCACATTTTATCATAATATCGTTTTGCAATTTGATGGTTCCATTTCATTTTATATGTTTTTTTTCTTTTGAGAATAGTACGCAGTGTCAATGTGAAATGGATAATGTCAGAATAACGTTCTTAACTTTAAGATTAAGAGCCTTAACTTGCACAACGTGACTAACTGCCCACAACATCCAACAATAACACTAACTAAATTGAAATAACCTTTAAACTATTTCTCTGCATATTTATCTCCACCCACATTGGAGTTATAAATTTGTTCACTTTTCTCAACCCACAATAAAGTTGTAAATTTGTTCACTTTTCTCAACCCACAGTGGAGTTGTAAATTTGTGCACTTTTTGTTCACTTTTCTCAACCCACAATAAAGTTGTAATTTTGTTCACTTTTCTCAACCCACAGTAGAGTTGCAAATTTGTGCACTTTTTGTTCACTTTTAAGAAATGTATAGCCTGAAAAACTACGCAGAAACTATAACTTGCCGAGCTCTGAAAGGTTGGTTTTTTATTTTTTGTTTAGGGAAAACCCATATCCAATCATAATGCCTTTCACATTATTTGTTTAAACTTAAAAGCATATTTACCATATACATACCATGGAACCAAAAAAAGATGCGTTAGGGAAAACTAAATATTGTAGAAATAAGTGTCATTCAAGTCACGATGTCCCTATCTAATAGTTTTGTCAAAAATAAGTCTAATTTTTATTTTTGTTGTGAAGCGTTGAATTGTATGTATTGTTGTAATTAGTTTTTAATAAATTGGAGACTATTAATTAGAACTCCTGGTAACTCTTATTTTGTGGGTGCATAGTTATAAACTATGCACTTGATTAAATGAAGAAAGTTTGATTTTTTTCTTTGAAATGACATAAGAGTGTAAACATAGCATGTAATTGTTTCCTTTTAAGTTTAAAATGAAGAATGCATTGGAGTGTTTAATTGCTTTTCAATTAAGGAAAATAATCAACTTACTAGACATTAAATTTTCAACCAAGGATCGATTATGTTTACAAGTTATTGTGCAAAATATATGCAATATGAAATATTAGTTTAGTACATGTCTAACTAGCTTCATTTGTAGTATAGATCTAAGAGAAGCAATAAATCAAAATTTTTAGCAAACTATCTAAGTGAATATTATAACAGAAATAAAAAATGAAGTATCAACACTTAACTAACAGTAAATGAATATCAATCATAACTACCTAATTACCTATACTACCAAGCCAACACCTTTTTTGAGGAGTGAGCCCTACCTCCCTCGAATAGAGTGATGTGTATTGAATTTAACAACTAAAGAAACATCAATCCAATACACACATCTTGAAGATCAGAAAGTTGGAGATTGCATTAATCAAAATAAAAACTCCAAGATACAATTCAATCAGTCTACACCCCCGTCCCCACCCCCCATCTCATGGAGAAGGCATGGTTTTTATACACATTTTGGATTTCCTAAACTTAACAAATAGTCTTGAGAATATGTGATTATAAAGTTGTTCAACTTATTGATTAAACAAGAATCAGGTTACAACATTCGTCTAAAAATAATACATGGTTTCCTTTTTATTACAATCGATCCACCTAAGCCATTATAACTAAATACGTCTAGGACAAAGAGGTCTTCAAGTGTTCCCACAAAATATTATATATCTATTGTATCTACTAGCCACGAGAAAGATTGGTGGTGCAGACCCCACCCCCTTCTCCTGTCCTTCGGCGATGCGCGACCTCCCGGTCTAGGTTCGTTCAACACCTGAGTCAGATTGACTCTTCGACTCCTTGTTGGAACCCGACAAACTCTATTATAGGTCCTCTCTTTCTCCTGAGTGCAGGCCCTTTCTATCACATGACCTTTGGCTGTGTCCCGAGGCTTCACCACACAAGGTGCTTCGGCTCTTTCCCCGATAGCCAACTCTCACATCCCCGAACTTCGAATCGCGAATTTCGATGACGTGAGGATCAATGGTCCCCGTCCCTCCTTCCGATCGATGGCCATGATCGTTTCAGACTACGGCCTTCGGGAGTTTTCACATCTCCTATCTCTGTCTCTCCCGATTTGCAAACCAACGAAGTGATGATACCACTCCACGTGTCTCTTCCAAATCCAACGCTCTGTATTCAACCTGCTCTTCGCGACTTCACGAAGGTTTTTGTTTTCTCTTAGCAAACCTCCCAGAGCTCCAATTACCGGATCTCATGATCTTCTGCCACCTATCTCCTCTGACGATGGACGACTTCACGATCGTTGGGACTTCGCAAGTCCTCGACCAACTTTTACACACTTAGCGCAATTTCCTCCTCGAGACTTAAGCTATTCTCGAGCCTCTTCTGCACTCCTTGCAGAGTTCTACGCAAACCCTTCTGCGACTTTGATCGTCTTGAAAACTTCCAAGGTTCTCAATTCCTCTGCATCCTTTAGTGGAATCTCTCATAACCTACTGGCAGTTTCTCGCTCTCCCTCCTGAGCTTGTAAGATGAACTTGCAGTATCCTTGGCACACTCCTTGTGCTCAGCTAAGTTTTTCGACGGTTTCTCCCTTCGCCTTCCTGAAGGTCTTAAGGCATCTCCTTTCCTTTGTCGGTGCACTCTTGCAAATCCTTCCTTCCTCATAGTGTTCAACAACCCTGGGGTTCTCTTAAGGATTCCAACACTTCAGAAGTCTCTTAACAGTGTAACGGCTCCTTCTCCTTCCTCAAAAAATAGTGCTTATAAACTATCTGTAGGCTCGGCTTTACAGGCAGTAATGTGGGTATCCTTGGTCTTGTTCTTTAGCTTATAGATTTCTAGTGTATCCTCCTGAATAAATATTTCTAGTGTCTCCTGCAGATTTTTCTGCAGGAAAAGTCATGTAACATTCATTTTTTACTCGAATCACATTTTATCATAATATCGTTTTGCAATTTGATGGTTCCATTTCATTTTATATGTTTTTTTTCTTTTGAGAATAGTACGCAGTGTCCATGTGAAATGGATAATTCTTTTGAGAATAGTACGCAGTGTCAATGTGAAATGGATAATGCCAGAATAACGTTCTTAACTTTAAGATTAACACCCTTAACTTGCACAACGTGACTAACTGCCCACAACATCCAACAATAACACTAACCAAATTGAAATAACCTTTAAACTATTTCTCTGCATATTTATCTCCACCCACATTGGAGTTATAAATTTGTTCACTTTTCTCAACCCACAATAAAGTTGTAAATTTGTTCACTTTTCTCAACCCACAGTGGAGTTGTAAATTTGTGCGCTTTTTGTTCACTTTTCTCAACCCACAATAAAGTTGTAATTTTGTTCACTTTTCTCAACCCACAGTAGAGTTGCMAATTTGTGCACTTTTTGTTCATTTTTAAGAAATGTATAGCCTGGAAAACTACGCATAAACTATAACTTGCCGAGCTCTGAAAGGTTGGTTTTTTATTTTTTGTTTAGGGAAAACCCATATCCAATCATAATGCCTTTCACCTTATTTGTTTCAACTTAAAAGCATATTTACCATATACATACTATGGAACCAAAAAGATGCGTTAGGGAAAACTAAATATTGTAGAAATAAGTGTCATTCAAGTCACGATGTCCCTATCTAATAATTTTGTCAAAAATAGTCTAATTTTTATTTTTGTTGTGAAGCGTTGAATTGTATGTATTGTTGTAATTAGTTTTTAATAAACTGGAGACTATTAATTAGAACTCCTTGTAACTCTTATTTTGTGGGTGCATAGTTATAAACTATGCACTTGATTAAATGAAGAAAGTTTGATTTTTTTCTTTAAAATGACATAAGAGTGTAAACATAGCATGTAATTGTTTCCTTTTAAGTTTAAAATGAAGAATGTGTTGGGGTGTTTAATTGCTTTTCAATTAAGGAAAATAATCAATTTACTAGACATTAAATTTTCAATCAAGGATCGATTATGTTTACAAGTTATTGTGCAAAATATATGCAATATAAAATATTAGTTTAGTACATGTCTAATTAGCTTCAATTGTAGTATAGATCTAAGAAAAGCAATAAATTGAAAATTTTAGCAAACTATCTAAGTGAATATTATAACAGAAATAAAAAATGAAGTATCAACACTTAACTAACAATGAATGGATATCAATCATAACTACCTAATTACCTATACTACCAAGCCAACACCTTTTTTGAGGAGTGAGCCCTGCCTCCCTCGAATAGAGTGATGTGTATTGAATTTAACAACTAAAGAAACATCAATCCAATACACACATCTTGAAGATCATAAAGTTGGAGATTGCATTAATCAAAATAAAAACTCCAAGATACAATTCAATTAGTCTACCCCCTCCTCCCCACCCCCCGTCTCATGGAGAAGGCATGGTTTTTATACACATTTTGGCTTTCCTAAACTTAACAAATAGTCTTGAGAATATGTGATGATAAAGTTGTTCAACTTATTGATTAAACAAGAATCAGGTTACAACTTCGTCTCAAAATAATACATGGTTTCCTTTTTATTACAATCGATCCACCTAAGCCATTATAACTAAATACGTCTGGGACAAAGAGGTCTTCAAGTGTTTCCGCAAAATATTATATATCTATTGTGTCTACTAGCCACGAGAAAGATTGGTGGTGCAGACCCCACCCCCTTCTCCTATCCTTTGGGGATGCGCGACCTCCCGGTCTAGGTTCGTTCAACACCTGAGTCTGATTGACTCTTCGACTCCTTGTTGGAACTTGACAAACTCTATCATAGGTCCTCTCTTTCTCCTGAGTGCAGGCCCTTTCTATCGCATTACCTCTGGCTGTGTCCCGAGGCTTCACCACACATGACGCTTCGGGCTTCGGCTCTTTCCCCGATAGCCAACTCTCACATCCCCGAACTTTGAATTGCGAATTTCGATGACGCGAGGATCAACAGTCCCCGTCCTTCCTTCCGATCGATGACCATGATCGTTTCAGACTACAACCTTCAGGAGCTTTCACATCTCCTATCTCCGTCTCTCCCGATTTGCGAACCAACGAAGTGATGATACCACTCCACGTGTCTCCTCCAAATCCAACGGTCTGTATTCAACCCGCTCTTCGCGACTTCGCAAAGGTTTTTGTTTTCTCTTGGCAAACCTCCCAGAGCTCCAATTCCCGGATCTCATGATCTTCTGCCACCTGTCTCCTCTGACAATGGATGACTTCAAAGTCTTCGGGACTTCGCAAGTCCTCGACCACCTTTTACACACTTAGCGCAATTTCCTCCTCGAGACTTAAGCTATTCTCGAGCCTCTTATGCACTCCTTGCAGAGTTCTATGCAAACCCTTCTGTGACTTTGATCGTCTTGAAAACTTCCAAGGTTCTTAATTCCTCTGCATCCTTCAGTGGAATCTCTCATAACCTACTGGCAGTTTCTCGCTCTCCCTCCTGAGCTTGTAATATGAAATTGCAGTATCCTTGGCGCACTCCTTACACTCAACTAAGTTTTTTGACGGTTTCTCCCTTCGCCTTCCTGAAGGTATTAAGGCATCTCCTTTCCTTTGTCGATGCACTCTTGCAAATCCTTCCTTCCTCATAGTGTTCAACAACCTTGGGGTTCTCTTAAGGATTCCAACACTTCAGAATGTGTTGTTCTGGCATGCTCTCATACCGGCTCAATGCCCTCCTGGCATAGTGTTTCAGAGTGTTCAGTAACTCTGCGTTGTGTTTCCTCCTACACAATCTTTCCTTCCAAGGTACCCAACCACCTTGAAATTTCCTCCCTAGTATGTGAATTAACCTGGTGTGCCCTCCTGGCAACTTCTCCTCTGACTCCACTGAGTTCAAACATGCACTCCTTGCGTCGACTCACAGAGTTTCCACCCTATGTCACACACTCCTTGCACTTATCCTAGAGAACCAGACTTAATCCAACACACTCATAGATACAAAATTGTATCCCTATCCCTGCAGACGATTTCTAACATTCATCTACAACCCAAATAAATACAAATGAAATTCACCACAAATTATCCATTACACAGAAGTTGATAATAGGAAAAACTATCATTTTCTATTAATGGAAGAATGTTCATTACAATATGGGAGTCCGAGGTACAACTAAGTCTCGACTCTCTGTGTTTCTCTCCCTATCTCCTATGCATTTCTCTTCTTGGATTTTTTCTACTGGCAACAATACAAGAGTTTATACAAGAGGGGCTCGACGAGATTCCCTCCAAGCTAAGCTAGTGGTGTCAAATCACCATTCAAAACGACTGTCTAATGGGAAAATTACAATGATAGAAATCTGCTCCAAATCAGATGCAGATCCCTCCTATCGTCAACCACTTAATGGCGACCTTATCTCTAGCCTGTATGAAGGAACAACTTTGCTCTTCCATCTTGTCAACATTAAATGCCTTGATCACGCTTAGATTCTCAAAGGAAAAAATGAGAGGGAAAATCCTCTCCCTTCCCTGAATGCACACCACTCATGCTAATCAGCTGACGTGTGCTGAGCTGGAGCGATGTTCCTGCATCAAATGGTGTGTTTGTTATGGCCAACATGATTCACTTGTATAAATGATAGTTGTTCCCTTTAGATTTGCAGGAAAACAGGGGATAACGACTGTGTTATGTCTATATCCAAAACATCGACATCATGAAAAGACAAGGACGGTGGCACACCGACATATTAGGAGTAGCATCACTCCAATATACCCATAGTAGAAACATTGCGATATACCAAGAGTAGCAATACTTCATGAAGCTAGAAGTAGCAACACTTCGTGAAGCTAAGAGTAGTAACACTTCGTGAAGGTAGGTGTAGAAACACCCATAATATACCTACATCACAATGACCTGGAGTAGTAGCTTGACAAGACAATTTTGTGAGTGAGAGTAAAAACACATACTTCCCTTCAACACACTAGAATAATTCAGTAAAACAATGTGAAATGTGAGAAAATCATACCTTGGAAAAAATACATCATTATAGACAATGGTAGGCTTGGAAATGGTCATAATGGATGCCAAAAGGTGGTTTAAAAGGGTGAAATATAAGCATAACAAGATGGCATTTGTGGTGCCCAGCATCTCCCCCCAACTGAAGGCATTGTGTTTCCTCATGCAACTATTGGGATCAATCAAAATCAAAATCACCATATGAGTGACTCTGGTGAAGGTTGTTGAGACCATAGTAAAATAGTCCATATCCCCTAGCCAGGTAATAAACTACATTATATTAAATTTCCTACCAACAATGGGCTTCCACTCCAAGCAGGGATGATTTTGAGGATGGGAATTTATTTTAAAATGTAGAACCCTTGACGAATCTTACTAATCCTTCATATGCCAACTATAAAATGTTTGGCGATATTTTTGTAAAATTATTCAAATTTCTAAGGATTTGATATAGTTTGTATAAAATTTTGGTGATTTTTAAGGTAAAATAATTTTATCCTATAGAATTTGGGCGAATAATTTTTAGAACAACGAATCTTGTTTTGGGAAAACCATGGAAAATTAGCCCATGAGCGAAATTTAGCACCTAAAATCATCCATGACTCCAAGTTCCAATCTGTAGTCAAAATGATATTTTGGTGAAGGAAACCATATCAAAGGGCACTGAAATCTAAAGTCGATCCACTTGGGTCCACATTTTCTAATACATTTAACATATCTTTCTACTCATTGCAATTCAATGCTGAGATTAGAAGGATTGAAGGCATATCATCTTCTCATCTCCTTAGTCGCACTCTCCCATATGTGTTTGTAAGTCACCAGAGAATATTCCTTTAGAGACTCAATATGCCTAACACAATGGGAGATTGCTTCTTGATGGTTTGTAGTAATGATATTAACATGTTGAACAGATGCAATAAGTGCATAGTGAAATTGAAGGATAATATGAGGGTTTGTGAATTCAACTCTTACCCATAGATTACAATCTCACTGATTTTGCTTAGCAGTGAATTGAGCATATCTCCATTGGACCTGGTGACTGAAGAAGGATGTGAAGGCTCTCAATTGTACGTTGCCAACAAAATGGTTTTGATTCCTTTCTTGATCATGATGTAAAATAATTTCATTCTAGTACATCTCACATAATAGATTTTTGTCTTCATGATCACTCCTGTAACATGCCTCAAGAAATAATTCCATAGAATTTAGATTGTGGGCCTTATATGTTTCCATTTCCCTAAGATGAAATAATAAATTAATTTCGTACAAAAAAATAGAGTAAACATGGGATGGCTCTCTGCAACCAAGGAAGGAGTTGCCAATAGAGGCCATATATGTTTTTTCTTCCTTCAGAGTCTTTACTTGGGTTACCAACTCTGAAACCTTGTTTTGACCCTCTTTCCACTAATCCCACTTATAATTATGTTCATCCCAATGCTATATTAATATATGAATATCATGCCTATGTTCTTCTAAAGGAACCACTCCATGACCATAAACCTTAGTTTCATTATGCCATTTGAAAATTTTAACCTTCAACCAAAGGTCTTCATCAGATCCCGTAGGATCTGTCTGCATTCAAAATGAATGAACAATAGGTTTGAGCTCTTATGTATGAGTCTCTTTATCTTGCACATAGGGTTTACTTGTATGAATTCTCGTGTCCTAGACATAGGATGCCTCTGTTTGAACCTTCTTATCCTGAATAAGGGATTTCTCCGTCTGAACCCCAAAATTAGTATACTTTCTCTTGAGAAGTTGTGGACACAACTTCTTCACCATGAACTAGCTCTTCCTCTTATCAAGTAGAAACATTGTCTGTTGGCTCAGGCCCAACCTCAGAAAAGGAATCCAACTAAGTAACCATGTGAGGGTATTCGAGAGGAGTAACATCAAATCTTTTTTCTCCTTCCTCATGCCCAACAATAGGTGACTAAGTACATTATTCAATGTCTTAGGAAATAATGTCTATCCCTTATTGTTATTGATATTCTTGCAACATTTCCTCAAGATTTTTGAACTCCATCCTTAAATTATGATTTATGAATTTGTTTAACAAGTATAGCATACGGGGGTTTCATATTTGGTTTACTTGGGATGGTGCAGGAAAACCTCCACTTTATTTTCTTGGTTGGTTTCCATGAAATTGTCTCCCCAGTAGGTTCTTGTGGAGCAATGAATTATGTTTCCATGGCGGTCAATTATTTTACTAGTTCTTGTGGGGCAATATGTATTCCTTCTTCTGGAACTTATGTTGGTTCTTATGTGGCAACATGTATTCCTTCTTTTGTAACTAATTCTAGTTCTTGTTTTCAACATTATTACATGTCTATAGATTTGTTGCAATTTCTTTGACAATGGATCATGTCCTACTTTTCCTTGGTATTGCCACAACAAGCATGCTTCACATTTTCCCCATCGAACAAATTATCTCCCTTAAAGTAGAATATTCAATGATCTCTATATCATTGTCACAAGGATTGGGAATAGGGGAGACTGCTTCATGTTTCTTCTCCTCTATATTCATTAATGGTTTCCTTGGTTCTTCTCCCCTAGACAATGTTTGTCCTTATTTTGCCTCAACTCCCTTTTCTTTTCCTTTTTCTCCTATTCCTAGAGTTGGCCACTCCAGAAAATCTTCCCAGGTTCAACCCTTACTTGTCAGGACATAAATCACCAGGAATTTAATCAACATGTGGTGAGTAACACAATTTATGGGGTTCTTAGCGGTCTTAAAAGTATTTTCCGCATGTTGTAGTGTTTTTAGAAAGAAATAAGGTATATTGATCAGATTTTGATGACGAATATGAGTAAGTAGTTTGAGGTGATACCTAAAAATGGTGTCGTATCTACCTTCATAGGTGATGTACTTATACATGAAGTATGCAACATATTTCATGGCTGAGGCTGGGACTTTCAGTCGAACCCCTTCCCTTTCTTGACCAAGGTTTTGTCTTCCCTCATAAAGTCCTTCTTGGTTATTTGGAGCATTTTTTTCCGTTCAAACCATTGGTCATCAACCTATGGAAGTCTTGTAATCATAATTAATACCTCCTTTGTCACCTTATTATAGAATGCTCAAATTTTAGTCCAGGTCTTCATAAAATTCCGAGCAAACTCTAGAGCTATCTCTACATCAAATCCTTCAATTTCTCAAGGTATGTCACCCATCCTACATACTGAAAAATATGGTATACCCTTTCATTTTTCTGTAATGGTGTTATGGTCTCCATTCCATGTCTAATAATGTACCTGCCCATGCCGATTTTTGTAGCAACAATTGATTAACACATTCGTAGTAGAGGAAATTCAACACTTCTTCAGGGGTGATTTTAAGAACCCCCCCTAGATTTATATGTATAATAAATGGGTGAATCCCCATGATACATGAGAAAATTTGAAGGTTATTTTATCAATAATATAATATGTATATACAATTTTTGGTGAATATTTTAGTCAATTATATAATATTGTAAAATCTTGGAGAATCTTTCACTGAATTATAAACTCTTGTAAAAACTTGGTGAATCTTTCACTAAATTATAAAACCTTGTAAAGTCTTGGCGAAATTTTTGATAAAGTATAAAACCAAATTCAATAATAGGAAAATGTATTCATTAAACGACAATATACTTATTTTACATATTTGGAAAAAGAAACATAATTTATCCATCCTCTAGACAATGGTGCAATCATTAGGGGTTATGTTTGTCAAGGTTCTCACTGTACATTCTTACATATCCCTCTATTAGTTTTGATGATATTTCAGCACAAAGTTCATATGTATTGATCCTAATCACATTTTTTGTCAAGCTCATGATATATTAATCTTTTCTCTACCACTTCTATTATGGATTCTTTATTACTGATTCATCGATTATGAAAGTACCCTTCAAACAAGTTCATCATAGGATGTTCTTAAATAGGAGTGCACACAATTCTATCCATCAATAACTCCAAATTATAAGAATATTGACAGGTCACATTCCATGCATGACTTCCTTTCTAATCATCCATTTGTACAAAAAATAACCCCTTTCCAAGGAAGAGAGGTCTCTTTTTCCCTTATATTTTTATTGTCTTATAAAAAATTAAAGGGACACATAATTTTATAATAAATGTTGGGCATAAATTAAGCCTTACAAAAAAGACAGTATCAACTAGACTACCATAATTCGGCAAGAACAATAAGAGATGTAGATTAATTAAGGGCCATTATGTCATCATCTATATATATACCTCGAAGTAGCACATTGAGTTCCCATAGACTAACCAAAGCCATATATTAATCGCAATACCATATGTTTTTCAAATAAACATAACAAAAAGATGAAAACAAGTTTTTTTGACTCAACAAAGGTCTTTAACTTTAACCCAAACCCTTGAATCAATGGAAATTAGATGCAACCAATCATGCCACAAAAAATGGCTCAATAAAACATCAAATGAGAACTAGAAGCATTCAAGAGACTAACACAATTTTTAACCAAAATAAACCCAAAATTTCAAACTTGAAAAAATGCTCCAAAATGCAACAAACAAACAAACCATTAAAATTTCCCAAGATATTAGAACTAGACTTCAAAGAAATTTCATCTACTTGAATGAGTCCATTCTTGCTTAGCATAAGTCTTGTTAAATTAGTTATTTACCCTTTAATACTAGGACACTATCTATGTGAAGAGATAGGTCATAGCTTCATCAAGTTCCAGGTTCATTTCTCATTACATACAAGAAAGATACAATGTAATAGTTAAATATCAAAACATCAATCTTAAAATAACTTGCATCAAGGAAATATGTCTCTAATGTTACAATAAAAAACACAAAATATGGAACCTATTTTTACCTGAAATGCAACCTCAAATTGTCATATAGTAATCGTTCTATGATAAAGAATTTCATACCTACTCCAAAAATAGAGGAACAATGAATCACAAGAATCACATCATTTGTGCTATTCCATTCACTATTTCTTGCACAACCAATGGAACACGTATAACAACTTCTTCTTCAAGAACGATAGTGCAATAAACATTCTCTCATCCTTTGGATACATGTAATTCTCTTTTAGTCTTGGCATCAAAAGTATAATTTCATTAGAGGAATGTCGGTCTCATGCTAATAGGTCTCCTATGATGAACACATAGGAACCTAACACATCGACCATTTTTCTCTTCACTTAGATACATAGAGATCATTTCCCTTTCTAAATAATAAATAAGTCTTCTGAAAGAAAATATAAAATAAACATAGTAGGTCCTAAAAGGTGAAGATGTTGAAGTCATGCCACAAAGTGAAAGGAAATAAATTTTTTTTTTCCTTGAACCATCAAACATATAAAATAAATAATAATAATTAAGGAAACACATTAAGTTCCTAGAAAATAACCAAAGCCATATATTAAGCCTAATACAATATGCTTCTCAAATAAATTTCATGACAAAAAGAAGAAATTTTTTTTTTTACTCAGCAAAGGTCTTTAAATTTAACTCAAACCCTTGACTCAATGGAAATCAGATGAAACCAATCATGCCACAACAAAGGGTTTAGTCAAACATCAAATGAGAACTAGAAGCATTCAAGGGACTAACACAATTTTTAACCAAAATAAACACAAAATTTCAAACTTGACAAAATGCTCCAAAATGCAACAAACAAACAACCCATTAAAATTTTATCAATATATTAGAGCTACACATCAAAGAAATTCCATCTACTTGAATGAGTCCATTTTTTCTTAGTGAAAGTCCTGTTAAATTAGCTATTTACCCTTTAATACTAAGACACTATCTATGTGAAGAGATAGGTCCCAACTTCATCAAATTCTAGCTTCATTTCCTGTCATATACAAGAAAGAGACAATTTAATAGTTAAATATTAAAACATCAATGTTAAAATAACTTGCATCAAGAAAATGTGGCTCCAATGGTCCAATGAAAAATACAAAAAATATAACCTATTTTTACCTTAAATGCAACCTCAAATTGGCATATACTAATCTTGCTATATGATAAAGAATTTATGACCTACTCCAAAAATAAAGGAACAACGAATCACAAGAATCACATCATTTTTGTTATTCCATTCACTATGTATTTCATCACCAACATAACACATATATTGAAATAAGTGTCCCCCACGCCCTTATATATATTGGATTAGATCAAATCTTGTGGTATATTAATTTCCCAGTTCTCATCTTGGTGCTCATTTTCTTCATTCTAAACAAGACTTTCTTTAGATGAACTATCATTATGAGCCTCCAAAGAATTATGTTCCATATCAAGTCCATTAAAGAAATTTGTTATATTGTTTTCTCCCCTTCTATCACAATCTGATCACCAAAGAGGTAGTGTTCTTTCATATGGAAAATTGGTAATGTCATACTTTGTCACGTATAATCATAAACATATATCCATATGTTTATAAAGCTTGTTCCTCATATTTGACTTAAAAAATGACAATGCATTAAACATTCTCTCATCCTCTACTGATCCCAAAATCATGGTTTGACACAAATCCACTAGTTTGAAATATTCTGATATGTTTTCTTGTAAATAATGGCTAGCACCTAAAATAGTCCATAATCTTTTTATTGCACCGTATTCTAGAGGATTCTCCAAAACAAGAAATTGATTCCACATTGTTTCAGCGAAGCATGTGGCTTGTTGAAATAATTTTGTTTTATCTAAGATACCTTCAATCTATTCTCCATGTATCTCAACCTTCTTGCAAAAGCGGTGCACTAAAGTATTTAGTTTTTCAACAAAGTTGTGTTTTAAAGTAGTTTGAATTTTTTTTTGTTCCAATATTGAGGGTACACCAAATACATGGCCTCCAACAATTCATCTCTAGGAAATCATTCTCTTATCTCCGATGATGGTGATTTTGCAATTTTTATCAAGTTGCGTCCCACTGAAATGACAACATTGTTGAATGGATCTCTTGAAACATGGCAGTCTTTGGTGGTTTGTCCTGTTTTATCAATATAATGAAAATGAACCATATACCCACACACTACCATATGTAGCATCCATTTTTAATCAAAATTTAAAAAAAATCAATATTTTCTATATCAATGATTGTAGTCCAATTTGTAAATTGTGGACTTGAAAAATACTTTGGTATTGTATAAAAATTATCTAATGAAAGGCATGCAAATTTTCTTGCATTTGTGTATTCTACAATATACATTGTGCGACTTTGAGACATTTTCACAAGAACATTCATTTCATCTAGCATAGGAAGAATTCCAACCAATGTTAATAATGTCTCTATGTCATTTAGTCGAAAGAGAATATCTTGAGCTCTATCTACAATGAAACAATGTTCATACATCACCCCTACCAAGGATCAATACTCACTAAATAATCCTTAACGTCGTCCATTCAATGAGATCCATCTTGTATCAACATATTTTAATAGCTTGTTTCCATTTGTAACATCGTCAACAATTTTTTTTTAAACTCTAAAAATTGTTTGGGACTATGAGAAAAGTATGCATAAGCCTCTCATACAATATCTTCAACTTTTGAAACCGATGGAAAGTTTGCTTACTATTTAAAATGCAAGATTGATCCTATGAGCCATAAAATGACAACATATATAGAGAAGATGATAGTTGTAGTCTAACAAAAAGGCCATTCCTTTGTCCTTGCATTACCGATGCTCCATTTTCTCAAACACATACCAACTTTTTTGCGATCATTAAATGATCCATAGCACCAATTTCCTTCAAACTATTGATAATAGTTCATAAATATTTTCAGTTGTAGAATTCTCTCTCATTTTAGGAATCCCAAGTAGATATGAATGACTAATATGGTCATTAACCATATAAAAACTCATCCATATCCATGAAGTATTATCAATATTTGTAACCTCATCCAAAGACAATGAAAAAAACCTATCATTCACAATCTTCTCTTTCATATCATCCTTTTCTACTTGAGATAGATATTTTACCCATTCCCAACCACTCGTTAAACACCAATGAGAATAGGAAAGTTTGACATTTGAAGAAAAGATAGATATTTCATGTAATCCAAATAATTTTTCATAGGATGACCTTTAGATAAGATGCGAAATATAGTGCTTAATTGAATTATCCTAGATCACAATTTTTTTTCCATCGTCTTTCCAAATAGAAATGTGATGGTTCCTCCACTTGCCTCAAGTTTTTCCTTACTTTTTAAATATTTATTATATTCATAGGAATATTTGACATGTCGACATTCCTTAGAATATTTCCATCTGACAATAGATTTATCCTCACCACCTACAATTTTCTTTGCATAAGCCTTTCCTACATGCTTCTCTATTGTATCTAACTGCATGTGAAATGTCATTGGCATGCCAAGTTTCCAACCACATATATTTCATCTATCTTGTGGTTTATCTTTCTCATTTTGGAGGAATTGGTTTAATAAATGGAAATTTTTAGATCCAATTTGGTTGGAAGCCTCTGCCTATGTCCTATTGGAATTTTTGTCTTATCCGTGAATTGGTTGTGTTCTTTTCCAATGAAACATTTTCAACATTTGTATTGCCAATTTCTGGTGAAAATGCATTTATCTCACTTTGATCACCAAAGGAACATATTCCCTCATATATTATTTGGATATTAGATGCATTCTCACAAGAGTTGACATCTCGTTTAGTGAGAGGTTGCTCAAAAGAGCTCAAAGCATTGAGAGAATGTGGATCCTTGGTGTTGGAGCATGCAATTTTGGGGTAAGGTTCGAGATACAATGCAACAAACAAGGAAGAATGGAACAAGGACGCAACACACGGTGGGAATAAAGAAAAAGCAAAACGATGGAATTGTGGATTAGCACACGAAGGCAATTAGAATGTGGACAAGTTGAGTCCACTTAGGATTAGGGTTTTGGTAGTCAATGTAAGGGTTTTTACCCACCTTTTGAAGTATAAATAGAGGATGTATGAGATAACTATGATCATTACCACTTTTATATGAGAGAAGTACTTTGAGTACCTTTTTGAGCTTTGAGTCGAAGTATCTATTTTGGTGAATAGTTGAGGAACTAAGGTGGAGTTAGATGGATTATAATTGAGGGTCAGGTCAAAATTTATGGAGCTTGGTGTGACTCTGGTCTACCTCACATATGTGCATTCTAAATGCACCTTTTGATGTAACATGTGCAACACTGAACTTTTGATGAAGAATAATAAGAAGCATAAGATCTTTGTGGACGTAGCCCAGGGGGGTGAACCACAGTAAAAACTTGTTTTGTTGTGTGGAATGTGTTCTTTATGCTAATGAATGAATGAATCCATGAATATGTTAAGGTTATTTTACAATGCACACTAGATTAGACATGTTAAACTATGTTGGATGAATGGTTAAATTTAAATGAATAGTAGATTTGATGAATGATGAAGTAGAAGAGTCAATGTGCCTAACAGTCCCATGAGTTACATCCCTTCCATGATTGCAAACACTTGGGTCATGCAATCACCCATAAGTCATCTTGGGTGAGACTGTGTTGTGCACTCTGTGCACAATGTTTCCTTCTAGTTTACCATAGGGGCTAATGGTTTCTATGGTTTTGTTGGAGAAACTAAGGCAGAACCCAGGTCATCCCATACATCCAACAAATGGTTCTGTTGTCAACTAGAACTCAGAAGAACATCTTGGAAGGGATCTGATGAGGATGTTAGAGAAGAATAATGCATCCATATAAACAGATTTTCAGGCCATGGAACCCTACAAAGAAAGAGATTGAAAGATGGTTGGAGACAAAGAAACTCGCGTTTACACAGAAATATAATAGAAGCTCCAGATATACACCACGTCAGTATCTACAGAGGTATGTGTTTACTGATTTGCATGAGGCATATTTATGTTATTTTCTAGAGTTATTACAGGAGTGGCCATTGAGGTTGAAGGATACTGACCCGACTAATCAGATAAGGCTAGTAGAGTGGACTACTAAGAACATTGCACGATTGGAAAGGGTTAATAATAAATTCACGCGCGTAGTGGATTTTTGGTTAGACAATATTACTGCAAGGTTTATTATTGAATTTTCATTCGATACAATGAAGTCATATACTTCTGTAGAGAAGGATTTTTTGAAGGGACCAAGAGGGAGGTACATCAGGTCACTTTACACGTCAATCAATATATTATTGCATGATAAAGGTGTGATGACCATGGAATAAGACAACTAGATCACTTTGCATGCATGGGGGAGATGGGGGAATCACTAATGAATATCTGAGATATGGAGAAGGCTCTGGAGAGATACTAGAAGAAGGAAGTGATGGACCCAGTCATGATGGATGAGGAACAAACTAGTGAAATAATAAAGAAAGCAGAAGTGATGCACAACGGACAAATCTACTAGTATAAGATCAATAATAAGAAGAGGGTAGTAGTCGAGTGAGAGGGTTTGGACATGAATGAGGAAGAGGTAGAGGGTATTTGTGCGACAAGGAAGATTGAAGAAATCTTGTGCGTTACATATGAGACGAAAACTAGAGGTCAAGGGTCTGGCACATAAGAAGTCTCTCCATTCCAGAGCCAAATTAGTGTGGAACCCACAACCCCATGTGTGACTAAGACATTTGAAGAAGAAAAACCAGTTAACCAACAAGTGATTAGTGGTGGAAGGATTTTTTGACATGGGTTCAGTGGAAATTCAAGTAGAAGTATAAGTTCAACTAGTAGCAGTCAAGTATCTACACCACATGGAGGTGGTAGTACAAAAAACTTCACAATGGCAGGACAAGATCCAAATATTAGGTTACCCGAGTTCCATGGAGAAGGGTCAGAGGACCCGAAGAAGCATTTGTTTATCTGTGAAAGTACTTGGGAATCCAAGCATATTACAGATGAAGATACAAAGGTTGTGTAGTTGGCAATCATATTCAGAGACCGCGCATTGGATTGGTATATGGTCCTCACAGTAAATAACCCAACAGGATTACCTACAACTATCACAAAGGTGAAGAGGCAATTAATAAATGAATTTTAGAAACCAAGTTTAGAGGATCAGTTCATGAATGAGATGATAGAGATTACACAGAAGCTAGGAGAATTAGTCTGGGAGTTTGAACAAAAGTTCAAAATACTAAAAGGTAAGTTGAATTTCCCTATTATTGATATGAAACATAGACATGTATTCATTAACTCTTTATTTCCACAGTTGAAGTATCCTTTGAGGCAACAAAAATTCCAGAGTCGGGCTGAGGCTCTGTAGGAATCCTTCTAGTTAGAAGAAAATCCATATAAGCATATAGATCTAGTTGTAGAATAACTGAGAGCATATATGAATAACTTTACATTTCAGTGGAACCAGAATAAAGGTAAGGAGAAAAGAGAAGATGTCTAGTGTACATTATGCAAGACAAAAGGTCATCATAAGAATGAGTGTCCATTATTTGTGCAGTATATAGGAGAAGGTATTCGAAATCCTTTATCTTCTGGAGGACCATGGTGCAATATATGCAGAACACATTGGCATGATCCCTATCATTTTCCCATGATGAAGAAATATCAGACAACATCAAAGACTAAATTTTGTAATTTTTGCAAGTCAATTGGACACAAAGACAAGGACTGTAGAATCTTGGAAATAATGAAGGAGAGGACATCAGATGCATATAGGGTTTAGGCTTAATTAATGACAATATAACTTGAACAACATCCATAATACAATACCATGTAGCAGTTTCAAGCACAACGATAGTATAATAACACACAACAATTTGGAGCACCGCCACAATATAACAACAGACAATAGTGAGAAACACCATCGCAGTACAATAATGCACATTCATAGTATAATCAATCACCTCAGTATAATACATCACGCAGAGATAATCAGGGTAACAAAGGAGGCTATAGAGGAGGAGGTCACGGAGGAAGAGGATTTGGGGAAGGTATAGGACCAATAGTTTGTCAGAACTATCAGAAACCTGGACACTATGCAAGAGATTATCCATTGCCACTTGAAAAATGTATGTATTGTCCTGCAACAGACCATGAGACACAAGACTATCAGACACCGTTGACAAATATATAGGATAAGAGAATTCAAAATAATCAAAATGTCCAATGGATTGCTGTAGAAAACAGAGAAGAGGATGGGAAGAATATCAATATAGTTACTAGACCTGTAGCCAAGAATGGAGCAGATGCAGAAAAGAAGGAATATGATCAGTACCAGTGAGTTAGGAAGAATACCGCACTTGAATAGAAGTTTGATGCACACAAAGAGAAAGAGACATTCAAAGAGGCTAGACAAGAGATTTTGAAGGAACACATTGCTTATACTTTAGGAACAACACCAGTAGATGAGGTACCAGTGTGTGAAATGCCTCCCTTATTTCATCAGACCAACAAAGAACAACCTTCAGAGAAAGTAGGTAACTTAAGAAAAATTTTGGGGTCTTGTGTAAAATTGTTGAGTGGTAAGAATTCTTTACAAGTTCAACAGAGTCTGTTAGAAAAGTGTAATTCTAGGGAATACGGGGTAAATAAAGTTAATCAAGTCTGGAAGAAGAGAAGAACAAGTAGGGAATTCAGGTTGAATGAAAACAATGGATATTTTAATATCGGGGATATCATATTAGACTTAGGGTCTGAAGTCAATGTTTTGCCAAAGAAGACATGGGAAGCTATGGGGGAACCTACATTGGGGTATTCACCTATCTAGTTGAAGTTAGAAAATTAGCACAGAGTAGTGTCAAATGGTACATTGAAGGGGATACCAGTAGATCTAGATGGTGTGCGCACCATGGGATACTTTGAAGTCATTGACATAGTAGATAATACTACACCCTATCCAACATTGTTGGGACTGGGTTGAGCTTTATATCATCATGATATTATTAATTTGAAGACCATAAATATGATCTTTGAATATGGAGAGTACAAATTTATTGCACCCTTATATCCCTCAGAAGGTGGGAGATACATTGAACCTGTGACGAAAAACTTCTTTTCATACGAGGTAAATCAGTTGTATAGAACTACCATGCGCGAAGAGGATTACATCAACCCAACTATAGATGGAATGTTGAGTTGGAGGAGTATTAGTTCTCATGCTTCAAACTCTGAGACAAGACTAGAAAAATTGAAGAAATGATTACATGAATTATCTAGAAGAAGATATTCCAAAATGATGAGCGCACTGAGATGGGTTGGTACAAAGGTAAGGGAACCTCCTACTTTTTATGGTCTGAATGACTTAAAATAATTTCTATTGAAGTTTGAATTAGAAGTAGTAGAAAATCAAAGATTGTTAGTATTAGATATTTCTTTGAAAGCTACACCTTCCATTTTGTGGGGAACACATAAAGAGAAGATTAATAGCTGGTTTCAGTGCAAAAGCTTACTGTGAATCAGATTTGGCGCAGAGTAAGAGAATAGAATTTTGGAGAAATATGATGGATTTGGAAAAACCTAGAGAACACATAGACATGTGTATGGTCCAATGGAGATTAATACCACTATAATAATGGACACATCACTTTATTCACACACTATAAGGCATTCCAAGGAACTAGTACACAGAACCGAAACAACGTAGGGAAACTACAAATTGGGAAGAGATGGAACAAAAGTTTGTTATTACATTTTCCTTTGAACATGAGAGTCCAGAGATAGATACAACATTGAAGGTGGTACGAGACATGATTTTTTAAGAAATTGAAGTGAAGATTGTGAAAACATATCCGAAGAAACAGACAGTTCAACAATTTCTACCCTATTATCATGTCACAGAAGAAGAATACCCAACAAAAGAAACCCCACACAATATCCCGATCCCATAATGATCCGAGATCTTTTCGTCGATGCGACTTATAAAATAATTGTATTAAATGAGCATAAATTGAAGTGCACCATAAAGAAGGAATAAATCAATAATGAAGAGACATAAGAATCATATATGAAAACAAAAAAATTGATAATGGAGCTCGTCCCTGGTAGACTACGTCTCTGGGTCCTACTCTCAAATGGGTAGGCCTTTTTATTAACTCAACAAAAGAATTTGGAAAAATACATAAGTATACCTCATTCTGGAGTTAAGTTGCAGAATATTTACTCAGATCAGAAAACAAACAACACCATTGAATTTGTGGCATCGAATTACCCAAAAATGACTATCTTCACGCCTCGATGTGATTCTGGTACTTTCAGGCCCTTGAGAAAATTCATGTCAGTTTCTGTGCCTGCACCTGCAATTAAATACATGGAAAACTTCTCATTTTTCATGCCCTGTCCATACGACCGCACCCTGGTATGACCCCCGTGTAAAGGAGAAAATCAAAACTTAAATAATAATGGTGGGAAGTAATAGCAATATGGTTGGTTGGCGCATTGGCTAGCAGATGTTATTAAAGGTGTAGTAGTTGGGGGAGGTCCCAAGGTTAAACTTGCGGGCCTCCCCTTTTTGGCACTTTGTTACAAAAAAACCCAAGTTGGCGCTACCATTGGCGGGCGACTGTTATATCCGGCGGAGAGGTAGTTGTTGGGCCAGATATGGCGTAGTTTTAATGTTGGCGGATCGTTGCTAGTCTGGTGGATCGGGAAAATCTGGCTAGATTTGGTGTATCTTGCCACTATTTTGACGGACTATATTGTTATTATATTTTTTTTTATAAATTCCTTTGTTATCCCTCATTGGGAATTTTCATGTTGCCATGTGGCAACCCATGATTGGTCCACCTGACGACCACTCATTGGCCCATGTCACCTTCTTGCACAGTCACTGCCATGTCATCTCTGCCTGGTCAACTTTCTATGTTACCTGACAGGTGGTTGTACGATCTGCCATGTGGATGTATGGACTTCCATGTGGCACATTTTCATTGGTCCACATATTTAACCGAAAGTCCAAAAATGAGTGACACGTGGCAGCCTCTAGTGTTGCCACGTCATCATGCTGACATCAACATGCCACATGTCTCCCTTTGCATGTTCCATGTATACTGTACAGATGATGAATTCATCCGTACTAGTGCTGACGTCAGTAGTATGGATGCTGACTAGGCTAGGTTGATCAAAACTTTGACCACAAATATCTTTTTATCCGTAACTCTGTTTGACGATCCATTTACGTCATTTGAAATCTTGAGACACGCTCTTTTCGATGATGTCAATTTCAATGAGTTTTGAGGACTTTGAATTTTTTCCCTTTCTTTGTCTGCTGAGGCCATTCTGAGCTTCTTGAGTTGTTTCTGTGAATATTGATTTATCCTTAGTCTCCTCTGGATTATTTTTGGATCACGCCTTCCCACTGAGAGCTTTTTGGACCACTAAAATCTTTCATCAATCAAAAAATAAGTGAGGGAAGAGTTCCCTCACCTTGTCCTTGTCAATCCACTTTTCCTTTCTTGCACGTGTGCCCTTTAAGCCCACTCGAAGATAATCTACATCACCCCTGTGTGAAGTCTTCTTCCTTTTGTCGAAGATGATATCTTCCTTCAACTCATCCAAGTACTCAGGAGAAAACTCATCGACTAAAGGTATTGAAAATTTCTCATCATGATCCATCTTGCAAAGTAGGGCAGAAGGTGGTCGTAGTTGTTTTGGCGGCCGTCGTTGCTCCCCCTCATTCAACACCTTATCATGCACTATCTTGATCTCCATTAGCTCCTACTCCAAAGAAGCACAAATCTGATCCATCACCATATCCACTAGCTCCTACTCCAAAGAAGCATAAACCTTCTCCATCACCATCTCCAGCTCATAAGTCCTCGACTTCACTATCTCCTTCTCCAGAGTCCTCTTATTCTGAAAAGGCAGGACCTTCACCATTGAAGTCTCTTAACAAAGTAACGACTCCTTCTCCTTCCTCAAAAAATAGTTCTCATAAACTATTTGTAGGCTCGACTTTACAGGGAGTAACGTGGGCATCGTTGGTCTTGTTCTTTAGCTTATAGATTTCTAGTGTATCCTCGTGAATAAATATTTCTAGTGTCTCCTGCTGATTTTTCTGCAAGAAAATTCATGTAACATTCATTTTTTTACTCGAATCACATTTTATCAAAGTATCTTTTTGCAATTTGATGGTTCCATTTCATTTTGTTCAACGATAATTAAAGTTCAATGTGAAGTTTTGGATTTATTCAAATTTTTATTTTTATATGTTTTTTTTCTTTTGAGAATAGTACGCAGTGTCAATGTGAAATGGACAATGTCAGAATAACGTTCTTAACTTTAAGATTAACACCCTTAACTTGCACAACGTGCCTAACTGCCCACAACATCCAACAATAACACTAACTAAATTGAAATAACCTTTAAACTATTTCTCTAGATATTTATCTCAACCCACAATGGAGTTGTAAATTTGTTCACTTTTCTCAACCCACAATAAAGTTGTAATTTTGTTCACTTTTCTCCACCCACAATAGAGTTGTAAATTTGTGCACTTTTTGTTTACTTTTAAGAAATGTATAGCCTGAAAAAATAGGCAGAAACTATAAGTTGGTAAGCTTTGAGTTTTTATTTTTTGTTTAGAGAAAACCCATATCCAATCGTAATGCCTTTCATCTTATTTGTTTCAACTTAAAAGCATATTTACCATATACATACCATGGAACCAAAAATATGCGTTAGGGAAAACTAAATATTGCCGAAATAAGTGTCATTGAAGTGACGATGTCCCTATCTAATAATTTTGTCAAAAATACATCTAATTTTTATTTTTGTTGTGACGCGTTGAATTATGCCAACTAATTATATATATTTTGTATAAGATATTAATGCCCACGTGTGTGTGTGAATTGTATGTATTGTTGTAATTAGTTCTTAATAAACTCAGGACTACTAATTAGAACTCCTTGTAACTCTTATTTTGTGGGTGCATAGTTATAAACTATGGGCTTGATTTAATGAAGAAAGTTTGATTTTTTTCTTTGAAATGACATAAGAGTGTAAGCATAGCATGTAATTGTTTCCTTTTAGTTTTAAAAGGATGAATGTGTTGGGGTGTTTAATTGCTTTTCAATTAAGGAAAATAATCAATTTACCAGACATTAAATTGTCAACTAGGGATTGATTATGTTTACAAGTTATTATGCAAAAAATATGCAATATGCAATATTAGTTTAGTACATGTCTAATTAGCATTCAATTGCAGTATATATCTAGGAGAAGCAATAAATCGAAAGTTTTAGCAAACTATGTAAGTGAATATTATAACAGAAATTAGAAATGAAGTATCAACACTTAACTAACAGTAAACCAATATCAATCATAACTACCTAATTACCTATACTACCAAGCCAACACCTCTTTTGAGCAGTGATCCCTGCCTCCTTGGAATAGAGTGATGTGTATTGAATTTAACAACTAAAGAAACACAAATCCAATACACACATCTTGAAGATCAGAAATTCAAAGATTGCATTAATCAAAATAACAACTCCAAGATACAATTTGATTAGTGTACCCCCACCCACCCCCTGTCTCATGGAGAGGGCATGTTTTTATACACATTTTGGCTTTCCTAAACTTAAAAATATTCTAAGAATAGTCTTGAGAATATGTGATTATCAAGTTGTTCAACTTATTGATTAAACAAGAATCAAGTTACAACGTTTGTCTCAAACTAATACACGATTTCCTTTTTATTACAATCGATCCACCTAAGCCATTATAACTAAATACGTATGCGACAAAGAGGTTTTCAAGTGTTCCCACAAAATATTACATATCCATTGTGTTGACTAGCCACGAGAAGGATGGGCGTGTTTGTTATGGCCAACATGATTCACTTCTAGAAATGATAGTTGTTCCCTTTAGATTTGCAGGAAAATAGGGGATAACGGTTGTGTTATGTCTATATCCAAAACATCGACATCAATACAAGACAAGGACGGTGGAACAATGACATATTAAGAGTAGCAACACTCCAATATACCTGGAGTAGCAACACTGCGATATACCAAGAGTAGCAGTACTTCATGAAGCTAGAAGTAGAAACACTTCGTGAAGCTAAGAGTAGCAACACTTTGTGAAGCTAGGACTAGCAATGTACCCATAACATACATACATCAAAATGACTTGGAGTAGTATCTTGACGAGCCAATTTTGTCAGTGAGTGTAAAAAGGCATACTTCCCTTAAACACACTAGAATAATTCAATAAAACAATGTGAAATGTGGGAAAAGCATACCTTGGACAAAATACATCATTATAGAAAATGGTAGTCTTGGGAATGGTCATAATGGATGCCAACAGGTGGTTAAAAAGGGTAAAATATAATAACTGCAACATGGAATTTTTAGTGCCCAACATCTCCCCCAAATTGAAGGCATTGTGTGTCCTCATGCAACTATTGGGATCAATCAAAATCAAAATCACCATATGAGTTCTTCTAGTGAAGGCTATTGAGACCATAGTCAAAGTGTCCCTATCCCCCAGCCAGGTAATAAACTGCATTATATTAAATTTCCTTCCAACAATGGGCTTCCACTCTAAGTTCCAATCTGTAGTCAAAGTGATATTTTGGTGAAGGAAACCATATCAAAAGGCACTTAAATCTAAATTCGAATGTTGGTTAGATATATGACTTCTTACTCTTCTTGGGTTGACCCAGGTTTGGATCTCAACAATTTTACAACAACACCCTATAAAACTATCGGCCCTCCTAGTAGACTAGAAGGTAACGCTGTGCACAGGGTGTGCAATGCAGTCTCACCAGAGATAACTCTATGGGTGACTGCAATACCTAGGTTTTTTCAGTCTAGGAATGAGTGGGGATCTGGGATTGTGTTCTTCCTTCTTTATGCATTAACCTTGTTCTTGATTTAAGTATTTCTAGGATTCATTCCTCTTTAACCTTATGAATGCATGCTATTACATATAGTTAACCATTCATTCATAAGCTAACTACCAACAAAAATTAAATACTAAACAAATATTACACAAAACAAAAGTTTTATTGTGGTTCACTCCCTCTTTGGGCTATGTCTACAAATATTTGGCTTCTCTGCTCTTTTATTTAACATGCTATAAAATCTAGATTACATCTCAATAATACAATCAAGATCAAGGAAAGAATCCTTTATGATGCAGACTAGATCACACCAGGCTCCTCAGCCTGCGACCTAACCCTCAAGGATTCTCCTATTTGACTTTTCTACAGGACTTCTTATACTTGACAACCTAGATCATCTTCTATTACAACCAACCGAAACCAACAACCCCTTCTCTAGACCTCCTAGGTCTTTATTTATACTATTTTACAGGCTTATAGTTGTTACAATCCTTAACAAAAACCCTAACCCTATCATGGTTAGGCTTTCTCTCTTGCTTGCCACATTTCTTTTCCTCATGCATGCTACTTTTCCTTCTTTTTTTGCATGCTTCTTTCTTGTCACTTGTTCGGCGTGCTCCAAAATTAGGTCTTCCTTTCCAAAAATAGGTCTTTCCTCAAAATAGGCCCGCGCCCAACATGCCCCCAACACTAACACGTGGCTCTTCCTGATCCACTCAAGTGGTGCACGCTCCTTGAACAACCTCTTCCAAACATGTGGAATTTTCCTTCTAACTCTTCCCCTTTTTCTCTAACTTGTGCAGCTTTCCCTATAAGATATTCTACCCTCTACGCTATGATATGGTCCTTGAGAGATTTTGTGCTCTCAGCATGAGTTTGATCCATTCTTTTCTCCTCCTCCTCTAGTTCTAAAATTATTTTCACTGCTTTCTTCTCAAGAGGTTCTAATTGGGATTTCCTATCCTGCTTGTTATTATGTGCAATATTTAATCCTATCTGTAGGGTCTTCATCTCCTATTTTCCCTTCAACCACTCTGTAATGCTCATGGACTTTTGTCGCTTATTTAGCTCCTGGATTTCAGTGTTTATTTCCTCCTCTTTTTGATCTACTTGTTGGACCCTGTCATCTTCCTCCAATGTTGTGTGTGGTCTTGCCAAAAATTTATGTGACATTTTCAGTTTCTTTCTCCATCATTTCCACTTGCAGGCATACCTATTCTTCACTTCTAGCTGTAACTTCAAAAGGAGTATTTGGGGTTAACTTTTCTTTAAGTTCCTCAATCTCTTTTTTGTAGTCGTCGAGCGCCTACGCAATGATTTGAATATTTTATTCATCACTACTCATGGATACCTGCGCGCTGCCTAGAATTCTTGTGAAGAATTCTTTGAACTACTGCTCTAAGTTATCTGCACTCTGCTTCTCCTCTTGTTTCTCCAGATTTACCTATTGTACCACTAGTTCTAGTGCATCCTTTCCATTTCTGGTTGCTTGCAATTCCATCGTGTCTATTCTAGCTCGCGATTGCACTTCCTGTGCAACACTAACTTGCAGTTTGTACAATGATTTTGTTGGTATTTTAGCTAGTACCAATTGTACCTATGCCAAGTATTTGAGTGGTGTCTGATCTATGGCCTCGTTGACCTAAAGCATATCTATTTTTACCTGGAAGCTCCGAATTTCTTGCGCTATGATCTGGATGGTGTCTTCTTCATTCTGTGCACTCCTATCCTCTTCTTATGTCACTTGGGGGATAAATTATGTTTCCCTTTCTTGCCTCTGTGATGCTTATTTCTTTTCCAATACCTGCTTAATATCGACCAAATCATTCCTTATCCTTCCTCTTTGATTTTCGGCCTCTTCAAACTCGTCTGCTGCACGATCCTGTACCCTCTCTACGACTATATCGACATCATCCTCGGTGATTGTGTATTATATGATTTTTTTATGGGCTTTGGCCTTCTTGTGTGCCCCCCTATATGTATTATTGGAAATTTGGGTGGCCCTGTCTCTTGTAGAGTAGCTTCCGACAAAGTTTCTCATGTCATTGTGTCCCCCCTTCCTTGTTCTACCTGTGTTGGGGCATTGTCCTTCTTTCCTCTTTGCGCATCCTTCTTTGGGGCGCTTCCCTTCTTCTGTGCCACTATATTTTTACCTGGATTCGCCTGCTGTGTTGGTTTGTTTGTCACGACGCTTCCCCCTACAAATGTCTTGGATGACCCTTCTTCCACTTCTTTTCATTTTGGCATGTCCTTAGTAATGACTAGGATCTTCCAGTCATCTTTCCAATCTCTCATTTCCATTTCAAATTCCTCTCCATTAATGCAAAATCAAATTTGTAGCCATTCTTTCTCTGGATCCTTGCATGCTTGGATCCACATGTTATGTCATGTAGCTTTAAAACTGGTTATTCCTTGGTACTGTGTGATGAATTCCAAAGTTATCCTCCATGTGTTGGCTATGTTTTCTTGCATCTCGCTGAGATACCGAGAAAACATGTTGTCATTTACACTTATTCTCTTGGAATCCAAAGTGCTTCCCATCGACGTGTATTGTGTTGCGCGACAACGTCCTACTCTGTCGCAAAAGTATGAGTAGGGAGGATATTTCTAGCCAATTAACGTGATCAAAATCATTAGCCAATAGTAATGGAACTATGATCCCAATTCATGTGCATCCTTATAGTCATCTAGGAACAGGTTCAATAAGTACGGAGCCCAACTGTGTATGGTGTCATTTGTGCACTGCATTGCTACTGCGACAACCCCTGCAGGGACCTCCTCTTTGTGACATTTGTGAAGTAACTTGCATTCCATTAGCTTTGTTTCCATTCAAGTGGTTGTGTCATTTATTCTCTTTATAATTATTCTACGCGAGCCTCTTTCCATCCCATATGTCTTCTTCATCTCTTCTACGAGAGCCTTTTCTTTGGTTTTATCATCCACATACTACACGGGCTTCTTTCCATTTGATGGCAGGCCTGTGATGATTGCAATGAGCTCCATGTTGATTGATACTAATTCTTCCAACCAAAAAAATCCTCCATGGAGGACCACCAACAATTTATTGACACATTTTCTCACATCTTTCCCTCGTCTAAAATGAGGAATCTCTAGCAAATTCATAATCCCTTTGTTTTCCAAGCCTGTCACCCATTGCTTTGGATGCAATATTGGATCTCCTAATGGACCTATGATTAGGCTCTCCATATACACCTGCTACATAAATTCTGGGAATTTGTTGGTGTCAGAAACATCATGGTCTACATATATTAGCCTTTCGACGCAACCCAGTAGTCTTTGTGTGCCCTGCACCCCCTCTGGAATGTGCGGTAAAATAATTGCGGCATTAGGTTGCTTGTGTGGGGACCGCTTGATGGGTTGTTTTCCCTTTCTCTATGTTGGCGTGCTACATGTCCTAGCCTCTAGTTTTTCTTCCCAGCTTGACTCTAGTTTCCCCATTATATCTTCAAGTTTTACTTCCTCCTGCTGCGCGGACCCCACCATAGGTTGTGGCCTTAGCCCATCAGACTCTGTTCTTTAATTTTCACCGCCATTTATTTTGTGGGCTACTTCGGCCCTAGACGGTTGTTGTGGGTTGCCTATGATTAATGGGTCCTGGCCTGCGCACTGTCATGTGAATCAATAGCCATCCCAACCATCATCATGGCCTTCTCTTCCTCTTATATTGTTGTGGCACTCACTAGTTCAACCTGTGGTGAAGGAATTGCGTCGACATCGACGATTCCCTCTCTCTGTGTAAACTCTTGTTCCTCCTTTGTGGTTTACTTTGATGAACTATGGATGCTGCATATTTTTCTTGTTGTTTGGCTAGGTGTTCCGACCTTTGGAGGTGCCATCTTGGGTATGCATTCCTTCCTCGATTGAGCTTCAACTGCTACGATCTTTGAATTCATCTGTTCACCTATCGTCTTCATGCTCCTTAACTTCACGGGTCTACAAATGCACAATGTGTCTTGTTTAGCCCATGTTTTCATTATATACAGGGCATCATAAATGCCTTGAATGTTCTCGGAGAAGATTCTTTTATGGTTATTAATGTGTTAAATCTTGTTGAGTACGTTTCGTTTAGTTTCACAAATGCCTAATTCGGTCCTTTTTACCCTGATGACCGATTTTTTCATTTGTGACCGTTGGCTCGGTTTTTGGTGTGCTGCAATTTTTCGATGTGCCATACATTTTTGTTTGACTTTTCCCTTAGTGCACGATGTTTTGTTCACGTCAACCATATGCTGTGTGCGATCACTTTTTCTTTTTATCATGTTGTTTCCACTATCTATTATGCACAATATTTCCCATTATTTTGTATTTTCTTTCTTTTTCTACTTTTTGTTTTCTTCCTTTTTCTCCTTTTTCTACTTTTGTCTTCTTTTTTATGAGTTTTCTTTCCTAATATCTACTATAGTACACTATATACATGAGTTTCTTACTACGTTGTAACTTTTAAGAATTAGTAGGTCAATTGTCCCTGTATATTTTTAGCCGACTACAATTGATCATTCCTTTCAGTTTTGTTCCTCCCAATTTATTTAGCTGTATAGATCCTCCATCTGTGACAATATTTACTTCATATGGCCCTAGCCAATGCATTCTAAACTTACCAGGGTGTTGGAAAAATTTATTGTCATAGAGTAGAACTAGGTCTCCTTCCTTAAAAAATTTCTTTTTAATATGTTTGTCATGTCAGGATTTGTCTCTTGCTTTTTGTACTTCTTGGTGAAATCCTGCTAGAATCCTGTCCTCTTCCATTTCCATTAGTTTAATTATCCTCTCCTTTACTACGCCTCTTTCTGTCATTTTCATAATTGCTTCTACGCGCATAATGGGTACCATAATTTCTAATGGCACCATTGATTCCTTCCCATACACCAATTTGAATGGTGTCTGTGTTTTCAACTTCTTACATGTGGTATTGTATTCCCATAATATTGCTAGTATTTTCAAATCCTAATCATCTATGTTAACATTGCAGATCTTAGTCAAAGCATTTTCAAAAATCTGATTGAAAGATTCTACTATTCCATTTGTTTGAGGATGATATGGTGTACTCTTCTGGTGATAGAATTAAAACTCCTTAGTTATAGACCTGATGGTATCATTGATAAAATGAGTTCCCTGGTCACTCATCAGAATCCCGGGACATCCAAATCTGGTGATCACTTGCTCAAACAAGAAGTGTGTTGTTGTCTCTATGCTACAATCTTCTACTAGTGTTGATTCTTCCCATATTATTAATTATTTAGTCGTAGTAATGATATACCTAGATCCTGACATTTTTGTTGGTAAATTAATAGGTCCCACAAAGTCTATTCCCCATTTTTCAAATACCTGTAAAGTCACTTGTGTTCTTAGAGTCATCTCATCCCTCTTGTTGGGTTTTCCAATCCTCTGACAGACATCACATTTATGGAAATATTCCTTGGAATCTTTATGGACTGTTGGTCACCATAGTCCTACATGCAATACCTTCTGTACAATATCTTTACTTGCATAGTTTCCTCTAGCTATACCTTCATGAGATTCTACTAGAATTATGTTCCTTTCATGTTCCAATACACATCTTCTCAAAATAATATTTGTGCCCATCTTATATAAATGTACTGTGATGAGTTGGTAGTATGCATCTCTGACTACCATATTTTTCTTTTATGCAGTGCTAAAGTCTTGTGGTGCAACCCCTGTGCTTAAATATTCAATAATATCAACGAAGTATTCATCAACTACCTGTATTGAAAATAATTCTGCATCAGGGAAGTTGTCTACCAAATTAGTAGGTTCTTTTCCATTAGTTACCCTTGACTGGTGATCAGGTCCTGCATTCATCTTCGCTGGTTTGACTATCTCTTGACAATCAAATTCTTGAAATAATAATAGCCATCTACAGATCCTCCCCCCTAACACTGGTCTGTTGACTATATATTTGAAGGAAGAATGGTCTGTGAACATTTTAAAGTGTTTACCCAGTAAATAGTGCATGGACTTCTAAAGTGAATATACCATGTCTAGGCCTTCTCTTTCTATGGTGTTGTAATTCTTCTATGATTCTGACAACTTTCTTCTTGCAAAGGCTATAGGATGGTCTAATTCCCTTGCTCCTGGCTGTGCCAGAATTGTTACAAATGTTATGGTTGATGCATCTACATGCACATGAAATTTCTTTTCCCAATCTGGGAATACTAATATAGGTGTTGTTAGCATCTTTTGTTTTAAACTGTCCAATCCTTGTTGACAGTCTTCATTCCAATGAAATATGATGTCCTTCTTTAACAGTTTTTCCATTGGTGTAGTAATCTATGCATATCCCTTTATGAAATTCCTATAATAGCCTGTATGTCCTAGTGTTTCTCTTAACTGGTGCAATGACTTTGGTGGTGGTAAATTTACAATGACTACAATCTTAGCAGGGTCTACTAGTAAACCTTGTTTACACATTATATGTCCCAATAATATTCCAAAAGTTGTACCAAAAATGCATTTTTTGATATTTAATGATATTTGACATTGTCTTCATCTTTCCAACATTAATCTTAACACTTCTACATGGTCCTTTAAAAGACTATATACATTCCAGTCATCCAGATATACTTCTAGAAACTGATGTATGAATTCCTTAAAAGAAACTATGACTACTCGTGAAAATATGGTTGGTGCATTATTTATTCCAAATGGAATGGATGTATATTGGTAGGATCCACATTCTGTAGAAAAAGTAGTCTTATACATTTCCTCTGGAGCTATTTTGATATGATGGTAACCTGAGAATCCATATGTGAATGAATATTTTTCTTGGCCTCCCACATTCTCAAATACCTCATATTAAGAGGGGTAGGGAAAGGGTCAGATAAGAAATCTTGATTGAGTTTCCTCAGATATACAAAAATCCTTATCCCCCCTTGATTTTTTTCTTGGACTACCATAGGAATTATCCATTCAGATTCCTCTATTGGTTCTATGATACCAACTTCCAACATTCAGTCAATTTTTTCTTAAACCTTCTAATTATACACTGGATTCAGTCTATAGGGTCTCTTCCTGAAAGGTATAACATAATTTTTTAGGGGTATCTTCATTTCACCTAACTCCCCTTTTATGTCTTTCATCTCTGTAAAGGTAATTGGAAATAGGTCACTATATTTGCGCAATAACTCTGTTATTATTTATACTGTTTGTTCATCCCAATAGTCTCCAATACTTGCCATTTTAGGGTTGTCATTTGTCCCAATGTTGACTTTCTTAACTTTCATTAGTCCAACAAATACTTTTGATTCTAGAGATGGACCTTCGACCTCTCTTTCTTCCTCAATTTTTGTAATTTGAATGTTGTGCAGATCATCTTCATCTGGTGCTTCTTCTTCAACATGATAGCATGAAAGTAGTTCTTTGATTGTCTATTTGTTTTGTTTGCTGATATTCTGTCATGATTTCAACTTCTGGTTCATGAATAAATATCATTCACTGTATCAGCTTTAACGTTGAATCAATGTTGGGGTTCTCATGTTCAAATGAAAAGGTTACTATAAAATTATGTTGTAATCTTGTCCATTCTGTAGTGCCTCTATGCATCTCCTGGTCTATATACCAGTTCCCTGGGATTTCTTCCAGTGTATGGATAAAGTGATGGGGCCATTCCTCTGGTGGTGTCATCCTCCACTATGTTCTACACTTATCCAAGTGTTCAATTGGTGTGCCTTTCCCATCATACTTCTGGACTATATTACTCCCTGGTTTTGTGCCAAATCTAATGCACAGTAATCATTTACATTGATACCAGTCCTGAATTGTTTCCTTATGTGCACCCCACCATCTTGCATGTGTTGTCTTGAGTGCAATATCTAGGGATAAGAGCCTATGATTTTCTAACACTTTGTCTTCATATTTGGTTAAAAATTCCTCTAAGTCATTTAGTCCATGAAAACTGGGAGGTTTTGTTATGTCTCTACCAACCCATCTTATTGCGTGGTCTATTATTGTGCACCTCCTTGTAGAAACTTCATGTAATATTTGTTGCCAATTCTCCAAACCTGTATCTGAGTCAGAAGAACATGATATAATTCTTCTCCAGTTGAGTACCCTATCTACATTTGGGATAACATAATCCTCTTCTCATGCAGTGGTTCTGTACAACTGGTTGATTTCTTCCAAGTCCAAACAAGTGGCCTCTACAAACCTTTCTCCTTATGAAGGATCCAGTGGTGCAATGACTCTATATTATCCTGAGTCAAAAGTCATTTTCCTTTTCTTAAGGTTAATTATAGATTGGTTATCAAATTCCCAATCCAGTCCAAGAAATGTTGGGTAAGGTGTTGTGTCATCTACTATCTCTATTACTTCAAAATATGCCATAGTGCGCACTCCATCCAAATCCACTATCACACCTTTAATCCTTCCAATAGGTAACACCCTTTGTTGATTTTCTAGTTTCAGTTGGACAAGTGAATACCCTAGTGTGGGTTCTCCCATACACTGCAATGTCTTCTTAGGTAAGACATTTACTTCAGAGTCTAAGTCTACTATAATATCATCCTTATTGAAGTCCCCAATGTTGGCATTCAGTATTAATTCTCTTCTTGTCCTTCTTATTGTATGGAGATGATTGATTGTTTTTTGTTCTAACTTTCCTTCCACCTTGGTGTTACATATTTCTAGCATATCTTGTAAAACCTTAACAGATGATGGGTCATTGAATAACTTAACACAAGATTGTAGAAAAGTATTTATGGTACTTACTTTCTCTAAAGGTTATTCTTTATTGGTATGGTCCATTGAGGATGTCATCCCATATATTGGTGGATTTTCAAGTTTTTTTGTGACTGATGTAGATGCAACATTCTGCTTGATACACTCTTGTCTAGATTCCTTAAATGTTTCCTTTTCTTTCCACGTGTCAAACTTCTTTTTCGGCTCAATGTTCTTCTTAATCCATTGGCGTTGATCTGGATTGTGTGATACTGCATCATTTCTTGTCTTGGCTCCTCCTCTAGTGACTATATTGATGTTTCTCCCATCATCCCCAGATTCCGTAGAAATCCAATGGACATTCTGGTTGTTCTGGTTCCTTTTTTCTTAGATCTTCTCCAAGAGTGTCAGACATTATTCTGTGCCATGATCTGTTGCGCAACAGTACATACATGTCGCTGGGTGGAGTGGAAACTCCCTTGCATAATGTACTGGTTGTTAGAATTTGCAGCACACTATTGGTCCTATACCTCATTCAAATCCTCCTCTATCTCATCCTCCACCTCTGCATCCACCTCGATATCCATGTGGCATGTTGTACTGAGGTACCTGGTTATACTGCGTGGGGTTATATTTTGGTTGCGCATTATTATACTACAGTTGTGCATTATTGTATTTATGTTGTGCATTATTGTATGGTGGTGGTACATGGTTGAACTGAGGTACAACTTGACCTGTCATCATTTCTGATTGCACCCTATAATTATCTGAAGTTCTTTCTCTCATAAGCTCCATCATCCTACAATCCCTATCATCATGACCCACTGACTTGCAAAAATTGCAATATGAATTTTCTGGTATTGTCTTATATTTCTGCATCATTGGACAATGATATGGATCATGCCCATATGTCTTAAAAATCTCACACCATGGTCCTTCTATTGGCAATGGGTGTGGCACCCTTGTGATCATATACTATGCAAAATTTGGACATTCATTCTTATGGTTTCCTTGTGTCTTGCATAGAGTACACCAAACACATTCTCCTTTCTCTTTACCCTTATTCTAGTTAAGTTGAAATGTTAGATTCTTCAAATCCTCCTTCATCTCTTGTATTACTGGATTTGTCTGCTGATACAGGTTCTCTTCCACTTGTAAGGATGCTTGCAAAGTCTATGTTGGAGTTTGGAAATTCTGATGTCTTAATGGGTATTTAAAATGTGGTAACAATGAGTTCATGAATAAATGTCTACGTTGCATGTCATTCATTGCATATTTCGACTTACATTTCAGACGCTTAAACCTCTGATCAATCTCCCAAGCATACTTACCTATTTTTTTCCTTATTTCAATCATTTCATTCATATACTGGTCTTCTGAGCTAGGATTCTAAAATTCGTTTATCAGAACTGTGTTGAACTACGACCTCTCCACAATGTAGATAATTGATTGTTACTTCATAAACTGGCTCCTCCAGTTAATGCTCCTTGATTGGATTCATGTCCTATTGTCTTTCTTCCACTAAAATCCGGTTGTCTAAATGTTGTTATTATTTCTGGTGTGTTAGTCGCACATGGGGTTGTAGGTTCCACACTGACGGTGATCTAGATTGGAGTTTTGCCTTCTATTCCTTCCCTTGCACCTCTTATTTTCCTTTCATATGTTGCATGCAATATTTCCACAATCCGATCCATAGCCTGAAGATCCTTTACCTCTTATTCATCGCTTTCCAAGCCCTCTCTATCAACTATGGCTCTCTTCTTATTATTCATATTATATTGGTAGGGTGCTCCACTGCGCGTCTTTCAATCTTTTTCCATTATCTTCTTTATTTGGTCTTCCTCCATCATGATTGGTTCCATGGCATCATTATTATTTCCCTTATCCATATCTTCCTCCATTTGTCATCCTCCTATCAGTTCTTCCCTGCTTCCCCCATGCATGCAGGGAAGTTTAGTTGTCTGATTCCATGGTAATCACACCATTGTCATACAATAAAATCTTGATTGAAGTATACAACAATTTGATGTACCTACATCTAATTCCTTTTAGAAAGTATTTCTTTACTGCGGTGTAAGACTTTGTGGTATTTACTGCAAATTCAATGATAAACCCTACAACAATATCTTCTAACCATAAATCTACTGCGCATGTAAATATATTATTAACTTGTTGTAACTACATGATCTCTATAAGATTCCACTCCAACTGTCTAATTTGATTTGTAGGGTGGTTGTATTTTAACCTCAATAACCACTCCTACAACAAATGCGGGAAATCATTGAAAAGTACCTCATGCAGGTCGCTAAACATGTATTTTTCAAGATATTTTTGCGGCGTTAGCTTAGGGTTTCTTTCGTTCTTTTATGCAAAATTAAGTTCCTTCATTTTTAACCATCTTTCGATCTCCTCCTTTGTTGGATTCCATGGCCTGAACATTCCCTTCTATAATTTCATCCTCCATGCGTTTCTTCCACGGATCTTGTCCACTCAATCCCTTGCAGTTCCAGTCGGCAACAAAACCATTTGTTGGTTAGATCTCTGACTTCTTACTCTTGTTGGGTTGACCCAGGTTCGGATCTCTATAGGTTTCCAATAAAACCCCCTAAAAATATTGACCCTCTTGGTAGATCAGAAGGAAACACTACACACAGGGTGTACAATGCAGTCTCACCTAAGATAGAACTATAGGTGACTGCAATATCCAGGTGTTTGCATTCTGGAAATGCATGGGGATTTGGGATTGTGTTCTTCCTTCTTTATGCATTAACCTTGTTCTTGATTTAAGTATTTCTAAGATTCATTCCTCTTTAACCTTATGCATGCATGCTATTATATCTAGTTAATCATTCATCCATAAGCTAACTACTAACATAAATTAAATACTCAATAAACATCTCACAAAAAACAAGTTTTATCGTGGTTCACCCCCTCCTGGGGCTATGTCCACAAAGATCTGGCTTCTCTGCTCTTTTATTTAATCTACTGCAAAATCTAGCGTTGTGTGCATTACATCTCAGTAATACAATCAATATCAAGGAAATAATCCTTTATGAGGCAGAATAAATCACGACAACCTCGTCAACCTGGGACCTAACCCTCAAGGATTCTCCTATTCGACTTCTCTATAGGAATTCTTATACGTGACAACCTAGATCATATTCTACTACAACCAGCCAAAACCAACAACGCCTATCAACAACCCCTTCTATAGACCTCCTAGGTATTTATTTATACTATTTTACAAGCTTATAGTCATTACAATACTTAAAAAAAACCCTAACCCTATCATGGTTAGGATTTCCTGCTTGCTTGCCACATTTATTTTTCTCTTGCATGCCACCTTTCCTTCTTTTTTTGCATGCTTCTTTCTTGTCACTTGTTGTGTGTCTCCAACATTAGGTTTTCCTTTCCAAAAATAGGTCTTTCCTCAAAATATGCATGCGCCCAACATCGATCCACTTGGGTCCACATTTTCTAATACACTTAACATATCTTTCTACTCATTGCAATGCAATGTTGATATTGGAAGTATTGAAGACATATCGTCCTCTCATATCCTTAGTGGCACTCTCCCATATGTGTTTGCAAGTCACAAGAGAATATTCCTTTAGAGACTCAATATGCATGACACAATGGGATATTACTTCTTCTTGGTTTGTAGTAATGATATCAAAATGTGGAATAATTTCAATTAGTTCATAGTGCAATTGAAGGATAATCAGAGGGTTTTGGAATTCACTTCTTACCCATAGATTACAATCTCATTGATTTTACTTAGCAGTGAATTGAGCATATATCCATTGGACCTAGTGACTCAAGAAGGATGTGAAGGCTCTCAATTGTACGTTTCCAAAAAAATGGTTTGGATTCCTTTATTGATCATGATGTAAAATAATTTCATGCTAGTACATCTCATATAATAGATTTTTGTCTTCATGATCACTCCTGTAACATGAATTAAGCAATAATTCCATAGAATTTAGATTATGGGCCCTATATGTGGCCATTTCCCTAAGATTAAATAATAAATTCATTCTGTATAGAAAAATAGAGTAAACAAGGTATGGCTCTCTGCAACCAAGGAAGGAGTTGGCAATAGAGGCCATATACTTTTTTTCTTCCTTCAGAGTCTTTACTTGGGCTACCAACTCTGAAACCTTTTTTTTACCCTCTTTCCATTGATCTCACATATAATGATGTTCATGCCAATGCTATATTAATATATGAATATCTTGTCTATGTAATTCTAAAGGAACCACTCCATGACCATAAACCTTAGTTGCATTATGCCATTTGAAAATTTGAACCCTCAACCAAAGGTCTTCATTAGATCTCGTAGGATCTGTTTGAATTCCAAATGAATGAACAATAGGTTTGATCTCTTATGTCTGAGTCTCTTTAGCTTTCACACATGGTTTAATTGTCTGAAATCCCATGTCCTAGATAGAGGATGCCTCTGTTTGAACCTAATTATCATGAATAAGTGATTTCTCTATCTGAACCCCAAAATTAGTATACTTTGTCTCTTGAGAAGTTGTGGACACAACTTCTTCACCATGAATTGCCCTTCCTCTTCTCAAGTAGCAACATTGTACATTGGTTGAGGCCCACCCTCAGGAAAGGAATCCAACTAATTAACCATGTGAGGGTATTTGGGAGGAGTAGTATCAAATCTTGTTTCTCCTTCCTCATGCCCAACAATAGGTGTCTAAGTACATTATTCAATGACTCAGGAAAGAATGTCTATCCCTTCTTGTGATTGATATTCTTACAAATTTTCCTCAATATTTTTCAAATCCATCCTTAAATTATGATTTATGAATTTTTCTAACAAGTATAGCATACGTGGTTTTCCTATTTGGTTTACTTGGGATGGTGCAGTAAAACCTCCACTTTTTGTTCTTGGTTGGTTTCCACGAAACTGTCTCCCTAGTAGGTTCTTGTGGAGAAACGAATTATGTTTCCATGGTGGCCAATTATTCTACTAGTTCTTGTGGGGAGACATGTATTCGTTCTTCTAGAACTTATGTTGGCTCTTATGTGGAAAAATGCATTCCTTGTTCTGGAACTGATGATAGTTCTTGTTTTCAACATTGTTACATGTCTATATATTTGTTGCAATTTCTTTGACAATGGATCATGTCCTCCTTTTCCTTGATATTTCCACAACAAACATGCTTCACCTTTTCCCCATCGAATAAATTATATTCCTTAAAGTAAAATCTTTAATGATCTCTACATCATTGTCACAAGGATTGGGAATAGGGGAGACTGCTTCATGGTTCTTCTCCTCTATATTCGTTAATGGTTTCCTTGGTTCTTCTCCCCTAGAAAATGTTTTTCCTTGTTTTCCTCAACTCCCTTTTATTTTCTTTTTTATCCTATTCCTAGAGCTGACCACTCTAGAAAATCTTCCCAGTTTCAACCCTTACTCGTTAGGGCATGAATCACCAGGAATTTAATCATGTTGTGGTGAGTAACACAGGTTATGGGATTCTTAGCAGTCTTGAAATTCTTTTTCGTGTGTTGTAGGTTTTTAGAAAGAAATAAGGTATATTGATCAGATTTTGATGACGAAGATGAGTAAGTAGCTTGAGGTGATACCCAAAAATACTTTTGTATCTACATTCATAGGTGATGTACTTATACATGAAGTATGCAACATATTTCATGGTTGTGGCTAGGAATTTCAATCGAACCCCTTCCCTTTCTTGACCAAGGTTTCGTCTTCCCTCATAAAGTCTTTCTTGGTTTTTTGGAGCATTGTTTTTCATTCAAACCATTGTTCATCAACCTATGGAATCCTTGTAATCATAATCAATACCTCCTTTGTCACCTTACTATAGACTGCTCAAATTTTAGTCTAGGTCTTCATAAAAATCTAAGCAAACTCCAGAGATATGTCTACATCAAACCCTTTCAATTTCTCAAGGCATGTCACCCATCCTACATCCTGAAAAATATGGTATACCCTTGCATTTTTCTGTAATGGTTCTATGGTCTCCATTCCATGTCCAGTAGTGTACCCACCCATGACGATTTTTGTAGCACCAATTGATTAACACATTCACAGTAGAGGACATTCAACACTTCTTCAGGGGTGATTTTAAGAAAGAACCCCCCCTAGATTTATATGTATAATAAATGGGTGAATCCCCATGATACATAATAAAAATTGAAGGTTATTTTATCAATAATATAATATGTATATACAATATTTTGGAGAATATTTTAGTCAATTATATAATCTTGTAAAATCTTGAAGAATCTTTCACTTGATGGAGTTACTTCACACACACCTGGGATTTCTTTTTCCTAAGGTTTTTCCTTGTTTATTAGTCATTATTTAGTCTCCTATATTTTAGGAATAATATTCCTCTAGGGAGAATATTCTCTTCAGTTTTCACTTTAGTTTGACCAGTTGAGTGGAGTCTAGATGCTACATTGGGATTATCACCATGCAGCATTAGGATCATCACTAGCTAATGCTCATTTTCCTTGGGATCATCACCGGACTAGTGCATTACTCATAATTCCGTGATCTCCTCCTCACTTCACTATGTTTCAGTCAGTTAACTGAAGAGTGATAGACTAGTTAACTAAAACTAGGTGGCAGTTCACTCACATAACTGCCTGAGAGACTAGACTAGGTGGCAGTTTACTCCCGTAACTATTGGTGTTTGTGCATATCACTCTAGGCCACCACTATGGCGCATTAGTTACTAATGTATCCTATATCTATTGTAAATTATTCACTCTTTGAATGTGGAATACATTTAATGAGAATTCTTCCATTCTTTCTCTCTTGCTTCTTCTTTCTCAATTTCTCTCTGCAAATGAGTGTGGTATTTTCTAGCTAGATCTATTCTGTGCAGGTTCAACACATTTACATCACTAAATTATAAACTCATAAAATCTTGGTGAATCTTTCACTAAATTATAAAACCTTGTAAAGTTTTAGATAAATTTTTGATAAAGTATAAAACCATATTCAATAATAGGAAAATGTATTCATTAAACGACAATATACTTATTTTACATATTTGGAAAAAGAAACATAATTTATCCATCCTCTATACAATGGTGCAAGCATTAGTGGTTCTCAATGCACACTCTTACATATCCCTCTATTAGTTTTGATGATATTTCTCGACAAAGTTCATATGTATTGATCCTAAACACCACTTTTTCCAAGCTCATGATATATTAACCTTTTCTCTACCACTTCTATTATGTATTATTTATTACTGATTCATCGATTATGAAAGTTACTTTCAAACAAGTTCATCATAGGATCTTCTTAATTAGGAGTGCACATAATTCTATCCATCAATAACTCCAAAATTATAAGAATATTGACATGTCACATTCCATGCATGACTTCCTTTCTAATCATCCATTTGTACTAAAAAATGACCCCTTTCCGAGGAAGAGAGGTCTATTTTTTCCTTATATTTTTATTGTCTTATAAAAACGTAAAGGGACACATAACTTTATAATAAATGTTGGACATAGATTAAGCCTTAGAAAAAAGACAATATCAGTTAGACTGCCATAATTCGACATGAACAATAAGAGATGTAGATTAAGTAAGGGATATTATGTCATCATGTATATATATATATATATATATATATATATATATATATATACCTGGAAGTAGCACATTGAGTTCCCATAGACTAACCAAAGCCATATATTAATCATAATACCATATGTTTGTCAAATAAACATAACAAAAAGATGAAAACAAGTTGTTTTTACCCAACAAAGGTCTTTAACTTTAACCCAAACCCTTGAATCAATGGAAATTAGATGAAACCAACCATGCCAAAAAAAATGGTTCAATCAAACATCAAATGAGAACTAGAAGAATTCAAGAGACTAACACAATTTTTAACAAAAATAAACCTAAAATTTCAAACTTGACAAAATGTTCCAAAATGCAACAAACAAACAAATCATTAAAATTTCCCAAGATATTAGAGCTAGACTTCAAAGAAATTTCATCTACTTGAATGAGTCCATTATTTCTTAGCATAAGTCTTGTTAAATTAGTTATTTACCCTTTAATACTAGGACAATATCTATGTGAAGAGACACATCATAGCTTCATCAAATTCCAACTTCATTTCTCGTCACATACAAGAAAGAGACAATGTAATAGTTAAATATCAAAACATCAATCTTAAAATAACTTGCATCAAGGAAATATGGCTCTAATTTTACAATAAAAAACACAAAATATAGAACCTATATTTACCTGAAATGCAACCTCAAATTGACATATAGTAATTAGGCTATGATAAAGAATTTCATACCTACTCCAAAAATAGAGGAACAATTAATTGCAAGAATCACATCATTTGTGCTATTCCATTCACTATTTCTTGCACAACCAATGGAATACGTATAACAATTTCTACTTCAAGAACATAATGCAATAAACATTCTCTCATCCTTTGGATACATGTAAATCTCTTTTAGTCTTGGCATCAAAAGTATAATTGCATTAGAGGAATGTTGGTCTCATGCTAATAGGTCTCCTATGATGAACACATAGGAACCTAATGCATAGACCATTTTTCTCTTCACTCAGATAAGTAGAGCTCATTTCCCTTTCTAAATAATAAATAAGTCTTCTCAAAGAAAATATAAAATAAACAAAGTAGGTCCTAAAAGGTAAAGATGTTGAAGCCATGCCACAAAGTGAAAGGAAATTAAAAAATATTTCCTTGAACCATCAAACATATAAAAGAAATAATCATAATTAAGGAAAAAAAATAATCATAATTAAGGAAAACTCATTTAGTGCCCATAGAATAACCAAAACCATATATTAAGCCTAATACTATATGTCTCTCAAATAAATTTCATGACAATAAGATGAAAAAATATTTTTTACTCAACAAAGGTCTTTAAATTTAACTCAAACCCTTGACTCAATGGAAATCATATGAAACCAATCATGCAACAACAAAGGGTTTAGTCAAACATCAAACGGGAACTAGAAGCATTCAAAGGACTAACACAGTTTTTAACCAAAATAAACACAAAATTTCAAACTTGAAAAAATGCGCCAAAATGCAACAAACATACAAACCAGTAAAATTTTATCAAGATATTAGAGCTAGACATCAAAGAAATTTCCTCTACTTAAATGAGCCCATTTTTTCTTAGCGAAAGTCCTGTTAAATTAGCTATTTACCCTTTAATACTAGGAAACTATCTATGTGAATATATAGATCCTAACTTCATCAAATTCCAGCTTCATTTCCTATCATATACAAGAAAGAAACAATGTAATAGTTAAATATTAAACAATCAATATTAAAATAACTTGCATCAAGAAAATGTGGCTCCAATGTTACAATGAAAAATAAAAAAAATAGAACCTATTTTTACTTGAAATGCAACCTCAAATTGGCATATACTAATCTTGCTATGATAAACAATTTCTGACCTACTCCAAAAATAAAGGAACAACGAATCATAAGAATCACATCATTTGTGCTATTCCATTCACTATGTATTTCACCTCCAACGGAACACATATATTGAAATAAGTGTCCCCTAGGCCCTCCTATATATTGGATTAGATCAAATCTTGTGGTATATCAATTTCCTAGTCTCATCTTGGTGCTCATTTTCTTCATTCTAAACATGACCTTCTTTATATGGACTATCATTGTTAAGAACCAAATATCAATATAGCATAAAAAAACCTCATAAAAAGTACTCAACGCCTTGAAAAAGAGATAATTTCAGATAATAAGCCTCTTTGAGGGGATAACCTCCTTTTACCCCACTTAAATGTTCAAGTACAAGATGATTCAAAATGAAAATGTCTCCTTGGTATATATAGGAGACTAGGAGGTATAATTACAACTAATGGCCTAAAGCCGACATAAATAAAATAACATTACTAATATAATATGCCCCAATTAAGGGGTAATGAACCAATATTAGGGCTTAACAATCATTATGAGCCTCCAAAGAATTATGTTCCATATCAAGTTCATTAGAGAAATTTGTTATATTGTTTTCTCCCCTTCTATCACATTTTGATCACCAAAGAGGTAGTGTTCTTTCATATCGAAAATTGTTAATGTCATACTTTGTTACATATAATATTAAACATATAACCATATGTTTATAAATATTTTTCCTCATATTTGACTTCAAAAATGACAATGCATTAAACATTCTCTCATCCTCCACTAATCCCAAAATCATGGTTCGACACAAATACACTAATTTGAAATATTTTGATATGTTTTCTTGTAAATAATGGCTAGCACCTAAAATAGTCCATAATATTTTTATTGCACCATATTCTAGAGGATTCTTCAAAACAAAAAATTGATTCCACATTGTTTCAGAAAACCGTGTGGTTTGTTGAAACAATTTTGATTTATCTAAAATACCTTCAACCTATTCTCCATGTATCTCAACCTTCTTGCAAAAGTGGTGCACTAAAGTATTTAATTTTTCAACAAAGTCATTTTTTAAAGTAGTTTGACATTTTTGTTGTTCCAATATTGAGGGTACACCAAAGACACGGCCTCAAACAATTCATCTCAAGGAAATCGTTCTCTTATCTCCGATGATAATGATTTTGCAATTTTTATCAAGTTGTGTCTCACTGAAATGAAAACAATGTCGAATAGGTCTTTTGAAACATGGCACTCTTTCCTGGTTTGTCATGTTTTATCAATATAATGAAAATGAACCATATACCCACACACTGCCATACATAGGATCCCTTTTTCATCAAACTTGAAAAAAAAAATATTTTCTATATCAATGATTGTAGTCCAATTTGTAAATCATGGACTTGCAAAATACTTTGGCATCGTATACAGATTATCTAATGAAAGGAATGTGAATTTATTTCATTTTTGTATTCTACAATATACATTGTGTGACTTTGAGACATTTTCATGAGGAAATTCATTTCATCTAGCATAGGAAGAATTCCAACCAATGTTAATAATGTCTCTATGTCATTTAGTCAAAAGGGAAGATCTTGAGCTCTATCTACACTGAAATGATGTTCATACATCACCCCTACTAAGGACAGGTACTCACTAAATAATATTTAAGCTGGTCCATTCAATGAGATCCATATTGTATCCACATATTTTAATAGGTTGTTTCCATTTGTAACACCGTCAACAAATTTTTTAAACTCTAAAAATTATTTGGGACTATGAGAGAAGTATACATAATCCTCTCATACAATATATTCAAATTTTGAAACCGATGGAAACTTTGCTTACTATTTTAAATGCAAGATTCATCTTATGAGCCATACAATGACAACATATATGGTGAATCTGATAGTTATAGTCTAACACAAAGGCCATTCCTTTGTCCTTGCATTACTGATGCTCCATTTTCTCAAACACATACCATTTTTTTTGTGATCATTAAATGATCCATAGCACCAATTTCCTACAAACTATCAATAACAAATCATAAATATTTCCAATTGTAGAATTCTCCCTCATTTTAGAAATCCCAAGTAGATATGAGTGCCTAATATGGTCATTAACCATATAAATACTCATCCTTATCCATGAAGTATTATCAATATTTGTAAGCTCATCCAAAGACAATGACAAAAACCTATCATTTGCAATCTTCTCTTTCATATCATCCTTTTCTACTTGAGCTAGATATTTTACCCATTCCCAACCACTCGTTAAACACGAATGAGAATAGGAAAGTTTGAAATTCGAAGAAAATATAGATATTTCATGTAATCCAGATAATCTATCATAGGATGACCTTTAGATATGCTGTGAAATATAGTGTTGAATTGAATAATCCTAGATAACAATTTTTTTCCATCGTCTTTCCAAATAGAAATGTGATGGTTCCTCCACTTGCCTCGAGTTTTTCCTTACTTTTAAATATTTATTATATTCATAGGAATATTTGACATGTCGACATTCCTTAGAATATTTCCATCTGACAATATATTTATCCTCGCCAACTACAATTTTCTTTGCATACACATTTCCTACATGCTTCTCTATTGTATCTAACTTCATATGAAATGTCATTGGCATGCCAAGTTTCCAACTACATATACTACATCTAAATTGTGGTTTATCTTTCTCATTTTGGAGGTATTGGTTCAATAAATGGAAAATTTGAGACCTAATCTGGTTGGAATCCTCTGCCTATGTCCTCTTGGCATTTTTTTCTTTTTCGTGAATTGGTTGTTTTCTTTTCCAATGAAACATTTTCAACATTTGTACTGCCAATTTCTGTTGAAAATTCATTTATCTCACTTTGATAACCAAAGGAACATGATCCCTCATATATTATTTGGATATTATATGAATTCTCACAAGAGTTGACATCTCTTTCAGTGAGAGGATTCTCAAAAGAGCTCGAAGCATGAAGAGAATGTGGATCCTTGGTGTTGGAACAAGAAATTTGGGTTTAAGGTTTGAGATACATCGCAACAAATGAGGAATAATGGACCAAGGAAGAAACATGCGGTGAGAATAAAGGAAAAGCAATGTGATGGAATTGTGGATTAGCACGCGAAGGCACTTAGAATTTGGATAAGTAGAGTCCATTTAGGATTAGGGTTTTGGTAGTCAATGTAAGGGTTTTAACCCACCGTTTGAAGTATAAATAGAGGAAAGTATGAGATATCTATGATCATTACCACTTTTATATGAGAGAATTACTTTGATCACCTTTTTGAGCTTTGAGTCGAAGTATCCATTTTGGTGAATAGTTGATGAGCTAAGGTGGAGTCAGATGGATTATAATTGAGGGTCAGGTCGCAAGCTGTGGAGCTTGGTGTGACTCTAGTTTGCCTCACATATGTGCATTCTAAATGCATCTTTTGATGTAACGCGTGCAACACTGAACTTTTGATGAAGAATAATAAGAAGCAGGATATCTTTGTGGGCGTAGCTCGAGGGGGGAACCATGGTAAAAACTAGTGTTAATGTGTGGAATGTGTTCTTTATGGTTTGCAATTCCTATTATGTTAATGAATGAATGAATCCAGGAATATGTTAAGGTTATTTTACAATGTGCACTATATTATACATTTTATATTATGCTAGATGAATGGTTAAAGTTAAATGAATAATAGATTTGATGAATGATGAAGTAGAAGAGTAAATGTGACTAACAGTCCCACAAGTTCCATCCATTCCATGATTGCAGACACTTGGGTCATGTAATCACCCATAAGCCATCTCGGGTGAGACTGCACTGTGCACTCTGTGCTCAGTGTTGCCTTCTAGTTTACTAGAGGGGTGGATTGTTTCTAGGGTTTCATTGGAGAAACTAAGGTAGAAATCAGGTCGGCCCATACATCCAACAAATGGTTCTTTTGTCAGTTGGAACTCAAAAGAACAACTTGGAATGTATTTGATGAGAAGGTTAAAGAAGAAGAATGAAGTGGTATAAAGGGATGTTCAGGCCATGAAACCCTACAAAGGAAGAGATTGAAAGATGGTTGGAGAAAAATCAAATCGATTTTGTGCATAAATATAATAGAATCTCTAGATATACACCGCACCAGTATCTACAGAGGTATGTGTTTACTGTTTTTCATGAGGCATATTTCTATTATTTTACAGATTTATTATAGGAGTGGTTATTGAGGTTGAAGGATACTCATCCAACTAATCAGATAAGGATAACATAGAGGAATTTTAAGAACATTGCATGATTGGAAAGGGTTAATAATAAATTCATGAGCGTAGTTGATTTTTGGTTAGACAATATTACTATGGGGTTTATTACTGAATTTGCAGTTGATACAATGAAGTCATATAGTTATGTAGAGAAGGATTTCTTGAAGGTACGAAGAGGGAGGTACATCAGGTCACTTTACACATCAATCGAGATCGTATTGCATGATATAGGTGTGATGTCCACGAAATCAGATAACTAGATCACTCTGCACACATGGGGGAGTTGAGGGAAGCACTAAGGAAGATCTAAAATATGGAGAAGTCTCTTGAGAGAGGCCAGAAGAAGGAAGCAATGGACCCCACCATGATGGATGAGGAACATACTAGCTAAATAATAAGGAAAGTAGGAGTAACCCATAGGGGACGACCCTATCGTTGTAAGATCAATAATAAAAAGAAGGTAGTATTTGAGCGAGAGGGCTTGGACATGAATGAGGAGAGGTAGAGGATCTCTATGCGACGGGGAAGATTGAGGAAATATTGTGCACCACATATGAGAGGAAAACCATAGGTCAAGGGTTTGGATAAAAATAAGGCTCTCCATTCTAGATATGAATTAGTGTGGAACCCACAACCCCATGTGTGACTAAGATATTTGAAGAACAAAAACCAGTTAACCAAAAAGTGATTAGTGGTAGAAGGATTTTTGGACATGTGTCCAGTGGAAATTAAAGTAGAATTATAAGTTCAGCTATTAGAAGTCAAGTATCTACACCACGTAGAGGTGGTACTATAAAAAAATTCACAATGGTAGGACAAGATACAACTATTAGGTTAACCAAGTTCCATGGAGAAGGGTAAGAGGACCCAAAGAAGCATTTTTTTATCTATGAAAAGATTTGGGCAGCTAAGTAGATTACATATGAAGATACACAGGTTGTGCAATTGGAAATCACATTTAGAGACTGCGCATTGGATTGGTATAGGGGTCTCACAGTGAATAACCCAACATGAGCACCTACAACTGTCACAGAGGTGAAGAGGCAATTAATAAATGAATTTCAAAAGACAAGTTCATATGATCAGTTCATGAATGAGATTAAGCAGAAGCCAGGAGAATCACTCTAGGAGGTTGACCATAATTTCAAAAGACTAAAAGGTAAGTTGAAGTTCCCTATTACCAATATGCAACATAGACATTTATTCATTAACTCTTTATTTCAACACTTGAATTTTGAGGCAACATAAATTCTAGAGTCAGGCTGAGGCTTTGTAGGCAGCCTTGCAGTTAGAAGAAAATCAGTATAAGCATACAGATCTAGTTGTAGAATAACTGAGAGCAGATCTGAAGAATATTACATTTCAGTTGAACCAGAATAAAGGTAAGGAGAAAAGATAATATGTTTGGTGTACATTATGCAAGACATAAGGTCATCATAATAATGAGTGTCCATTATTTTTGCAGTATATAGGAGTAGGTATGCAAAATAATTTATCTTCAGGAGGATCATGGTGCGAGATATGTCGAACACATGGGAATGATCCCTATCATTGTCCCATGTTGAAGAAATATTAGATAGTACCGAAGACTACATTTTTATTTTTTGCAAGTCAATTGGACATGAAGACAAGGAATGCAGAACCTTAGATATAATGAAGGAGAAGACATCAGATGCATATAGGGTGCAGGCTGAATTAATGATAGCATAACCTGCAAAACATCCATAATACAATACCGCATAGAAATTTCAAGCACAATTGCAGTATAATAACATGCAACAAGCACCACCACAATATAACAACACACAACAGTGCGCAACACCATCGCAGTATAATAATTTGCAACCGTAGTATAATCAGGAACCTCAATATAATACACCGCGCAGAGATAATCAGGGTAACAAATGAGGCTATAAAGGAGGTGGTCATAGAGGAATAAGATTTGGAGGAGGTAGAGGACCAATAGTTTGTCACAATTGTTAGAAACCTAGACATTATGCAAGATATTATCCATTGCCACCTGCAACATGTATGTATTGTCGCGCAATAGACCATGATACAAAATACTTTCCAGCATTGTTGAAAAAGATACAGGACAAGAGAAATCAAAATAATCAAAACTTCCAATGGATTGTTGTAGAAAACATAGAAGAGGATGGGAAGAAGATCAATATAGTTACTAGAGGTTGAGCCAAGACTGGAGTAGATGCAGAAAATAAGGAATGGGATTAGTACCAGTGGGTCAGGAAGAATACCACACCTGAATAGAAATTTGATGCCCACAAAGAGAAAGAGACATTCAAAGAGGTTAGACAAGATATTTTGAAGGAAAACATTGCTTCTACTTGAGGAACAAAGCCAGTAGACGAGGTACCAGTGTATGACATGCCTCCCTTATTTATCAGACCAACAATGAACAACCTTAAAAGCAAGTAAGTAACTTAAGAAACTTTTTGGGGTCTTGTGTAAAATTGTTGAATGATAAGAATTATTTACAAGTACTATAGAGTCTGTTAGAAAAGTGTGATTATGGGGAATAAGGGGTAATAAAAATTAATCAGGTCTGGAAGAAGAGAAGAACAAGTAGGGAATTTAGGTTGAATGAAAACATTGGAGATTTTAATATGGGGGATATCATACTAGACTTAGGGTCTAAAGTCAATATTCTACCAAAGATGACAAGGGAATATATGGGGGAACCTACATTGGGGTATTCACCTATCCATTTGAAGTTAGAAAATTAGAACAGAGTAGTGTCAATTGGTAGATTGAAGGGGATACCAACATATCTATATGGCGTGCGAACCATGGCAAAATTTGAATTCATTAGCATAGTATATAATAGTACACCCTATCCAATGTTGTTGGGACTAGATTGAGCTTTTGATAATCATGATATTATTAATTTGAAGACCAGAAAGATGATCTTTGAATATGGAGATTACAAATTTATTTCACCCTTAGATCCCTCAGAAGGTGGGATATACATTGAACCTGCGAAAAAAAACTTCATTTCAGAGGAGGTAAATCATTTGTACAAAACTACCACTCGCGAAGAGGATTACATCAACCCAACTATAGATGGAATGTTGAGTTGGAGGAGTATTATTTCTTGTGATTCAGATTCTGACACAGGATTGGAAAATTGGCAACAATGACTACATGGATTATCTAGTAGAAAATGTGCCAGAATGACGAGCATGTTGAGATGGGTTGGTATAGAGGTAAGGGAACCGCCTACTTTTTATGGTCTAAATGACTTAAAATCATTTCTAATGAATTTTGAAGTAGAAGTAGTAGAAAATCAAATATTGTCAATATCAGATATTGATTTGAAATATACATCTGACCGTTGGTGGGGAACACATAAAGAGAAGATTAATAACTAGTTTCATTGCAAAAGTTTACTACGCATTAGATTTGGCGCAGAGCAGGAAAACAAAATTTTGGAGAAATATGATGGATTTGGACAACCCAAAAAACACATAGACAGGTGTATGGTCCAATGGATATTGGTACCACTAGAATAATGGCCACATCACTTTATTCACACACTAGAAGTCATTCCAAGGAACTTGTACATAGAATAGGAACAATGCAGGGAAACTGCAAATTGGGAAGAAATGCAGTAGAATTTTGTGATTACATTTTCCTTTGAACATGAGCGTCTAGAGGTAGATACAAAATTGAATTAGGTGGTAAGAGAAATGATTTTTTAAGAACCTGAAGTGGATATTTTGACAACATATCAGAAGAAATAGACAGTTCAACAGTTGCTACCCTATTATCATGTCGCCGAAGAAGAAGACCCAACAGAAGAAAACCCGCGAAATATCCAGATCCCAGAAGTTGAAGGTGAGGGGGAAGTAGAACGTTCAAAGTTAGATTCAAAAGATTATGCTACACCATTGAATATCAAGAAGGTAAATATTGGAACTGCATAAAACCCAACCCAAATATTGCAAGCATTGGAGATTATTGGGATAATTAGACTGTAGAAAGAATCACAGAGTTACTATGAGAGTACAATGATTTGTTTCCAATGACATTTTCAGAGATGAAGGGATTAGCAGGAGAACTTGGAGACATGAAGATCCCTTTGAAACTAGATGCTATACCTATAAGATAGAGACCTTACAGGTTAAATCTAGTGTACAAGCAGAAAGTGAAGGCAAAAATTGACAAGATGTTAGAAGTTGGTGTCATAGAACCTATGGAAGAATCACAATGGATAAGGCCTATGGTAGTTTAGGGAAATAAGCAAGGGGGAATAAGTATTTGTGTAGATTTTAGAATACTGAATGATGCTTGCTTGCATGATCCTTTTCCCACCCCATTCATAAATGAAGTTTTGGAGAATGTAGGAGGTCAAGAAGCTAATTCATTTACATATGGTTTCTAGGATATCATCAGATCATGATTTCACTAGAGGATAGACATAAGACTACATTTTCTACAGAATGGGGATCATATTAGTACACAGTAATGTCATTTGGATTGAATAATGCGCATGCAATTTTTTCAAGGGTAGTAGTGGCTTCCTTTAAGGAATTTATTCATAAGTTTTTAGTAGATTATTTGGATGATTGGACAATGTTTAGTTTATTGAAGGATCAATTTGAAGTGTTAAGACTAATGTTAGAGATATGTAGGAAGTGTTATATTGCATTGAATATTAAGAAATGTATTTTCAATACATCTTTTGGTATTTTGTTAGGGCATGTGGTGTGTAAACAGGGTCTGCTGGTTGATCCTGCTAAAATTGTTGTCATAGTTAATTTACCACCACCAAAGTCAATGCTCCAATTGAATAGTACACTTGGACATATAGGATATTACTAGAATTTTATAAGGGGATATGCATAGGTTACTGCACCGATGGAGAAATTTTTGAAGAAGGACATCAAGTACTAGTGGAATGATGAGTGCCATCAGAGTTTGGATATTTTGAAGGAGAAGATGGTAACTACACTGATTTTAGTGTTTCCGGACTAGTCAAAGGAATTTCATGTGCATGTGGATGAATCTGCAATAGCGTTAGGAGTAGTACTAAAAAAACCAAGAGAAGGTGATATAGATCACCCTATATCATTCGCAGGAAGGAATTTATCGGATTTAGAGCAGAGCTACAATACTACAGAAAGAGAAGGACTGGCCATGGTATATGCATTGCATAAATTCAAACATTACTTGTTAGGTAAACATTTCAAGACATTTACATATCATTCTGCTCTTAGATAATTGGTCAATATGCCATTATTCGGGGGAAGAATATGCAGTTGGTTACTATTTTTTTAAGAGTTTGACTTTGAATTTGTGGGGAAGCCGAGAAAATTGAATGTAGGGCCAGATCATATGTCCAGAAAAACTAATGGAGAATAACCAAGTAACTTGGAAGACAACTTCCCAGATGCACAATTTTTTTCAATAAAGATAGTTTATGAGTATCCTGTTGAAATTGTTGAGTTTTTTAATATAATATTTTCCCCAAGAGAATCTAATATTGCGGAGAAGAAAAATTTGATGGTTAGAGTTTCAGATCACCAACTGATTGCAGGTCATTTATACAAACTTGGTGCATACAACATTTTGAGGAGGTGTGCTATGGAGCATGAACATCCCATCATTTTGGTAGAACCACATGAAGGAATAGTTGGAGGATATTATGCAGGGAAAGCTATTGTGCATAAGGTATTTCACGCAGGATTATGGTGGCCAATAATTCACAAGGATGCAAAGGAGTATTGTTAGAATTGTGATGTCTCTCAGAGAGTTGGAATGTCATCCAAAAGGGAGGAGATGCCATTGAGAGCTTAGGTAAATTTGCAAGTATTTGATATGTGGGTTGTAGAATTTGTAGGACCTATTAATCCACCATCCAAATGATCAGGAGAAATATATGTTATTATAGCGACATAATAATTGACCATATGGGCTGAGGAAACAATAGTGAAGTATTTCAACACAGAAATTATAGTGTGCTTCTTGTTTGAGAAGGTAGTCACAATATTTGGATTCCCTAGAGTATTGATGAGTGATCAAGGGACTCACTTTATCAACAGTACAATCTAGGAAATGTTGGAAGAATTTGAGATACATCATCGAAAGAACACTCTTTGTCATCCTCAGGAGAATGGAACAATGGAAGCATTTAACAAGATGTTGGAGAATTCCTTAACCAAGATTTGCAATGTAAACAAAGATGATTGGGACATGAAGGTACCAGCTGTACTATGGGATTATAGAACTTCATGCAAGAAGATAACATAGAAGACTCCTTTCAGATTGGTGTATGGATAGGAAGAATTAGTTCCCTTGGATTATTTGATACCATGTCTATGCATTGCAGTTATTACATAAATGACAGAAAGAGGGATAGAACATGAAATACTAGCACAACTCATGGAATTAGAAGAAGACAAAATCGTAGTTGGCTTCCATAAGGAGGTACAGAAAGAAAAGGATAAATCTTGTCATGACAGACATATTAAGAAGAATAATTTCAAGGAAGGGGATCTGGTTCTCCTCTATGACAGTAAATACTTGTAGCAACAAGGAAAATTCAGGATCCATTTGCTAAGGCCATATGAGATAAAGTCTATCACATATGGAGGTGTTGTGTAGCAGAAGGATTTAACAGGAAAGGAACTCCAAGGAATGGTGAATGGTATTCGATTAAAAGTGTATAGGGAAAGTCGACCCACTAACCCTTAGTAGTTGTAGTGAAACAAATAGACTTGTACATATTGTATATAATAGGAGTTAAAAGAAGAAAAAGGAAGAAAAAAAAGTGGAAAAATGACAAAATCCAAAAAGAAGTAGGTAGATGGATCAATGGTCGACATATAGTTGGAAGATACAATGTGCATTAGACAGTAAATTTGTGTGATAGAACTCAAGACACTGCACGACATAAAAATATGACTAGATAGAAAACACACTATGATGGGACAGAGAATGACCAAAAAAAGAAAAAAGGCGGTAAAGTGGGATATGACAGAGCATTTATGACAAGCCTTATAAAAGAAGGAAACGTGAAGGGAACGCTTCATTGTGAATTAGAGAAGAAGTGAACTAAGGAGAGAAATCTGAGTAAACACATAGAGCGACTAGGTATCCTCTAAGATTTCAACAACGATTCAGACTAGTAGGATTGAGAATTTGTAGTATGGAACCACCTAAGTTTGGAGCACCTTGTCATATGTCAAGGAGAACTAGACACAACATGAGGTCGCAACCAGAGAAATAATGAGAAGTGTAAAACCTTAGTGTACATGCAGGAGTTGTGGATGTGGACGAGATTCCATCACTAGAACCAATTATCCCAACACCAGTTGAAGAACATGAGCCAGAGAAGTTGGATGTAAGGATGGAAGAAAAAAACCCCACTATACAACAACTAGGTTTGGGAGCATTGAAAGAGACAAATGAGGAGGATGAAGAAAGAACATAGTTTGACAAGCCTAGGGAAGATGCCAAACCAACACAGGAACTTATTGCAAATAAATTACAACAAACAGAGGAACAAGTACATGTAGAAGATGTTATAAGAGGAACCAGACACAGATGCAGAGGAAGATGATGAAGCACATCAAGAAGCAGACCCATCAACTGCAAAATATAAGAGCAAGGGGAAACAACCTGTGTAGAGGTCGTTGTGAAAATAGGTAGAAGTCATGATATTACTACCACGCATACCATAAGAAGTGATGATTCTTCCTAACATTTTAGGATGTGTTGAAAAATTGAGGTATGCATATCATGATGTAGCAGACATAGATAAATTCCCAGAATTTGAGCCATAGGTATACATGGAAAGAAAAGGGTTCACTGTGACAGAAGCACCATTATTGGAACCAAAGCAGTGGATAATAGGTTTATACAACACAGGGATAATGAATTTACTGGAGATCCCTCACTTCAGACATGGCCAAGATGTTAATAACTACATCAAGCAGTTGTTAGCATTAATACATGGGTAATTCTATGGTTGGACAGGTTAGTAGCGATTGATGTTGATATAATTGTGCAGATCATAGGTCTTCAAAATAATGGGGAAAATCCTGAGAAATACTTAGATGATACAACTAAGGAGAATACATGATAAAGGAATTAAAGAAAACATATAGAACAGTGAGAGGGTCTAGGGGAATTGTGATTAATAGGATCAGTGAACCTGCGACAAGGATATAAATGAAGTTAATGTCTTGCAAATTATTAAGGAAGTGTCACAAGGAAGAGACACCAGCAGAGGTGAAGGCACAACCCCCCTTCCCTCCTGGGGATTCTGCAACCTCCCAGTCAAGGATATTCAAATTGTCTCTTCGAGCCCCTATTGGAACCCAAAACAATTCACACAGGCCCCCTATCTCCTTAGGCACAGGTTATATGAAAACCCACGGGGTCTTTCTAAGCCCATGTTCTCCTTTTGAATTTGAATAATGAGCACTAGATCCTTTTGCTAGGCCCCCTCTCCTCACATGACCTCCGACTATGATCAGGCGTCTGTCCAAAGGGCGCTTTGGAGCTCCAGGCTCCGTGCATTTTTACTTCACACACCGCTCAATTCTTTTGTAGGAACAATCCTATGAAATGACAAAAATGGGATCAATAGTCCACGCTCCTCACCGAGATCGACGACTCAGTCTCTTTCTTTGGAATTCGGGCTTCAGCTGAATCTGCATGCACACCCCACAAATCCTTCGAAGTGGCTCACCAATGGAGTGAACCTCCATCCTCCACGCATCCCCTCACAAATCAACAATCCATGCTTTTCCTTTGGGATCGACATACCCCAACAACTTCGGGCTCCGACGCTTCAGGTAATTCCAAACCACCTCTCTGCACTACCTCCAGAGTGATAAGTCTTCAGACTAGCAGATCTTCTACCAATTGTCCTCCTTCATAGAATACTCTAATGACCTCGCAACTTCAGGCTTCACGAATCCTTGCACCTCCACTCTCCAATTCTTCTGGAGTACCTTTTCTCTGAAACACGCGGATCTCCACCACATGTCCTTCTAGATCCAATGACCCAGATCTTCTCCACCCTTTGTAACTTCATGAATATTTCACTTTGCTCCACGCTAATCTTTTGAGGCTCTATCTCCCAAACTCTAATATCTGTTGCCATGTCCCTCCTGATGATCAATGGTTAGGATCTACTCCGCTCTTCGGAGCTTCGACAATTTCACTTGCTACTCACCTGGAATCTTTTGGAGTGCCTTGTCTCCAGAATTCCAGATCTTCTGCCACCTATCCCTTTGGACGATGGACGGTTCCGGTTGGCTTCAGAAATACAGTGCTTTGGCTATCCCACTCTCCTATGGACATTAAAATAAATGAGTTAAATTTTGTGCACTTACCTGGATCCAATGGGTGTTGGTCCACGTGCTCAGATCTGACGAATGGGATCTATATTTCTCTTCTACACACTCCTTTGGGTTTCTAGACATGGAATTCGATGATCTAGATCTTCTCCCCGCAACTGATCTTTTGGTTGCTACAACTTCTCCACTTAAGCTTTGGCCTCCTCCCAAATTTGGGAAAATTTGCAGTGTCAAAGGCTATGACCTTTGAGATTTCTCATGCAATTATGAGTGTTGGGTCTTGAGAGTGCCTTTCCTCCTGAGCTTTGGCAATGAAATTTAACCTTGGACCTAGAGAACACTTGTGCTCTGCGTGCAACTTTGCACTGCTCCTCCTGAGATTTCAACTTGAAATGTGGCCTCTTCATGGTACTTGCGTTGTCTCCTCGATTGGAACCTGTAAATTTCCTTGGCCTCTTATTCTCTATGCAGGTTTATTGTGCACACTTGCACTATCCTTCCTGAGCCTTGTAGTTTCTCAGATTTCCAAGGGACTCAATCCTTTTTCTTCCTTAGAATATTTCTTGTTCCCTCCTGGCACACTCTATACTCGTCCTCTTGAGATTTTCAAACTTGAAGAAAGTTCACTCCCTCGTGCACTCCTTCCACTTGTCTGAATCTTCATACTTTCTCAACACTTGTCAAAGTGTTGGCCTGGTGCACTCCTTGCACAGGTCTTATCTTGACTTCTGAACTCTTCAGGCTTATTGATGCATCTCTTGCATCCTCTCAACTCACACTTGCGGATATCCTCCCTACAATCTATGAAGTTGACTTTCTCGTGGAGCATGCTTGCACCTGCTCAATGCCCTCCTGGCAGAGATCCACAAAGTGTTCAACAACTCTATCTCTATGTCTCTCCTCTGCACAACCTCTCCTCCAAGCTGTTCAGTGACCTTGAGGATCCTCTTGAGTCTATAAATTTTCTAGTGTGCCCTCCTGGCACTTTCTTCTTTGACTTGAAAGAGTTCATATGTGCACTCCTTGCGTTGGCTACAGATTTTCAAAACTCTGTCGTGCACTCCTTGCACAACCTAAAGAACCCTGAAAAAATCAAACAAACTCTTAAACAAATAGTGAATTATATATTATCCTTGCAGATGGAAACCTATCATACATCTACAACATACATTCATAACACAGATAAAATTTATAAACACATAAACACATAGAATCATATGCAGGAAAAATTGTTGTCTTTCTATTAACATGAATGTCTATTAACCATTGGTGTAGGCTTGGACTGCAACAAAGTCTCTAATATTCTCTCCTCCCCTGAGATCTATACTCCCTCATATCCTCATGCTATACCTAATGAATTTTTATATAATGATATTTTTACAAAAGAGGGGCTCCTCGAGCTCTCCCTCCAAGCTACACTAGTGGTGTCTAATCACCATTTGCAACACCTAACTACTGAGGAATATTACAATGAATGCACATCTAGTCTGAATCGGATCTAGAGCCATCATCCTGTCATCCATTTAAGATGGCCTTAGCTAAAACTCATCTCTGCCAGCCTTACAACATTTAATTGCTTTAATTACATTTGAAATTTAAAAATGAAGGAAAAATGAGAGGGTTGGAGCTTCTACCCTCCTTGAATATGCTTTGATGTGATAAAAGATGGCGCGTTTCTGAGGTGGAGTGATTCTCTTACATCATACTCCACTATTGGGAAAATCATGAGCTCTTTCTCATGAGCTCCTCTGCTCTGCTGTTGAAATCCCCCTAGATTCAAAACTTTCTCTTGGAGCTATCTTCCTGCTCCTCTGCTTTGTTGTTGTTGTTTCTTCGCTGGTACTCTTGCAGGTTCTCTTATGTTTAGCCTCTCCTTGATGATAGTTTCTTTTGCTAACCTTAACATCAGCCTCCTTATCTCCTCTATGAATTCTTCCAGTCGATCAGTTGGCTGAATCTTCCTTTGCAGTCTCCTCGGCTACAAATCCTCTTCCTCATACACATCAAAGGGAAGATCAACTTGATCTCCCTTGCTTCCTTCATTTCCTATGGAATTAACTTGCCACCCTTCTATAGACTCCAATTCTGCAGTCTCATCACTGATATGATTCCTAGTTTCCTCCTCCAACAGATTATCTTCTGCCAGTTCCTCTGCTGGTACAACTCCAACTTCCTCCAGCTACTCCTCAGACTGGAATTCTCCTCCCTCTGTTTCCAACTTGACCTGTTGGATATGCCTACTCTGCATATTTACTCTTCTCTCCAGTGCTTCCATTTCCTTTTACAAATCAATGAATTCCATGTTGTCTACTTCCTCTTTTGTTGTAGTCTTCAGTGCTGCAATCATCCTTTATTCATCTTCCTGGTTGAAAATTTTGAGCCATTCCTCATAATGCTCTTCCTATTCTACTATTGCTTGGGAATATTATGATGTCTTCTCTTTCTCCTCTATGATAGTCACACCTATGTTAGCCTCTGCTTAACTAGTTGGCAGGAATATCTGAATTCCTCCAATGATTAGAACATACCTCTAATCTTCTTCTGTCAGCACTCCTTATTGATATGAACTCTCTACTGAGTTTATCTCTTCTCCCTTTCCCACGTGGAAATTTGGGATTTCTCCTCTTCCCTCCTGGAAGTCTATGAGATCAACTGATTTCATCTCATTTCCCATATGGAAATTTGAATTTTCATCACTGCACTCTTGGAAGCTCATGAGATCCTCTGATCTCTTCTCCTCCTCATCACTGAGGCTTTTTCCAAGTTCTAGATCATAGATGTGAACCACTTCCACTGTGTCACCTAGGGTTTTAGTTTCCCTCAACCATCTCCTCATTACTTGTTGCTGCCTTATGGCCAACAACTTATGAATAGGCCACTTTTCTTTCCTTTTTAGAGGCCACTCGTACCTCCATCATACCCATGCCTCCTATTGCATATTCAATGCTAGCCTCTCCATCTCTGCTCTAATTTCACTGAGCTCCTTTTCCATCTCTTCTTTGTTTTTTCTACTGGCAATCTTTTATTCGACCCTTCTTATGGCCTTCAATAGCCATTTTCCTCTTACCTCGGCCCACATGGTTGTCTGTTGTTCACTCTACAACTGAGAGTATCTCCAGCTTCTTCTTCTTTGTCTCCTCCTTCACCTGTTGTCTACAAGCAAAATCAAGCCTATGATACTACTTGATGTGATCATTCTATCTCTCTGTCTCCTTTGCCCGTTGTTTGTAAGAAAATTTCATCTTTGATACCAGTTGGCGCAAAAACCCTTCCCTCCTGGGGATTCTGTGACCTCTCAGTCAAGGATATTCAAATTTTTGAGCCAAATTGGCTCTTTGGGCTCCTGCTAGAACCCAAAAAAATTCACACAGGCCCCCTATGTTCTTAGGCGCAGGTTCTATGAAAACCCGTGGGCTCCTGCTAATCCCATGTTCTACTTTTGAATTTGAATAACGGGAACTATCTCCTTCTACTAGGCCCCCTCTCCTCATATGACCTACGACTATGATCAAGGACCTATCCAAAGGGTGCTTCGGAGCTCCAGGATCTGGGAATTTTTACTTCACGCGACAACCAATTCTTCCGAAGGCACAGTCCTCTGAAATGATGAAAACGTGATCAACACTCCATACTCCTCACTAAGATCGACGAATCAATATCTTTCTTCAGAATTTAGTCTTCAGCCAAATCCACATGCACACCCATAAATCCTCCGAAGTGGCTCACCAATGGAGTGAACCTCTGTCCTCCATGCCTCCCTTCACAGATCAATGGTCCACGCTTTTCCTTTGGGATCACTGACCTACAGTAACTTCAGGGTCTGACGCTTCAGGAAATTATGAATCACCTCTCCACACAACCTCCAGAGTGTTAAGTCTTCAGACAAGCAGATATTATGCTAAGTGTCCTCCTTCACAGATGACCCTAATGACCTTGCGAATTTGGGCTTCACAAGTCCTTTCACCTACACTCTCCAATTCTTTCGGAGTAACTTTTCTCCAAAACACACGGATCTCTACCACGTGTCCTTCTAGATCCAACAACCCAGATCTTCTCCACCCTTCGCAACTTCATGAAGATTGCATTTTTCTCCATGCCGATATTCTAGGGCTCTATCTCCCAGAATCTCTGATCCACTACAACACCCCTCCTGACAATTAATGGCCAGGATCTACGATGCTCTTCAGAGATTCAACAGTTTCACTCGCTACTCACTTGGAATATTCTGGAGTGCCTTGGCTCCGAACTTCCAAATCTATGCCACCTATCCCTCTGGATGATGGACAGTTCTGGTTGGCTTCAAAACTCCAGGACTTCATCTATCCTGCTCTCCTATGCAGGTTAAAATAAATGAGTTAAATTGCATGCACTTAGCTAGATCCAACGAGTGTTGGTCCACGTTCTCAGATCCGACAGATGGGATCTATATTTCTCCTCTGTGTGCTCCTTTCAGTGTCTAGACATGGAATTTGACAATCCATATATTCTCCCTACAACTGATCTGTCATCTGCTACAACTTCTCCACTTAATCTTTGGCTTCCTCCCAAAATTGGGAAAATTTGCAGTGTCAAAGGTTGTGGACTTTGAGATTTCTCCCGCGAGTGCGTCTGTTGGGTCTAGATAGTGCCTTTCCTCCTGAGATTTGGCAATGAAATTTAACCTTGGCCCTAGGAAACACTTTCAATATGCATGCAAATTTTCACTACTCCTCCTGATCTTTCAACTTGAAATGTGTCCTCTAGACGCTCCTTGTGTTGTCTCCTCAACTCGAACCTGTAAAGGTCCTTGGCCTCCACTTCTCTACGCAAGATTACTATGCACACTTGCACTATCCTTCCCGAGCCTTGCAGTTGCTCATCTTTCCAAGGGACTTGACCCTTCTTCTTCCTTAGGAGATTTTTAGTGCCCTTTTGTCACACTCTATAATCGTCCTCCTGAGCTTGTCGAACTTGAAGCAAGTTCACGCCCTTGTGCACTCCTTTCACTTTTTTGAATCTTCAGACTTTCTCAACACTTGTCGAAGTGTTGGCCTGGTGCACTCCTTGCACAGGTCTTATATTGAGTCCTAAACTCTTCAATCTCACTGATGCATCTCTTGCATCCGCTCAACACACACTTGCGGAGCTCCTCCCTACAGTCTATGAAGTTGACTGTCTCTTGGTGCATGCTTTCACCCACTCAATTCCCTCCTGATAGAGCTCCACATAGTGTTCAAAAACTATGTCTCTCTATACCTCCTCTGCATAGTCTCTCCTCCAAGGTGTTCAATACCATTGAGGATCCTCTTGAGTCTGTAAATTTTCTATTGTTCCATCCTAGCATGTTCTTCTCTGACTCGAAAGAGTTCATATGTACACTCCTTGCGCTGGCTACAGAGTTTCTAGACTCTGTCGTGCACTCCTTGCACAACCTAAAGAACCCATAACACATCCAACAAACTCTCAAACAAATAGTGAATTCTATCTTATCCCCATAGATTGAAACCTATCATACATCTACAACATACATTCATAACACACATATAACATTCATGAACACATAAACACACAAAATCAAATGCAGGAAAAAATGTTGTCTTTTTATTAACATGAATGTTTGTTTACAATGGGTGTAGGCTCAGAATGAAACAGAGTCTTGGCTCTTCTCTCCTCTCCCGATCTCTCTACTTTCTCATATCCTCATGCTATACCTAATGAATTTTGATACAATGATATTTTTACAAAAGAGGAGCTCCTCGAGCTCTCCCTCCAAGCTACACTAGTGGTGTTTAATCACCATTTACAATGCCTAACTACTAAGGAAGATTACAATGAATGCACATCTATTCTAAATCAAATCTAGAGACATCATCCCATCAGTCATTTAAGGTGACCTTAGCTACAGCCTATACAAAGGCAATAACTCAGTTATTCCATCCTTACAACATTTAATTTCTTTAATTACATTTGAAATTTAAAAATGAGGGAAAAATGAAAGGGTTGGCGCCTCTCCCCTCCTTGAATGCACTTTGATGTGCACATTTGGTGCACTGCTGAGGTGGAGCAATGCTCCTGCATCAGGTGATCACAGTATCCATGCAGTATGCGAAGGGGAATTTACTGAGCTAGATTCCATACCTATTGAACTTGTTTCTGGATTATTGCAAGGATGCACGAGACTTAGGAACAAAATTTCATTACTCATGGTTGGTCATAATTATAACATTGGAAGGATGGAGACACCCCAAATATAGTGCATTTTTTCAAAGGATAGGGAAGTTTCATGCATCACAGTATGCAACGTTGTGGCACACTACAACTGCAAAAGATACATGCACAATGTATGGATACATGCAAAAAGGGACATGAATAAAAACTGGTTGTAGATGAGGTACTACGTCACAGGAGAGGAATTTCAATGGGCCATGAAGGTCTGTCCATATGAGTGGAAAATACCAGTGACATAAAAAAATGGACAGAAAGGAAAACAACCAATAGAAGCTAGCACATCACAGAAAACTAGCAGTCTGACAACCAACACCATAAAACTTGCAGAGCGTGCAAAGGAGAGTGCAGGAAGCGCAACAGTCAAGTAACCAAGACAACAAAAAACATTCCAAATCCACCTGCGTAGGAGAAATATCATTTCGGATCCACCAATGGAGGAACACAACCGAAGAAGAAAATTAATGGGAGCACACAGAAGGAAACAAATGTTCCTACGTAGGAGGAATAGAGATCATGAGACATACCAGATACAAAGATACCTACAACTTCAGTGCAGCTGGAGAATCTTCCATAGAATAAAACCGTGTTGTAGACAGGGGGATAGAGGAAAAAATGAAGGCACATAAAGGTGTCCCATAATCCATCATTACAGAAGATGATGTCGAGATGGTGGCATAAAAAGTCGAAGACTGAGTAGTAGAATCAATGGACGACACGAAGAAGCAAAGAGACCAAATCATACAAAAATGATCAAAATTGAAGGAAACGTTGGCGCAACTGCAATTCAGTGTAGAAACAATTAAAGGAGATTGATCACTTGGACTTGGCTTTGTCGAAGATCCCCACGAAAGCATTGTACAAATTGAAAGTTTGTGTCACATAGGAATTTCAATCTAGAGAACGCATAGATGCGACAAAATTACAAAAAACCAAGGACATAAAGGACACATTGAAAATAAATCTCAATGAAGTGCAGGTTAAGAAGGATGAGGAAAAGTAGTGAATGGGCCAGATAGAGTAGACATCGAAGAAGTTTTTAAGTCAATTATAGATAATGCATAAGAAGGGGCACACTTATAGCTAGAGGAGAAAATTGGGAAGATTGCATAGGACATGGAAGATTACAAGAGTCATATAACGGAATTTATGGCACAATTGAACCCAACCACCCCTCCATAAGTCAGATCAGAAAGGGAGTACCAGGAAATAGAACACATAGATATTATCGCGTTGAAAGTAAAATATGTAGCAGATCTCTACGAAAGGACCATGCAGATATGAACGAGCTTGGTCGAAGACAAAGGGATCCATCATTTGGATCAGAGGAAAGAGAATACTAATTTTTCAATTTAGGACTTAAAGAGAATACATAAGGAAATTCCTATATCGGAGAGGATGAAGGCCACACAAGAGATAAAAAACATGAAAGAAGATTGAAGACAATCCAATCAAATAAACAAACAAGATAGGCTCAGTTGGAGTCACTACAGGAGCAAGCAGAGAAGATGATAGAAGAGTTGGACATAGAGAAAGGAAGACTGGAACAAGAACATTCATAAAGTAGAGAAGTGTTGAAGGAGCACATATCAGTGCAGGTTGTGGAGACCCTAACATAAAAGAGTGTGCAGGCAAAGACACAAGTGGATGAACTAACAAACAATTTAAAGGCATTAGAGAAATTAGTGTAGGAGGCACACACGACCTAAGTGGCTTAGGACAAGCCACAGGTTAGCGTTGGGGGCCTATTGGAGCAGGAAAGTTTGGGGTAAGTTTGGAGATACAGTGCAACAAACAAGGTAGAATGGACCAAGGAAGCAACGCGCAATAGGAATAAAGGAAAGACAACATGACAAAATTGTGAATTAGCGTACGAAGGCAGTTAGAATGTGGACAAATGAGTCCACTTAGGATTAGGGTTTTGGTAGTGAATGTAAGGGTTTTTACCCATTGTTTGAAGTATAAATAGAGGATGCATGATATAGCTATGATAATTACCACTTTTATATGAGAGAAGTACTTTGAGAACCTTTTTGAGTTTTGAGTCGAAGTATCTGTTTTGGTGAATAGTTGAGGATCTAAGGTGGAGTCAAATGGATTGTAATTGAGGGTCAGGTCGCAAGCTATCGAGCTTGGTGCAACTCTGGTCCTCCTCACATATGTGCATTCTAAATGCACATTTTGATGTTGTGCACATAGCACTGAACTTTTGATGAAGAATAATAATAAGAAGAAGATATTTGTGGATGTAGCCCAGGGGGGGTGAACCATGGTAAAAACATGTGTTAATGTGTGGAATGTGTTCTTTATGCTTTGAAATTCCTATTATGCTAATTAATGAATGGATGCATGAATATATTAAGGTTATTTTACAACGCGCACTATATTAGACATGTTATACTATGATGGATGAATGGTTAAAGTTAAATGAATAGTAGATATAATGAATGTTGAAGTAGAAGAGTAAATGTGCCTAACAGTCCCACGAGTTCCATCCATTACATGATTGCAGACACTTGGCTCATGCAATCACCCATTATCCATCTTGGGTGAGATTGTGTTGTGAACTCTCTGGGCAGTGTTTCCTTCTGGTTTTCCAAAGAGGCTGATGGTTTCTATGGTTTTTTTTTGGAGAAACTAAGGTAGAACTTGGGTCAGTCCATACATCCAACAATAGGATTGAGGTCTTTGAAAATATGATGATATATAATTTGGTATTGATCTTTTCTTCCTATTATTTGTGTTTGACATCTCAATAAATATTCCACAATAGAAATTTCAAATTGATCTAGAAGCCAAAGAATTGCAGGTTAAAGTAGTCACATGAGGGTGGACTGCAGGAAAGATCTTTCAGAAAAATGGAGTAATGAAAAAAATCATGGATAGAAGAAGGAAAAGATTGGTTGTTTATAATGCATGTGTAGGTAATGATAGTTTCATTCCATTTAATATGATGCATAGATGTAAGTGATTGAATTTTTAAGTGAATATAAATTTGAGATCACTTTCTAAGATATTGTAAATATTACAATAAAAGTGTATTATGCATGATATACTAACAATTTGTTTGGTTGAATGCAGGTTGTGAGTAATGCATGAAAAATTGATCTCAAGTATGGAAATGGTGTAATACTACAAGAAATATTGATGCCTCTTGTTGCAATATCCAAGCAATTATGAGAGGAAATCTGATACTTGGGAAAATTTAAATTTCCTTATAAAAAAGAAATGAACTTTTAAGTGAAATTGTTTTTATTTTATCTCATGATGATTGTATGTGTGTGATACAAATGAGATGATGGCTATTGAAGTTGTAAATCTAAGGAAGAAGGGATATTTTTAGGACACTAGAGCCCTATGATTTCCACAAAGTGCAGACCATTAGTGGGGGTCTAGTGATGAGTTGGCACTCTCCCTGTGTGTGAAATCCTTGGAAAGATGGATCGTCAATGGATTGTATAGCAGAGAAGGGATGCTTAAGACTAGAAGGGTGAGTGAAACAAGGAAGAGGAAAATAAATAAATTCATATGGCATGGTGGCTATAATCATGAGGGTGTGTAAAAAAACTAGTGAGATGAATTCTAGCCTGAAGCAACTTTGTGGAATAGAGAAAAATATTTACAGATGAAGAGTGAAGACATGAATCGAGCACCTAAAAATAAGAGCTTAATAATAAAAAAACCTTCAATGACAAAGGAATGGACCAAATTGAATTCCAATGGACATGTTATAGTCTTGAAGATGCTACATGAGGAGCATGAGGATATCATGCGAGAAGAGTACCTGCATATTTTTTTTGGATATTTTTGAAGAATTTTGATTGTACATGTGTATATAATGCACTGGGGGCACTGCATAAATAAGGGGTAGGGGA
>ML776624.1:924134-983438 GCA_009831015.1 Picea engelmannii | reverse complement strand
CCTTGCATTGCGGGATGCATTTGTTTGTTTTGGGAAAACCTGTGGGAAAATGGTTTTGTTTCTACCTTATCAAACCCCCTCACCGATTACCCTGTTGACCGTGTGTTATCTGCTATGGCTCCTGTAGTGCGAATCGAACCCAACGACATTCAAGCTTTTTTGTTATTTGATAACGCCCGAGAGGACCTCGAGAGGAATGGGTGGAGTGTTTTTATTGAGAAGTTAGAGGGTTTCAACCTCGCGGTCGCTCAGCAATTTGCACTCACATTCGATGGATGCAGGGCCAAAGTTGGGGACATCCAACTCGAATTGAACGAGGAATTCCTCAGCTCAGCCACTAGTCTACCAGCCAAAGGGCATAAATGGTTTAAAAATTCTAAGGTTGATGAAGTGCCATGGCTTCTCCTGTTTACATCAAGGAAAATCAATAGTTGTGACAAAGGTATGCCAGTTACAGCTCTTAAGTCTAGGTGGCATGATTTGTTGGCCATTATTAAGAAATTCATTACATGCAAAGGTAGATACGATTTAGTTTTTCTATACCACCTACGGCTGCTCATGAGTTTCATAGATTTTCCTTTAAATATGCCACATTTCCTCCTTCGTAGTTTGTATAAAATGGATAAACGTTACAAGAGGGAGAAAGCCGACTCTAGCCTCTTCCACCACTGTTTAATTAAAATTGTTATAGTCCATCATTTGAGGTTGAGTGGCGAATTTTGGGAAGCTTTCTTGTTGAGGAATGGCTTTGCCAGTCTTGAAATTGGTCAAGTGGACAAAACCGTGGTCACCGAAACCCTTGTCGAGCCTGTCATGCCCCCTCCTACACTCTTACCCTCTGTTGAACCCTCGACCTACTCGAACGATAACCTACCCGACACCCTGCCTGACTCATGTTTAAAAGACATTGCTAAGCCTGTTAAGAGGCCTGCAAGGAAAAAAGGTAAGGGTAACAATGATGTCAATTGCAAATTTAAGAAGGCTGCACGCTGGGTATCAAGGTGCGCTCGTAATAAACCTAAACAAAACATAGACCAAAAACCGATTGTTTTGACTGAAGATTCAGATTCCGAAATCGAGCGATTTCTAACCGAGGAGTATCCATACTCACACGGCCTCTGTTCAGTCAAGCCCTATGACTACATGTCGAACCTCCCACCATGCCTTAGAGATGACCCCAACTTCCCCAGGATCAAGCTGAATAGTGGAACTCATGGTAATTTCAGAGATTCCTCACTTGTGATTACACAGCCTGATCAACCACAGTGCAATGAATGCAAGTCTTGGCTTGACCGATATTATACAGATGTCCCTCTGCTCCAATCCAGAATCAAGTCCTTGGAGGACCGAGTAAATGTGTTAACCAAAGAAAATGACAGACTGCAAGCTAATGATAAAAGGAAAAATACCACAGGCTCTGTCGTTTTCAAAAATGTAGAGGCGGCCACTGCCATTGTTAACTCAAAAATAGCTTGATCAAATCGTATCCCTGAAACCAAGGTATGGTGTTTCAAAAGTGATTTTAAAATGATTTTGTTTGCTTTGAATTAGTATAAAGGATTTGTTTGATAAATCACATATATTTCTGTTATGATTGAATTGATTCAATACAATTATGTTTGTAAATAATAACTAGCTACATAATCGTGAGATTCTGTAGCTAGTCATAAAATTTAAATTTTTGTTGATTTTACAACTGAACACAATCTAAACAACATGTATTTTTGTGTATTTACAGGTACACAAGAATTTCAAAGGAAATTGGATCGATAGTGGCATCTTTGAACATTTTTTTTTTACACGGTTTTGAATAGGAATTTGGGAGATTGTTCCCATATTTTTGCAAATAGTTTTGATAATTTCCACAAGGAATGTTTTCATCCTGTGGCCTTTATATACCTATTATTTTTGTAAACAATCCATCACTGCTTGGAGAGCAGAGACTATGGACTGATGACTATACAGACTTGAATGAAAGTGGATGTTTTGTACGGCTTTAGCTTCAATTTATCATACTTTTGTTCAAGTTTTTGTGCATTTCAATTTGTAATCAAATTATTGAATACTTTAGATATCAAAATTTGTTACAGGTTGTTGTGATGTGATTTAAATATTGTCCATATTTGATGTATCTCATTTTACTTACAACAATTACCCTGTTTTAATTTAATGAACAAAAGGTTAATCTTCTTTGTTAAATAAGCAGTCATCTACAAATCTTTGCAGAGGGATTTATCTTGATGTGATTATTTGTAAAATATAAAATTGTTGTTGCTGCATCCTTTACCTATTCTATCATTATCATCCAAGAGCATTGTTGCTTCGCGTTTACGCGAGGTATTGGAGAATCTGATGCGGGTTGACCCCATCAAACAGTGAACACTGATGCCCATGCACAGGACAAGTAGGAGATGATGATTTCAGGTTAGTTTGCTATTTTAATTTTAATAGTTTAATTAATATGAAAATTCTCTGTAGTTAGATAGATATACAATACAGATTACTATTTTTATTGCTTAGTTAGATAGTTGTTGTTTCATTTCTTTTTTATAAAAACTATAAAAATCCAAAAATACTAGCTTCGCTATCATAAGACAATCCATATATGATTTTGCAGATTTCGATCAAAATTTGTATTCTATAAATACTGTATAGGTAACAGAGATTTAATATATCAATACACTGTACATTAATAAGTAGGATTATTATTTCATTAATATTAATTAGCGAACATTGAATATATATTAGACCTGTATATAGTTTGCAGTAGCTGTTTTCACTTAGATTAGTTTCTTTAGCTTAGTTTTTTTTACTTTCCTAGGACTTAGATTGGCTAACGGAGCTGCTAAAACTGTTGGAGTGGATTAATCCAAACGGATTGGGTTATTTAGACAACCCCGGACCAGATTCACTCCTACAGTTGACGAGCGGTCAATTTCGCCCGTCAACAAATGGTGCTAGAAGGAGGGCCTGAAAATTATTGATGGCACGAGGCGGTCGTAAGACTCCTCCACCACCCAAATGCTCACCTATAGTGACAAGAAGTCATTCAAATGACAACATCGTCCCTCAAATAACAACCACATCAAACAATGATCTACGGATCACAGTTAAACCAGTAACCCCAAGTCCTACAGGTGGTGACATACAAAAGATTGTCCGCCAATCTCTCATAAGAACACATAGTGCCTTCGCCCATTTAAGGCAGCATAATCGACCTTTGGACCAACCATTAGGTTTCTCTGATATCAGAGAACAACTTGGAGGCACTAACCTCACTTTAAACCCTACAGATCCAATCCTCACTCCTGCAGCAAGAGGATCCAGTATACCACCCTCACCACCTCCATCATCCCCTTCTTCTTCTGGAGAAGACTCTTCTGACGAAGGCAGTTCCTCATCCCAGCCTTCGACACTGCCCACACTAATGGACAACCAGAACAATCTTGCCAAACCTTGGCTCGACCAAGATGCAGTAGCCGTACCCAGGCCTCAACATCCCTTACCCAAACATCCGGAGAAGTGGCTCCCCAAGTTTGACCCCAACTCTAAACAGATCACCGAAGATCACATTAAAAAGTTTATGTTAGCCATTAGACTCCGTAATGTCGAGCACGAAGACATAGTCAGTATATTGTTCCCCTATACTTTCGAGGGCAATGCCTCTACCTGGTACTTTGCCCAGCAACCCCATACGATCGTGTCATGGGAGAAGTTTGAATCCTGCTTTCTTGAGATGTTTGGAGACGATAAGTCCCCTGAGGTTCTAGTCATGGATCTTTCTAGTTTAAGAATGAACCCCAAAGAGAAAATCAAAGACTTTAACCAAAGATTCTTAACACTAAAGAACCGAATCCCTACGGATTTGATGCCTGCTGAGAATCTTATTATAACATACTATATGAAAGTCTTACATCAAAGTATAGCCATTTGGGTAAAGCAATCCAAGAAAGCCGCGTTGTTAGAGGCCTTCGAAGAGGCCAGTCAGATTGAGAAAGACATCCTCAGTTTAAAAGACACTACTAGCAACGAAATAGAGATTAGTTCATCTTGCAAAAAGAAGATCGAAATCCTCCCTAAACTTGTTCAAAATAAAACACAACCTGAAAGCTTAGATTTAGAAAACTTAACAAAAGTCGTTCAAAAACTGTCAAATCAAGTTATAGATTTGGAAAGGATGGCTGAAGAAGCTTCTTCGAGCAAAGGGCCTTACAAACCCCCGTTTAGGAAGCCTTTTCCCACCAACCGACCTAATTCAAATACCGAAGGCTTAAATCTAGAAAGCCTGCAATTCGCTATTCAAACGATTCTAGAAACCCAGGATAACTTGATGCCTCCTGAGATTCCTGAGGAAGTAGTTGAACAAGAGACAGTTGAAGAAGATGAATCTTCTCCGAACATCTTTGGACACTTCTCGGATAACATTTTTCAAGCTAATTTTGAGACAATACATCCCTACAATACTAGGAGTAAGACAAAAAACAAACCTTCTTCTGAAAACACCACGACTTCACCCCCAAAACAGTCTAAATCAGCTGAGACTAAACAGAGTCATGTAAACCCAAACTTAGATTATGATTTAGTTGAAGATCTAAAAAATTTAAGGGCTAACATTTCTGTTTATGAATTATTAAAATTTCCGTTTCTGCTACAAAAAATGTTACAGAATATCGCAGAGAATAGAAAAAACGGTAATCCAAGCGGTAACAAAGTTTTTTAGAATAACCCAAAAGTTCCTCAGAAGGCCTCCGCTAAGAACAATTCTGATCCTCATGAGAAGAGAGACCTTCCTGTAAATAATGTAACAAATGTAGATAAATTAGCTTTAGAGGCTACGAGTAAAAAGCCACAAGCTTCCACCATTAGTACTCGTAGAAATGTACCTCCATTTTTGTTAACTTTTGAAATCTTTAATAGGAACGTGCACAATTGTATGGTAGATTCAGGAGCGTCATCCAATGTAATGCCATGGTCTGTGTGTTATAATATTAACGCAGAAGTTGAACCATCCACCTTAAATATCATCCAACTTGATCGAACTAGCGTTAAAGTTATAGACGAATTAAGAAATGTGCTTATAAGATTATCTTCTAACCCCAAAGTTCATCAAGTGATTGATATTATTGTTGTGGATATTCCAAAAGTTTATGGTTTGTTTTGAAGCAGAGACTGGTCATACACGACTATTTCGCGATAGATTGGTCTCACCTGTGGCTGCCCGAGAACGGCAAGCCCAACAAAATCAAGGTAAATCATGAACGTTACCTAAAGTTCACAGTGACAGATTTAAATGATCCCAATGAACCATTTACACCTTCTGTCGATTCACCCGAAATACAAGGGATGGATACCTTTTTCGGCAATTTCATGGCCGAGACTTCAACTATCACTAACCCATAGTAGCAGTCCAAGATTATGGCATATATGCAGCCAACAGTTTCTACCCAATGGTCTCATGCACCCGACAAAAATCAAATATGGTCTATTTACTTTGACAGGTCAAAGTCCAATGAAGGAGCTGGTGCGGGCTGCGTTATTATTGATCCAGCAGGTAACAAAACCTTGATTGCATGCAGGTTAGAGTTTGAATGTACAAACAACACATCAGAATATGAGGCTTTATTGCAAGGCCTCAGAAAAGCATTAGATATGAACATTCAAAATTTGACTGTCTTTGGTGATTCGAAAATCATGGTTAGACAGGTAAGAGATTCTATCCACTGTTTATCCCCGCATCTCAAAATCTACCAATCTGAGGTATGGAATTTGATGAATAAGTTTTCTTCTTTTAACATAAATTCTATTCCTAGATTGAATACTTCAGAAGCCAATTTATTAGCTAATGTAGCTTCGAAACTCTTTCCTGCAGAAGGCTTGTCCACAAATGCATTCTCCGTCGAACTGTTGTTCAGGCCATTCGTTCCCGACAACATCACGAATTGGAGAGTCTTCGACGACGATCAACAAATTATTAGTTTCCTGCACATGGAGGAAACTTTCCAAGGCGCAGTGATCGACGAATGCACTCATGTTGACAACCTTCGTGATTTCACGGTAATACCAGATCCGAGATATCCTGAATCTTCATCGGAAATGGTAAATTCTATCCCTAAATATGTAGTTAGATTAGAAAAACTTTATGATCTTCAAGACAAATTCAAAAAATTGGTCAACTATAAAACCAATAGTTCCTCTTTATCGTATGAAAAAGTAAACTTGGGAACTAATGATAATCCACAGTGCATTAATTTAGGGGTGGGGTGTTCTGAATAAGAGAAAGCCGCGTTTATTAAATTGTTTAAGGAATTCAAAGATGTTTTTGCATGGACGTATGACGATCTAAAGACATTTGATCCTAACATCATACAACACGTCATTCCTATGAAACCCCAAACCTTGTCATTTCAACATAAGTTAAGAAAAATGCACCCTAAGCTCGAACCGACCGTCAAAAAAGAATTAAATAAACTTCTTAATGCTAAGATAATTTTCTCAGTTAGGCACACGCAATGGGTCTCTAATCTGGACCCTGTCTGGAAGAAGAGTGGTGAAATCCGACTATGCGTCGATTTCTGAAACCTTAATCAAGCGTCTGATAAAGACAACTACCCTGTCCCACCCATGGAACAGATCCTTCAACAGGTATCTGGTTCTGAAAGACTATCCTTAATGGATGATTTTTCAGGGTACAACCAAGTCCTCATGGCTCCTCCAGACCAACTTAAAACTACCTTACGCACTCCATGGGGCACCTACGCTTATAGGAAAATGCCCTTTGGACTCATTAATGTTGGTGCCACTTTCCAGAGAGCGATGAACATCGCTTTCTGAAGCTTAATCAATCAATCTGTTGTAGTTTACCTAGATGATGTTACTATATTCTCGAAAAACAAAACTGATCATCTAGCTCATTTGAGAGCCATTCTACAACGATGTCGTATGTACGGCATTTCCTTGAATCCTAAAAAATCTATCTTCGCAGTAGAACAAGGTAAGCTCTTAGGATTTATTGTATCAAGAAAAGGGATGATTATCGACCCTGAAAGGACTCAAGTCATCTCGAGACTCCCCCCTCCCTCGTCCAAAACGTCGATGCAGTCTTTCTTAGGCCAGATAAACTTTGTCAGGAGATTCGTCCCCAGTTTCTCAGAAATGGTGAGACCTTTACATAATTTAATTAAGAAGGACGCACAATGTCATTGGGTACCCTTAGAAAACCAAGATTTTAATTCAATAAAAAAGGCCATAATAGACGCTCCTTCTCTCATGAGCCCTGACTTTTCGCAAGACTTCACGCTGTACACATTTGCTTCTGACTGCTCCTACGTTGTTGTCCTAACTCAAATGAACGCTGAAAATAATGAAGTCCCAATTGCCTTTATGAGCTCTGCTTTCAAAGGCGCAAAACTTAATTACCCAGTGGTAGATCAACAAGCCTATGCTATTTTTAAAGTAGTAAAGCACTTCTGATATTATCTTTTGAAATCTAGGATGAAAATTATTGTCCCTTACCCAGCCGTCAGAAATCTGTTAGTGCAGAATGAACTAGGCGAAAAGAGGGCGAACTGGGTCACCTCCTTACAAGAGTATGACATAGAAATCACCCCAACACAAATAGTGAGAGGCCAAGGGCTATGCAATTTAGTGGCTGACTCAGCGGAAGGACAACAAGAAGAAAACGATGTGTCAAACCCAGGACAACACAATCAAAATTCAATTTGCTGTGCATAAAACTCTGTCAGTCCCTTGTATGACGATATAAAATTCTGTCTTGAACATGGGTCAGCCCCCCATCACCTGGATCCCACTAAAAGAAGAGAGTTAAGATTAAAATCTGCCTCCTTTCAGTTGATTAATGGTGTTCTGTTTCGTCAAAATTTTGATGGAGTACTAATGCGTTGTCTTGAGAAAGATGAAGCAGAAAAGGTCTTATTAGAATTGCATGCAGGAGAGGCCGGTGGGAATTTTGGTGGGGATACCACTGCCCATAAAGTATTAAGAGTAGGTTATTACTAGCCTACACTTTTTAGAAATGCTCATGCCTTGTGTCGCAAGTGTATTATTTGTCAAAAAGCATCCGGGCAGATACAAAAACCAGCCTTCCCTTTGCATCTTGTTTTAGTAGACTCCCCTTTTCAGTAGTGGGGTCTTGATATTATAGGTCCAATCAATCTGCCATCCTCACAACAGCATAAGTTTATCATAACAGCCATAGATTACTTTACCAGGTGGTCTAAAGCTGCCCCATCAAGAGTTGTAAATACCAGTCAGGTAATTGCCTTTTTAAATTCAAATATTATTACTCGTTTTGGTATCCCTGACTGTTTAGTATTCGATAACGCCTCTTATTTTTCATCTCTTGAGATGAGTGAGTTTGCTCTAGAAAAGGAATTAAATTAAAATATTATGCCAGCTATTACCCTTGGGGCAATGGATTGGCAGAATCAACTAATAAGAATCTGATTAAAATCATCAAGAGAACGGTATCTGAAAATCACAAAAATTGGCATAATGCATTGTTAAACGCAATCTTGGCTGATAGAGTAACTCCGAAAATGGTTGTAGGTAACTCTCCCTTCTTTCTCGTCTATGGAAGAGAAGCAATTCTTCCACCACATATTCTTCTTCCCTCACTGCATCTATCACAGAAAATACAAGAAGAGAACTGCCCCCCTTTGGAGAATCGAATTAACGCTTTAATAAAACTAGAAAAGGTAAGGGCTCAAGAAAAACGAAAGTTGGATCAACTTCAACTTGTGGTTAAAAGCTGGTCTGATTCCAACTCTGCCTCTGACAGGAACTTTGAAGTAGGTGACCTTGTTCTAAAATGGGACAAACCCCATGAGGGAAAGGGAGAGCATACGAAGTTTCAAAACTTATGGCTAGGACCGTTTTTAATTGTTGAGAAACTAGGTCCCAGCTCTTTCAAATTACAGAGTCTAGAGGGACAGCCAGACACCTATCCGGTGAATGGCTAAGCTCTAAAAATATATTTCGCTTAAGGACAACCCTGTGTACACTTTGTAAATATTTTTCCTTCGTTTGTTTTTCATTTTCTTTTGCTGTTTTGGTTTTGATTTCTCCCTTACGCTTATCATCATTTACTTTTGAAATACACATACCTGCATTATGAACTGTTCAGACAAAGAAAACATAAAGTTTTTTTCCTCTGAAATGACTGCTGAAAGATTGTCTAAACATCAATTATGATATGGTTTTCAAATTTACAGCCATGTTAAAGAAAGCCTGTTGTTTGAAAGAAGTTTATTGATTTCAATATGTAATTGAAGCCTGTCATGATCATCCATTTTCTTCTTACGCTGTCCCTGTTCCTTAAGGGAACAACTCAAAAGATGTCTCCCTGCCTTCGAAGGTCGGTTTTGTAAACAAACCATCTCTAGATCGTAATGAAGGACAGTTAAAAAATTCTCTCAAGGTCTGTAATTTATTAAAGTATGTCCAAAATATCATAATTTTCAGCGTCACCCCGCTCAATTATATATCTGTAAAAACCAAATAAATCATTAAAAGAGCTGTGGGAAGTGCTTGTAAACCCGACGGGATACTGAACAGGTCTGCTGGCAGCGGGTAAATGCATGCATGACGCCAAGATAACTTCGCCGGGGTACTGAACAGGCCCGCTGGCAGCGAAGCAATGTCGGGTATATGAAAATTTGCAAATATGGAATCGCTTGACCTTAAAATGCTCTTTATTCTGATCTGGAACTTCCTGGCAGGATACAGATATCAGAGTGGGTTAAATGGAAACCCTGTCGAGGCTATGGACACCTGCTGGCAGAAGTGGCTCTGTCAACAGTATTGAAGATTTTATCCTTAATATCGTGACTCGCTTTTATTAAGACTGTTATCAGTTTTCATCTTTTAAAATAACTAGCTGAAATTTTTATGATTGATGATGATGTTTAAACAATTTTCTGGTTGTTTTTGAGTTAGAATTATTCTCATTATCTTAATCTAGACTTGTTCGTTTGGAAGAGATAACTGCTTCTACCAGTGTGTCACCATTGTTGGCAGCCATTTTCATTCCTATCGTTTCCTTACAAGTTTCCTACACAAGGGTTTTGAACCCTCAATACTCGTCGCAATTCTTTAAATAAAACGACACTATTATCTTTCGCTCTCGCATACCTGCTTTTCATTTTCATTTTCACGACTGCAAGCGTGAAAACCTTGAGTTGGAAGTCATGTTGATTGCATTAAAATCATCTTTGGATTGTTATAAATCTTTTTGTTTATGTGGTCATAACTCTTTTACCTCCAAATCACTACTGGTCATACATTTATCAAAACACCAAACCTCCACTCACTTTGCATTTGACCATTGTCAATATGGTTTCAATTTAGCAATGGTTATATGATATTTTGGTGTCTTTGATCAAATTCTTGGTGTAATGGTTTTATTGAACACATTAATTTTGGGGTCGAATCATTGGTGCAATGTTCGATATATTGGTTTCTTTCAAATCATACAAGTGCTATTGTTTATTTAACATTCAGATCGATTTTTTGTTATGAACACCATGGTTTTCAAATGGTTATTTGATATTTCATTTGGTTAAAATCTTTTTTGGATATGCATTGTTATGATTTGAACATGCGTCGTTCATTGTACAGCCGACATGATAGTTTTACATCATTTCAATTTACTCCACCACCCTCACACACATAACCATTAACGTTCTGCCTTGCATTGCGGGTTGCCTTTGTTTGTTTTGGGAAAACCTGCAGGAAAATGGTTCTGTGTCTACCCTGTCAAACCCCCTCACCGATTACCCTGTTGACCGTGTGTTATCTTCTATGGCTCCTGTAGTGCAAATCGAACCCAACGATGTTCAAGACTTGTTGTTATTTGATAACGCCTGAGAGTACCTCGAGAGGAATGGGTGGAGGGTTTTTATTGAGAAGTTCGAGGGTTTCAACCTCACGGTCGCTCAACAATTTGCACTCACATTCGATGGATGTAGGGCCAAAGTTGGGGACATCCAACTCAAATTGAATGAGGATTTCCTTAGCTCAGCCACTGGTCTACCAGCCAAAGGGCTGAAATGGTTTAAAAATTCTAAGGTTGATGAAGTTCCATGGCTGCTCTTGTTTACCTCAAGGAAAATCAACAGTTGTGACAAAGGTATGCCAGTTACAGCTCTTAAGTCTAGGTGGCATGATTTGTTGGCCATTATTAAGCAATTCATTACATGCGAAGGTAGACACGGTTTATTTTTTCTATACCACCAACAGATGCTCATGAGTTTCATAGATTTTCCTTTAAATATGCCACATTTCCTCCTTTGCAGTTTGTATAAAATGGCTAAACGTTACAAGAGGGAGAAAGCGGACTCTAGCCTCTTCCACCACTGCTTAATTAAAATTGTTATAGTCCATCATTTGAGGTTGAGTGGTGACTGTTTGGAAGATTTATTGTTGAGGAATGGCTTTGTCAGTCCTAAAATTGGTCAAGTGGACAAAATCGTGGTCACTGAAGCCCTTATCAGGCCTGTCGTGCCCCCTCCTATACTCTTACCCTCTATTGAACCCTCGACCTACCCGAACGATAACCTACCCAACACCCTGCCTGACTCATGTTTAAAAGACAGTGCTAAGCCTGTTAAGAGGCCTGCAAGGAAAAAAGGTAAGGGTAACAATGATGTCAATTGCAAAGTTAAGAAGGCTGCATGTTGGGTATCAAGGTGCGCTCGTAATAAACCTAAACAAAACAAAGACCAAAAACCGATTGTTTTGAGTGAAGATTCATATTCCGAAATCGAGCGGTTTCTAACCGAGGAGTATCCATACTCACATGACCTCTGTTCAATCAAGCCCTATGACTATGTGTCGAACCTCCCACCGTGCCTTAGAGATGACCCCAACTTCCCCGGGATCAAGCTCGACAGTGGAACTCATGGTAATTTAAGAGATTCCTCACCTGTGATTACACAGCCTGATCAACCATAGTGAAATGAATGCAAGTCTTGGCTCGACCGATATTATACAGATGTCCCTCTGCTCCAATCCATAATCAAGTTTTTGGAGGACCGAGTAAATGTGTTAACCAAAGAAAATGAAAGACTGCAAGATAATGATAAAAGGCAAAAGACCACAGGCTCTATCGTTTTCAAAAATGTAGAGGCGGCCACTGCCATTGTTAACTCAAAAATAGCTTGATCAAATCGTATCCCTGAAACCAAGGCATGGTGTTTCAAAAGTGATTTTAAAATGATTTTGTTTGATTTGAATTAGTATAAAGGATTTGTTTGATAAATCGCATATATTTCTGTTATGATTGAATTGATTCAATACGATTATGTTTGTAAATAATAACTAGCTACAGAATCGTGAGATTTTGTAGCTAGTCATAAAATTTGAATTTTTGTTGATTTTACAACTGAACACAATCTGAACAACATGTATTTTTGTGTATTTACATGTACACACGAATTTCAAAGGAAATTGGATCGATAGTGGCATCCTTGAACATGTTTGTTTTACACAGTTTTGGATTAGGTTGTTAGTCTTAGATAGGAATAGGAATTTGGGAGATTGTTCCCATATTTTTGCAAACAGTTTTGATATTTCCACAAGGAATGTTTTCATCCTGTGGCCTTTATATACCTATTATTTTTGTAAACAATCCATCACTGCTTGGAGAGAAGATACTATGGACTAATGACTATACAGACTTGAATGAAAGTGGATGTTTTGTACGGCTTTAGCTTCAATTTATCATACTTTTGTTCAAGTTTTTGTGCATTTCAATTTGTAATCAAATTATTAACTACTTTAGATATCAAAATTTGTTACAGGTTGTTGTGATGTGATTTAAATATTGTCCATATTTGATGTATCTCATTTTACTTACAACAATTACCCTGTTTTAATTTAATGAACAGAAGGTTAATCTTCTTTGTTAAATAAGCAATCATCTACAAATCTTTGCAGAGGGATTTATCTTGATGTGATTATTTGTAAAATATAAAATTGTTGTTGCTGCATCCTTTACCTGTTCTGTCGTTAGCATCCAAGAGCGTTGTTGCTTCGCGTTTACGCGAGGTATTGGAGAATCTGATGCGGGTTGACCCCATCAAACAGTGAACGCTGATGCCCATGCAAAGAACAAGTAGGAGATGATGATTTCAGGTTAGTTTTCTATTTTAATTTTAATAGTTTAATTAATATGAGAATTCTTTGTAGTTAGATAGATATACAGTACATATTACTATTTTTATTGCTTAGTTAGATAGCTGTTGTTTCGTTTCTTTTTTATAAAAGCTATAAAAATCCAAAAATACTAGCTTCGTTGTCATAAGACAATCCATATATGATTTTGCAGATTTCGATCAAAATTTGTATTCTGTAAATATTGTATAGGTAACAGAGATTTAATATATCAAGACACTGTACATTAATAAGTAGAATTATTATTTCATTAATATTAATTAGCGAACATTGAATATATATTAGACCTGTATATAGTTTGCAGTAGTTGTTTTCATTTAGATTAGTTTCTTTAGCTTAGTTTTTTTTACTTTCTTAGGACTTAGATTGGCTAACGGAGCTGCTAAAACTGTCGGAGTGGATTAATCCAAACGGCTTGGGTTATTTAGACAACCCTGGACCAGATTCACTCCTCTAGTTGACGAGCGGTCAATTTCGCCCGTCAACACATATCCATATGTAGTAACCCTTTGGTTGTTTGGACTCAATTTTATTTCTCATCCTATGATGGATATATGTCCTCTCTTGATCCATTTTTTGGAAGGTTCATCTTGAGTCGGTAACCATTTGTGTCTACTTTGAACACTCATTTGTTTTTCTCTAGGGGAATGCTAACCTTCCTGTAACCATATTAGAATACAGTTGCTAACTTATTAGAGCATATTTTTCTATGCATGGAGTATATAGATGGTCTACCAAATATAACCCCATAAATGTGCCAAGGAATCTTCAACATTCAAATTTAGTATAGGTCTTAATGCCATAGTAGTTAGTTAGGGTCATTGCAAGTCAACCAATTGGTCAGGGCATGCTATTATTTTTTGTTTCAACTATAATTTTACTTAGGGATAGGGGAGGTTGGTTGAGTACCGCATTCCATAATATGGATGAGATGATATTAATTCTATACTAAGGTCCATGACTGCGTCCTATGTTGGTTGTGGCATTACTTTGGAATACACTTGTAATCCATTCCACAAGAAGATAATACTTTCTAATTTGTATTGCATTGGTCCTTGTATCATCTTCTCCTTCCATGTTTAAAATATATCCTAGTAACTCATAATTATTATACATTTCTTGTCTTGTGCCAAAACATGCACCTTGTTATATATTTATGTACTCTTTCTTTGTTGAGGTTTTCTTACCATTAGTTGAGTACCTCATTCCATAAGATGGATGAGATGATGTTAATGATACACTAAGGTCCATGACTACATCCTATGTTGATTGTGGAATCACTTTGGAATACACTTGTAAGCCATTCCACAAGAAGGTATTTATTTTCTAATTTTTATTGCATTGGACCGTATATCATCCTCCCCTTCCATGTTTAACAGATATCCCAGGAACTCATAATTCTTTAAAATTTTCTTGTCTTGTGCCAAAGAATGCATCTTGTTCAACAATTATGTACTCTTTATTTGTCAAGGTTTTATTTCCATTAGTTAACTTCTCCTTTGTAAATCATCTAATGTATTTTCATGTGTTCTCTTTTGATTGGAAAAATTTGGATCTCCTTCTTCAATTGTAGGGTTCAATTCTCCAATAGATCCATTTGGATGTTTCCCTCTAGTCTAGATCACATCATGATGAAGGATTCTTTGTAATCTCCTTCCTCAACTTGAATCATTTAACAACTTTTCATTGATTTTCCTTTTTTCCACTCACAATATTTCCTATCATGTTTTTTTGGCTATAGATGTAGGCAATATATGGTCCCAAGTATCGTGAAAATGCATTGGTTGGTAGTATGTCTTCATATTATCTTTTAGGGTTACTCTGGAAATTTTTACACCATTATTTGGGGCGATTCATGTGATGTGGGGTCCATGTTTTGTTCATTACCCTTGTTTGTTTCATGATAGACACACATATTAGAGGCAAATTGCTCCTATATCACTATGCCTTGACTTGAGTCTTATGTGGCATGATTCCTTAAGACATTGGAGACCTATGTGGTTTAGTGGATTTTTTCATGGGGCATGCACGTAGAGGTTTGTTTCTTTCTTGGGAGGATGAACTACATTGGAGGAGGAGTTTTGGGCCTCTTGGAGGAGGGTGTTGATCCGTAGATAGAATGCAAACACCATATTGCTTATGTGGAGGTTTGTTCTTGACTTGAGGATTCTTGGGTTGAGGAGTGATCATCAAGGTGTGGTGGGTGAAGAGGTGAACATGGCTTAAGAAATAATGTTGGAACATTGAATTCCTTTGGATGAGGAAAATTGGACCCTTACTGAAGAGTTCTCAGCCTCAAACACTTTATTTTTGTACATGCATGCCTTGGATCTTGACATGTGTCACCTAGAGTTGGAGTACTTCACATGTGGGAATATCTTATGTAGGGTTAGGTTACTTGTAGTGGACTAGGTCCATTTTTCATTGTTTCGTCCCTCACCTTTCATGTAAATAAAGGGAGGAGAGAGCCTTTTCATCACTTGTACTTGTTCACTCATGTAATCACATGTGTTAGAGATGTGAGAGATAGGGTAAATTTGTCTTCATGTACTATTCTTTATGTGTATTTTCTCTCTTTGTCTTGAGGGCTAGTGTTCTTGGGAAATTTTAAGGGAAGACTAGGGTTAGGTTTTATTCCTAAGGAGACAAAGAAGACTAGGTTTTGGGATAAATCTTAGAGCAACAAAGTAATCATTTGATCTTATAGGTCTTGTGAGACACAAATACTAGGGTTCTGTGGAATTTGGAACCCTAGTGCAACTTGGTATGATTTTTATGGAGGAGAGAGTAGGAAATTTTATTGTACAGTTGTGATATACAAGTGTATGTGCCAAGGAGGAATTTTTTATCTTGATGCTAGCTTGTTGAGGATTTTTTTATGGAACATCCAATTTTCGTTAGGAATGATTCCTAGCTAGGAGGAGTAGGTGGCTAGGGTTTTCTTATAGGTTCAAAGACCTCTAATTTCATTACTTTGTGATAAATTGTTGGTATGTATTTGTACTTCATATCTTATATACATATGAAGTGTTTTATTTGTCCAAATATTGTGTACTTTCATATTTGAATTTCATCTTATGTTATCTTCATGACTGAGTATATTCCAACCCTAATTGTTAATGTTGATTTGAAATAATGTAAATTGGAATCAGTTAAGTAATTTAACACATATATATATTATAAAGGGACATATTTATTGTTGTTATAATTTTGTATAATAACATGTTTCAGATTTGTTATATTCTTGAAAAGTGTGCCCTAAGGGTTGTATCTTTGTGGTATAGTGCACTTGAATGGTATTTATTTTCTTGATTTTCCTTTTGAATTGGATTGAAGATAAGTGAAATATTTTTTTTTCAAATTCGTATTTCAAATTCATCCCTAAGGATAAAATTTCACATGTCATAATCGATCTGAGAAACCTCAAGATTGAGGTGAAATTTCTGAATTTTTAATAAAATTCAAATTTTTGGAATTTCTACACCCATTATTCTCTACATGAAAATAATTCAAATATTGATTTCCATCAAGCATTGTAACCATGGAGGTACATCCTTGGGCCTAAGTTTAGAAAGCATTCTTATCTTCTTGATGCTCAAGTGTATGTTGTTGTCTTTTAAAATTTTGATTGTCATGATGCATCTTTCACTTCTAATCTTGGTCTTGATTTCTCAAATTGTGCTTGCAATCATATCACAAATTTTCATTAGTACTACATTACCAACAATAATTGAACTAATTGGTTTTACGTAGGTTTTTATCCTTTTTTCGGGCTAAGTTTGGTTATTAGGTCACTTTCCTTGATTCCCTACTCTTGGCATAGGATATTTACATTCATTAACATTATTTTGCATCCATTAATCCTTGCTCCATCGTTTGTATCATAAATTTGGATCCATCTCACATTCAAATTCTATGTCCATATCTAGGGCTTCTTGATACATATTAAGATCCATTTTTTGAACATGTGTCGATAGGATAGACTAGAGTCGTGAAATGAAACATTCTATGTAGAGGAACTGAGGAAAAACATATTGTAGCTAGGAGAAAAGCTATTTCATTTGGGTGTCATACTTCCAAGATAATTTTCTCCTCAATTGTTGTGTTCCCCTCAACTTGGTGAGGGTTCAAGCCTTCATGTTAGTGAACCCATATTCATATTGAAATTGTTGGATCACATCCTCCCAAATCATAAAGGAAATTTTCTCATAGACCCTTCAATATCATTTTTGTATGAGACCTCATAAAGTTCTCTTATAGGTGATACACTTGGTAAAGTTATCCACATCTTAATCACCCTCCTAATGTGTGTTAAAGGGTGAATAGATGGTCTTGTGCACTTCTAGTTTCATTAAAAGTCGAGAAAGTTTGAAATATTTAATTGATATTTTTCTTGGTAGGAGTTCTACTTCCACTCCTCATAGTAGAGATCTTTGTAGAAGAATCATAACATATTGTAGAGGATTTTTTCCCTTTTCTTTTTCAATGTTATTAGAGTCATTCTTGACTTTGTTGACAAGTTCCTCATGGAATCAAGGTCTTTTTCTATAATTTCCCTCATTGATTCTATTGATTTATCATCCTTTGTCTCAATCAATGTTTTATAGGGTAATATCATTTCAATTGGTGGAAAGTTCTCTAATAGTTTATTTTTTGTATCATCTACCCAGGGACGATAAGGTTTCTCAACTCTTCTCATTGCATCCATTTCTTGATTGGCATCCTATAGAATCTTCTATTTGACTTAACCCCACAAAACCTCACCTTGAGTTCATTAGTGGAATTTATTCTCATTACAATATCTCTTTGAGCTTGCAGTGGGCCCCCAAATCTTGGGATTAGAAATAATCCAACCTACACAAACAATGACACAAGACCTTTCCTAATCATCTGGATAAAAATAAAAAAATAAACATAAAAGAAAAACTCAACAGGTAGAGAAAATTATTCATTTAAACAATAATAAACTTACTTAATCAAAGACATTAATAGAAATTTGGAATAGTAAATTAATCACTCATTAACAACATAAACCATACCATATAAATGATTCATGAATTCAATTAAGTATCAATGAAACACAAGTTTTATAGTGGGAAACACCCTAATAAATTGAGAGGAAACCCATTTTTGAAGACACTAGCAATCTTATTCTATTTTTGAAAAATACGAAAGAAGCGTTTTTTTGGAAAAAGACGTGAGCGACTTATTAGTATTGAAGCACAATTACAAGGAATGGATCATCAATAAACAAATAAAGAACTAAGAAACCTATTTATCTCATAATCGTCTTCTTCTATAGTCGGGGTTTCTTAACATAATAAAATTTGATCAAGCACCCCTTTGGTTGATTCTATTTGATTACACCAAAGTTTATCTTTAATATCCAACCTAAGTGTCTATTTGTGACTTTCCCACCAAGTTTTGGCATGGCACTCTAACTTCAGTTAGGTAAATGAAGCATTTTCTCTTCTAGTATGTTATGAAAACTAAAATAAACTTCCAACTATTGCAACCATTGATTCAACTTACTAGCATCAATTTTCTCTTTGTGGGGTTTGATGTCCATTTTTGTTTCCACTTTAAAAAAAGATTGGGAAGAAGTGATGGAACTTGAAATTGGTCTCTCTTTCTATGTCCCCTTTTTTACTCACTTTGTGGGTCTTCATTATCTATATATTTCTCATTCAATTTATCTTCTGATTTAGAGCCACCAAACTCATCGAAATGTGAAAAATTGTTTTCTAGAGCCTCCATGTGAATGGTCGTGTTGCGAGAGATGTTAGCAACTTATTCTTAAAGATTTGAAAATATCTCTTTTGACTCATCATGTGGATTGTTACTATACTCATCTTCCATGGATAGGATTTTAGGACTTTATTCCAATTCATGGATGTAGAAACTTCCCACAAAACCCCATAGAAACATTGTTCTGATACAAATAGGATTTGTAAATTTCCATGGATATTCCACTAGAATAGTTCATCACAGTAGATATTATAATATTCTACAACCTTTTACTATGTTTTCTTTTATTTTAGATTTAAGATTTTTAATATTACTAGTTTAACACATAAATTACTAAAATAAGTTCAAACTAAAATGAAAGAGACAAGAAATAGCACACCATCCACACAATGAACACAAGATGTACCCTAGGAAAACCTAGATAGAAGGTGAGGATTATGCTCTTCTCTTTTCTTCTTAGTTATGAAATGAAAATACAAAGAGAGGGGCACTCACTATGGAGATGTCATGGACACTATGGCCAATATAGTTGTTATAGGATCTTCTACTTCCTTTGTTCTACTTCAATATCCCACTCTCAATGCTCTTCTTTCCTATGAAACAACACTCAATATAGTAAGAATGGAACCCCTTCCTTTCCTAGTGGCCTAGTATTTAACATAACTTGATATCGATCTAGGGTTAGCATTAGGGTTTTTACATGCCTCAATCCCCAATTAATGTTAGATTTTTGAACCCTCTAGAATATTCTTGAAAGTCCACATGTGGATAAATCCACATGTATCAATAATGCGAGTTGATGTGGAATTTTCTTTGTACCATGGTGGTCAACACGATAGGCCAACATGTAAGTGCCAAGAAGCATAACTTTCACATACAAACTCCAATTGAGGTGATGTTCATATTGTTGGAAAGATATAAAAGTGAAGAACAACATTGAGAGGTTGGGAGCTATCATGGAAAACTATTGACCCAAAAAATGACCATTTAAGGCATAAAAAATTCTATAGAAAGTTTTGGACCTAAAATATCCAAAGTGAGACCTACCCCTATAATGTGACCTACAAGAAAATAGCTCCAATTTTTCCACCTAGAAAATACCATAATAGATGACAAACTATATAATGTTCCATGCTGGATCAAGGACTCTTAAAAAAAGAAAGTTAGAACATGTTTACACAAGGAAGGAAGCCTCACCTTGTCATTAACTATAATGCAATCACCCTAGTTTTTGTAATCAATCCCTACAAACACTAGGTGGATACCCACAAAGTACACAACAACATGCTAATATATATAAAAAAATTAAAGTTAAAGAATGCCATGAGGAAATTACCGCTATAGGAAAGGAAAATGAGAAATAAAACTAATAGATGGGAACATGAATGTCTTTATTTATCGGAATAAGTTTTTTTTACATATTTATTACATCTCATACAAATCTAGAAAAAATCTCCCCTCTATTTCTGACTCATTTGTTGTCTTTTCTCTTTCCTATTTCTTCTTGTGTGGAAATGAAATCAATCTTGCTGAAAACTCCCTCTATGAGTCGAGTTGAACCCTTTCGGCCTGTTTTCGTTCCCCTTTTATCTTTTTGTTTCTTGGAAGATGAAATGTTCAGACCCTTCAACTTCCTCAATTGTTTCTTGTTTTGTTTTTTTTCGGTAGTTCCACGGTTCAATCTTTCAAAACCGTCTTCTAATTATTAAGTTGATGACATTTAACAGTCATGGAAACTTAAACACTTCATTTTCCAATACTAAATCTTCCTACCACTTTTCATGAGCTATTTACCATACACATGGAGCTAAAATGAAAAATCCATAATTAAAATGTGTCTCACATGTGTTGCAACAACATTACAACATGTGTTGTAGCAATTGTTCCAGCATTGTGTTGCAACAATTGTTCCAGTACAGTGTTGCAATAATTGTTCCATCACAATGTTGCAACACTTTTTCCAATAGTGTTGCAATAATTGTTCCAGTAGCAACAAAAACGTGTTACAGTAATAGGAATTTGACACTTATTCCTTCCTAGAATTTATTAACTTAAACCTGATTTTTTTTCTTGGTTGATGAAGATTGCTTGACGCCAAAGATGCTCCTGCATCAGATATCCTTGGTAAGAAAAAAATGATCCCGAGATCATGTGGATGAAACTATAGATCCAACATATGATGAATATCCTTGTAGGCTCTCCAAATCCTTTTCAGAAACCCACAATACATCGTCAGGACCCTTGTTTCTCCATTTGACTAAATATTCAAAGTATTTTTTATTTTGGTTCTTCTTGCAAATCCTCTTTGCCAAAAATTGTTCCAATTCTTCGGTTGGTTTAATAGGCAGGTGTTTCTTCCATTCAACTAGGGAATCTTCACCATCATTCTCATCTCCCTCATAAAACTCATACAATTCAACCACCTTAATTATTGGAGAAATGTCAAAATATTTTGGTAATTCTAACTTGTATGCATTATCATAAATCTTTCTCAAAATTTTGCATGGCCCAATTTTCTTGTAGTTAATATTACTACACATACCTCTGGGAAATGTTTCCTTTCTCAAGTGTGACATTACCAACTCTCCTTCTTCAAAACAATTTCATCTTCTTCGCATATCTACTCCTTTATATTTCATATTACTCTATTGTAGCTTTATTTTAACCTAGTCATGCATTACTTGCATGCTCTTTGGAAATTTGCTTGCATAAACACTCTTTTTGTCCTCCAGATTAGGTAACATAACCATATAAACAACTCATTTAAGTGATTTTCCATAAACAATCTGAAATGGACTCTTTCTTACAGATTTGTTAACATAATCATTATAAGCAAATTCATCATGTGTCAAGATCAAATCCCATTGTCCTAGCTTCTTCCCACTCAAACTCCTTAAAAAAATTCCAAGACTTCAGTTCACTACCTTGGTCTGTCCATTTGTTTGAGGATGATATGTAGAAATGTACAACAATTTGGAACCCATCTTTTTCCAAAATATCCTCCAAAAATGTCCAAGAAATCTCGTATCTCTGTCAGAAGTGATGCTACTTGGCAGTCCATGTAATCTCACAATCTCTTTGAAAAATAAAACAACAACTTTAGTAGAATCATTCAATTTCTCACTGAAGAATGCAATCGATCTTTCTTCTTGTCTCAAAACTGCTCCAATTGTTGAACCACTTGCATCATAGTCCACTTGAAATAATTTATTGAAATTTGGAAGTGCTAAAATTGGTTGTTCAATTACCTTTAACTTATAATATTCAAATGACTTCATGGATGCTACTGTCCACTCAAAATTTCCCTTCTTCATGCATTCAGTAAGTGGTGTAAAAATATTACTAAAATTTGTAACAAAATTTCTATAGAATCTTTCCAAACCATGGAAAATTCTCACATCAAATATACATTGAGGTGTCAGCCATTCCAAAATAGCCTTAACCTTTTCAGGATCCATCTTCAAACGTTCCTTGGAAATCAAAAATCTCAAGTATACTAACTCTTCCTTCAAAAATGTACATTTCTTCAAATTGATCAACAAATTCTCTTCTTTCAACCACTGTAACACCTTTCTCACGTGCTCTAGGTGTTCTTCTTTTTTCTTGCTGAAAATGAAAATGTCATCTAAGTACAAAACAACAAACTTACCCAAAAATGGTTTCAAAACTTCATTCATAAATGTCATGAATGTGCCAGGTGCATTAGTTAGTCCAAATGGCATAACTAACCACTCAAAAAACCCATCCTGTATCTTGAATAGTGTCTTCCATTCATCACCTTCACTTAACTGAATATGATGGTAACCACTCTTCAAATCAGTCTTTGCAAAGTACCTGGCCCCACTCAAACAATCCATGAGGTCATCTATCCTTGTTAAAGGAAATATATACTTGATAGTAATCTTGTTAATAGATCATGAATTAGTACACTTCCTCCATTCACCTCCTTTCTTAGGTGTCAATACTAAAGGTATAACACACTGACTCAAAATGTCTCTGATCAATCCTCTATCAAGAAACTCTTGCACTCACTTATTTACTTCTTCATTTTCTGTTGCAGTCATCTGTTAAGGATATTTATTTGGTAGACATGATCCTGGTATCAAATCAATATGATGTGATATACTAATCAAGGGAGGTAAACCTGCTTGTAAATCATCTCCAACAATCTCCCTAAACTCATTTAACAAATCTTGAATTTATGGTGGCACAAGAATCATTTTTTCATCCTCCAAAAATTCTCTTGGTACTAAGGCCAAACCAAAATTATTTTTATTTTGTTCTCTTAAGAATTCCTTAGTTGGACACAACATAATGCGACTACTGCTACAAATATTTTTGCAGTTCATTTCCTTGCTATAATTACAACTCAACTCAGTCTCCACCATTGGATCCAATCTATATCACTTTCCATCCTTTAAAAATTCATAATTATTCTTCCTCCCATCATGTAAAACTTTTTTGTGAAACATCCATAGTCTTTCGAGTAGTAAATGACAAGCATCCATCTCTACTATGTCAAACAATACTTGCTTACTAAACTTTCCAATTTGAAAACTCAACAAGCATTGCTCAATCATTGTCACTTGTTGTCCTTAATTCAACCATGATACCTTGTATGAATTTGGATGTGGAATGGTTTTCAACTTTAATCTCTCCATTACTTCTATGGATACTAAATTTTTGTACTTCCTGCATCTATAACAAGATGAAAACACTTATCTTGAGTCTTGCATTTGGTTTTGAACACTTTCTTTCCCTATTTGGGTGCTTTTGTTTCCTTTGTCTCATGCTTGAGTAATACTCTTCTAAACATCAGGTTTTCTCCTTTCTCTTGTTGAAGTACTTCCACATTCTCACTAGTAACTTTTGTCTCATCCTCTTGGGTAACTTTTGTCCTAGCCTTAGTTCTTCTTGCTGCATTTGATCTCTATGGACATTCTGATGCTTTATGACCCTCTACTTAAGAACAAGTAATAACATATTTACCCTAACCAAAGCCTCTACCTCTGCCAATGCTTCTTCCTCATCTTATATTCTGATTGTTGGTCGCTTCATCCTCCTTTTCACTGTCTTTAGCAGAAATTGGTTTGCCTTTGCCTCTATTTCCTTTTCCCTGGAACTTCTGTCGCAATATTATATCAATATTTTCTTCTACCTTCAAATAAACTTGATATGATTCATCTACATTACGAAAGTAATACGTACTCATCTCATCCTGAATTTGATACTTCAACGCATTCACATATCTTTCTACTCTTTAATACTTTGGTTCCTTTATCCCTGACCTGAGGGATATTTTGAAAAAATACTATGTATATTAATAAACAAATGTCTCTTTTTGCCTTAAGTTTTTTAACTACTTACAAAGAAAAATTTGGTAATCAACAAGTGAGATTTTCTCTTTAATTTTGCTCACTATCTTCATCCAAGTTTTAATCTTTACCCGTTGATTATCTACTATGTCTTTCTAAAACATATCCCTCCATAATTCATCATGACCTTTCAGCTTCATCATGGTAAATCAAACCTAATTGGGGTCTTGGATATTTTCATACTCAAAATATATTTCGATCTCTCCTATCCAATCAATGAGATTCTCTGCTTTCAAACTACCTTCGTAGTATAAAACTTACACCCTTGCACTACCTCTATCTTTCAGAAAAAGATGTCAATTGTGTTGTTGGATCTACTTCCTCGACATTTCTCTCTGCATTAAGCTCACTTTCTTAACATGTTTCATCATCTCCATACCTTCTAGTTTCTCGTTCTTCAATCCTCCTTCATAATTCATCTAGTTCTATAGCACCACCTCCTGTTGCTTTCGATATTCTTGGTGGAATCCTTATGAGTTTTCTTGCATCCCTCACTCGGACTAACATTCACATACCTTACTTATAGGCATTCTTCTCTCCCAACTCAGGAGCTAAACCTTCTTTGATACCACTTAATTCAATCACCCTAGTTTCTGCAATCAATCCCTACAAAAACTAGATGGTTTCCCACAGAGTACATGAATAACAACATGCTAATATATAACAGAAATTAACAGTTAAAGAATTCCATGAGGAAATTATTGCAATAAGAAAGGAAAATCAGAAATAAAACTAACGGACAAGAAAAATAATGTATTTATTTATCATAACAAAAATTTGTTTACAGATTTATTACATCTCATGTAAATATGGAACGATTCTCCCCTCTCTTTTGACTCCTTTGATGTATTTTCTCTTTCATGTTTATTCTTGTGTGGAAATGAAATCAATCTTGCTAAAAACTCCCTCTCTGAGCTGAGATGAATCTTTTTGAACTGTTTTCTTTCTCCATTTATCATTTTTTTTCTTAGCAGCTGAAATGTTCAGACCCTCCAACTTCCTCAATTGTTTCTTTTTTCTTTTATTGGGTAGTTACACGGTCCAATCTTTCAAAATCATTCTCTAATTATTAAGTTGACAAGATTTAACGTCCATGGTGAATCAAACACTTCATTTTCCCTACTAAATCTCCCTACCACTTGTCATGATCCCTTTACCATACACATGGAGCTAAAAATGAAAAATCTGTAATTAAAATGCATCTCGTACATGTTGCAACAACATTACAACATGTGTTGTAGAAACTGTGTTGCAACAATTGTTCCAGCATTGTGTTGCAACAATTTTTCTAGCACAGTGTTGCAACAATTGTTCCAACATTGTTGCATCAACTATTCCAACAATTTTGTAGCAACTATTCTAGCAACATCAAAAAATGTGTTACATCAATAGGAATTTGACACTTATTCCTTCCTAGAATTTATTAACTCCTTCCTAGAATTTATTAACTTAAACTTGATTTTTATTTTTTTGGTTGATGCAGATTGCTTGAAGCCAAATATGCTCCTGCATCACCCTTCATCAAACTATAAATTCAAATCAATTTATGCATAATATTATGATTTTATGTTCATACAAGTTGGCATCTTCAATGATTCAATGAATTTTAATTTACAAAACCACCTTCATCTACAATACATGTTTATACAATTTTTAGGGATGATACTCAATATTTTCCCATGCTAAGTAGTATATATTAGGCTTCTGAAGTGATATGCCACTTTATGACTCTTCTATATGTTGGAGATATATCTCCAACATCCACTCACAAATACACTTAGTTGAGTGTGTTGTCACGGAAAATGTTGGTATGTTATCAATTTGTAATAAACATGTGTGAGGATTCATAGGACAATGTTGGTTATATGAGAGTGAGATGTGGTACAAAATTTATTATAAACACATATGCAACCCTAAAAAATGTAATTGTGTTTTTATATTTTGATAATAATATTTTCTATTGCATATTTTTTGTTGTTCTCAAGAATAGAGACTAATTCTAGTCATTTTTATAGTATTTGTCAACCAAGTATGGGATTTCTTAATACTCTCAACCCACCTATAATCCTTCATGGAACCATTATTTGGGGTCCCAGTATTCCTCTCGAACAATGACCTTACTTTGAGAGTGTTCAAACTTTTCTTGTTTATTGTCGTCCACGGTAAGTAGGTGGTGCTTGCCAATATTCTCTGTATATAATTTGGAGAATGATTGACATGGTTTCGTATCTCCATAGGTTTATATTCATGGATGATACTCCATATATAAGAGATTGATACCCACAACTAGAGGTATGTCCATTGAATACATTGCCATAGGTTACACTAATCATAAATAATGTTCTTTGCAACTTGGGATTCTTCCTCCCATAAGATTCTCCTTAAACATGCCACATCTCAAGATTTCAACCTCTCCAAGGGAAATATTAATGTTGAAAATATCTATATAAAGCCTATGTTTTCACTAGATGGATCTTATCTCTATGATAATTATCAAAAAAAGTTGATTTGTCAAGGTTGGTATATAATGTAGCACATCTCCATGGGATGCTATGAATTATAATTTGCTAACTTATCACTTATAATAATATAGTCTTGTTAGTAGTAGGAATATGCTTCCAAGAATTATTTTCCCACTTGCTCGGAGTGAAACAATGGAATTATCCTCCCAACTAACTAGGAGCCTAGCTGACTCCCTATATCCAAGCAACCTTTCGATCTATTGGCCCTCTGTGCCCATGACTCCAAGAACAACAATGCACATATGGTCTAACCAAGATTGTCACAAGAAATAATTATTCCAAGAATAATCCAACCTCTCAACATAATCAAGCCTCCCAACCTCCTCCCCCTCCATCACCACTTCCACTTTCTATTTATCAAGTATCCTCATCCACCCTCATTATTAGCCATCAACCTCCCTTATCTAGATTTTTGTGAAAAGTTAGAATAAACTGACATAAAACAACAATAAATAAAATGCAAAGTCTTTCTTCTCATGCTAGTTTATAAATGCAACTTGACAATTTTCCCCAAAATGTACATGACAGCCCACCATACTCATTTAATGAACATCATACCAACCATCAATCAAGGTCAAAGAAGATATTTAATGCTATAATATATTTTTGTAAGCAATATAATTTACATAGTCATTAAACCATTTAATTAAATAGTTAATAATATATTTTAATAATTAATACATTAATTAAGTGTACTACCGTACATGTGTAGGGCATGTGTTCATAGCTAGTGGACACAGATCCCATTCATGTACTAACGATAAAAAATCACTGCCTCTAGTGCATAGTTCTTGTATGATCACACCAAGGCATGCAAGACAACATATGCATCATTCAGTAATTTTAACTAACAAAACTAGAACAATTCATCAATGATTGATCATTACACTTAAATTATAAAAAGGGAATAAAGTGAGTGTGTTGGAACCAAGTGAGAAAACAAAAGTGGCACATATAATACCCTAACAATATTCTTAGCTAACATCGAATCATCCTTCCTTCCTAACCTACTTCCATTTTCCATCCTATCCTTTCCTTTGTTGGACTAAGTTGAAAGGTCAACTATATTGACCTAACTATAGATAGAACCCATAAGCATAAGTGTCGTGAATCTTGACCAAGCTTCCCCAACATGAAACTATCAATCACCATCATGTGTCTAGGGGAGCGTGACTTCACAAAACCCTCTCATGACTCTAGGTTTCATAGGATACATAGTGGGAAATATGTTCACCTCTCCTAATAAAACTAGGGTCAATAGGATACTTGGTGGGAAATACCTCCACCCTTCCTGATATAACTATGGTAAACACCCTATATCAATCCATAATGTGCAACTATTATTATTATAATCACGTCATCAAACAACTAATTTGGGAAAGATGTGAATCTTGTCAAAACCACACCTACCATAGATCATAGCAATATTTTGAATCATAAATTAAATAATAAGTACAACTTATAACATACACTATCTTCTTGATATCTACATACAAGCTATCTCATAACTACAATCACTTGACTATCACATAACTCATTAACCTATAGGTTAGTTCATCAATAACTCATATCCATGCATATACATCACAATTTCATATAAGAATCCATATATGTATTGGTGTTCAGTTAAGAAATGTATGTTTATTTTTATCATGCCTTGCATATGTTATACATTCACAACATAACTTGAACTAGTACCCATGTACCAAAATTCCACATTTAAATTTGCATGTTTGAACAATTCTCATAACTACTGTCATTATGAACATACGACAATAAAATAGAATCGTGCAACACATAAATAGGTCCAGATATACACATCTAAAATTTCTATATCAGTCTAACTTAGTATAAATAGTTATTGAGAAATGAATTACTAAGATGAGTAAAATCAAAGTTCTAACTATCTAAGGTCAAAGCATGGGGCATTACATCTAAGAAAAACTCTTTTTAGATCTATTTATGAATTCTATCCATTCTAGTGACATGGAATCTTCAACATTCAATTGGATGGTATGGAACAATAATTTTTGTGTAAGTTCACAATAAACATTTAACGGGTTTAGATTTGCCAAAGGACACTATAATAAGGTAAACTCTAAAAATTATCATGCACTTGTCTAGGGCCTATAACTTTGTAATTTCAAGGCATGTTGCAAGAGAGGGACAACATATATAGTGTGACATGAAGGAAATCATAGGTCTACCATGTTGAGTATAAGAAGAATACTTCATATTCATATAAGATGGTATGCAATTGAGAAATACATTTTCACATTCAAAAAGTTAACATAGTTTTTTACTACTCAAAATTGAATTGTAGAAGTTTACCTTTTCCTGAAAAGATGATTTGTTATCTACCTAGTCTTTACTAGCTAGAGATTTACCATGTGTATGCCTAACTTATATAGAGTCTATTAGATTGTCAAGGATAATATAGGTTGTTTAGTGAAGGATGATTGTAGAAATTAGTCTTTGTTGTTTGAAATCATGGCTTAAAGAATGTCAAAATGCCAAACTTTCCAATCAACTTAGAATTTAAGGTATGATAGTGAAAAACAAAAGAATAACACGAAATTGTTCCAAAATTGTTACATTTGATCTATACATCTAGTAAAAAATCCATTACTAGTTTTGATTAAATATAGGCTATGCACATGAAAATATATAAATATGCACAAGTGGTTTGTATTAGTTATGTAGAATCTCATGTATTAAATATTTCTTTAGTTCCTCTTTGTACATATCTTTTTGAGTTACTTCATCTTTGGTAAATAAGCTTCCAATGCCTAAAATTTGGATCCTAGATTGAATTATAGTACACAGTCTCATTCATCTAGACAATGTCATTTCAATCATTGGCTGAATTGTGCATTGATTATCTCCAAGAAGCAATGATATCTATGATGGATCTCACGGTAAATGGGTCAGTTGAAGATGAAATGATCCTCATACTATGACCTCCAATAACTAACATAACTAAAAAATTCTCTCCTCCTATGGGATGCAGTGGTCAAGCTCAATTTGAAGTTGATGAGAGCATACCTTGAACTTTTTGAAAACCTAAAATCATGAGAGAAACAATGTGAGTATACTCTAGATGAAAAATGAGACCATGGCCAACATATTTGGAAGGAGAGATCTAGGTAACATGTATGTATAATGAATAAATATCCTCCCTAATAGTGATGTTGAGTTATTTCTTCCAAGGAATCAAGTGGCCTAGAGCATCCAAAGAGTTCAAGTCTTCATACTATTTGGGTGAGAAAGAACGTTTGTGTGTGGAATCATTTTTAATAGATTTTAAGAATCATGTACATCCATCAAGAGAATACTCCACAAATGCATCGTGACAAATGAATATGGGTCTCCAAATTGCATTATTTTTTAAATCCCAAATGGAATTTTGGGGACAATTAGAGGTTTGGGGATTTGGGGAAAGGAGAGGCAATTAGAGTTCTAAGGGTTTGAGATAAGAAGTTAAAGGGGTTAAGGGGGTTATTTATTAATTAAAAGTAATTTTAGGGACTCCCATTATATGGTCATCACTAAAACATTCCATTATATCTCTTATTGAGGGGATTTTGAATTGTCACCACTGGTACTTATGGTGACAATTCAAAATCACCGCTAAAGGAATTTTGGTAGTGGTTTTGAACTATTTCCAAATGAAAAAATTTCAATAGTTATAAATTTTTTGTAAAGCCACTTTTGGTGGTAGTTCAAAACCGCTACCAAAAGTGCTTTTGAAAATGGTTTTGAATAGCCTCCAAAGGTTCCTTTGGCAATGATTTTTCCCAAACCACTACTAAAAATTCATGTTTTAGCAATGATTGTAACTACTAGTAAAGCCACTTATGTGACATTTGTAGGGATGATTATTGGATACCACAAAAAAATTGCTTTTGGAGATGGTTCATAAACCACCATTAAAACACTATTCTTTTAACCATGATACCATTAATGGTTGTTTTTTTGCAACGTGTATGTCTAAAAATGCATGTAATGCTACTTTTGGTATCGAGAAAAAAACACCACTAAAGGTCTAAATGTATCAATGACCAAATTTCCTAGGACTTTCACCTAGCCCCAACTGATTAAATGACACACTTGTATGATAGTAAGTATTTGAAGCATCAAAGTAAGTTTCAAATGCATTAGTTGGTCTCTTTATTGGTCTAGGTAGGATTAGTGCAAACTTTGGCCAAGATGGTTGAATGAACCTTGCCTAAAACCTTTCACCCTTGTCCAACATTAAATATTGTTCTTTCCATGATGTAGAACTTAGGGTAGCAGAGTAGCTTATTTTGGCCTTTTAATTAAATAGTCTTGGATGTCTTCATATCATCCAACAAGTTCATGAAAATTCCACATATTGGTTCAATTTGGATTTATAAATGGAACGAAATGAAATACAGAGTTCTAACAAAAACACAGAGATACAGTGAAACTTGAATTCTATTAATAAATGAAATGCGTTGAACTGTAAAAATGCATAATGAAACAAACTCGCTCAAGCAATGGTAGTTTATCTCTAAGAAGAGATGTGACGGATACGTTCATTTTCCATAGCGCATTACAATGAGGCCAAAAGGCCTTTTTACTAGAAAGAATCAATGAGGAAACCATAAACATCCAAAAAAATAACCCTAGGAGAAGAAATGCCAAAAGGCTTGTGGGCCCCTAAGGGATTAGTTGGTATGCCAACTTCTCAGGGTTGTAACTTTTGTGTACGATCTTTGTTTGGTGAGCTCGATAGCCCATTGGAAAGGTCTGTCCAAGAAGTACACATTTAAGTCATCCCACATGATTCCTTAGGCTATCGTCTCAGCATTTTCTCACATAGAAAACGTTGTTTAAGGCCTCAAAGTGGCCCCGAAAGTTCAAGACCCCAAAAAGTGTAGAAAAAACTACCAAAATGGAAAATTGTTCTTTGAGATAGTGGAATAGATGGGTAGCCACCAATATCCACTTGGATCAATCCTCTGTCCTTAGAAATAAATGGTATCCATTGCATTGAATTCCCCCATCAGATGAGGAAACTTCTGTTGAACTTGGCCCTGGGTGAGCCACTTGCTTTGGTGTAGGAGTTTCCCTTCTTTGAGAACCTGATAAAGTTGGATCCTTTATTGGTGATTTCTCTTAACCCATGTTTCCATGATATGATCAACAGTTTCATGTTCCATGCAGTCAAGGTTTAGCTCTCTTAGTTTCAGCTACTCTACTATCTCTGATGTGTCCAATAATGGTGGAAATTATGGCCGAAGGAAATCCACATTGAACACTGGGCACAAGCCAAGGAAGGGGGGAATACTTAGCTCAAAATGATTGTCACCCACAACCTTGGTGATGGTGTAAGGACCATAACAAATTGGATGAATCTTATGATGGGGTAATGTAAGGCGATCCTTCTACAAATGCAACTAAACCTTGTCTCCCAACTGAAACTTGTGTGGCACCTAGTGTTGATTGTGGTGTTTCTTGTACTTAGCATTGGATTTTTGCAAAATATCATGGATCTTTTGGAAGATGTGTTGAATCTATTCAATAAAATTGATGGATTTGTTGGCATAAGATAAACATGGGAATATTCTACTTGTGTGGTCACAATGGGCAATGCGACATCAATGAGAGCCAATGGTTGAAATCCTAGCCCCACCTGGAAGGGGTTGTAGTTGGTCGAGCTATGGAGAAATATTTTATAGCTATGATGAACATACGAGAGACAACCATCCCATGTGCATGGATTCTTGGAGTTGTACATACACAATATATGCACGATCATCCTATTGAAGACCTCTATCTAGCCATCAGTTTGGCGGTGGAAGGCAATGGATTTGGTGATATTGGTGTCCAACAGTGACCAGAGGCTCAACAAAAATGTGATTAGGAACTTGATGTCCCAATCTGATATTATGGTCTATGGTATCCCATAATGTACCCACATATGTTCGAAGAAGAGCTTGTTCATGGCCTTTGTTGTGATACTCTTCTTGTAGGTTGTTAGAATGACCATCTTAGAAAACCGATCAACCACCACAAAGACACATTCATTTCCCTGCTTGGTTGAAGGAAGGATGTATATGTAGTCCACTGATATGGATTCTTGGGTCCTTTTGGGAGTAGGGGTAGGGTTCTATAGGATTTTCTTTTTAATGGATAGTTTGGAAATAACGTATACATTGCAAGACCGGATGTACTTTCTGACTTCTACAAATTCTACAAAACTGCCACTATCGTTTCCACACCAAATTGTTATATCATACGATTGTAGTGAGCTTCCCAAATCAACTTCACCTGCTCACTTGATGGAACACAGAGATGGCCCAGATGGGATAACATTTTGTCCTAAAGATGAAAGTCAGTGATAGGTGTTCCTTTGCCCAATATATGGTAAGTGGTAACGAATTCAGGATCACTCTCATAGAGTTGGGACCACCCCAAGGCCTCATGTATGGAAGAGTGGAGCACTGTGGTTAATGTCACAACAAGGGGTCGAATAAGGAAGTCAGTGATGTGATTGGTGCTCCATGTATTATATTTGATGTTGAGATGAAACTACTTCTAGTATTTGGACCACTTTTGATGGCAATCATTCTGCAATTTTCCTTGTGTCTGCATGAATCAGGAAGGATTCTGATAAGTGTGGATGATTGTCTCCTTATTGAGAATGTAATGCTTCCATTGGTGTCAGGATTGTACAATGGAATACATTTCTTTTTCATAAGTGGGTTACTTACAGGATGCATCTGATAGTGTCTCACTATGATAGGCCACTGGATGACCATGTTGAGTGAGAAATTCACCCACAACATAATCATAATCATATGTCTCAAACTCAAAAGGTTGTTGCAGATCGGGTAATGAGAGAACCATGATTGAGCACAAGCAATGTTTCAGATCATTGAATTCTTTCTATTTCATTTTTCCCCACATGAAATTTAATTTACCACCATGCTTGGTCACTTGGATGAGGGCCCATGTGATATGGGAGAATCCCAACATGAACCTGCAATATAAATTGGCAAGTCCCAAGAAACTTCAAAGCTCATTTAGTGTGGTCAGGGCTGGCTAGTCATGAATGACCTAGATCTTGGATGGATCCACGTGCACACCATGCTCATCAACAATGTAGCCTAGTTATTGGGCCTTGTTCATGCTGAAGGATCATTTTTTCAAGTTAGCATATAGCTTGTGTTGTTGTAGAGTGTGAAAGACCTAATGAATATGTTGCAAGTGTTCCACCCAAATCTTGCTGAATATGAGGATATCAGCTAGATAGACCACCAAAAAATAATTGGTGAAAGGCCACAAGATATCTCCTATCAACCTCAGGAAATAGGTTGGGGCGTTCGTCAAAGCAAAGGATGTGACCATCCATTCAAAAAGACCCGCTTTGGAATTGAAAGAAATCTTCCATATATTAGTATGTTCTATTGGGACCTAGTGGTAGCCAGACTTTAGGTCAATATTACTGAATTACTTGGCTCCCTTGAGCTAGTCAAGAAGGTTATCAATTCATGACTATTATTTTTGGGGGGGGCCTGTAATCAATGAAAAGTTGTTAGGTCACATCTTTCTTCTGCATGAGTACAATTGGGATTCTTTAAGGTGAGGATCTTGGTCAGATGTGCCCCTTTTCAAGCAACTCTTGGATCTGGTGCTTGATTTCCTCATTTCCATAAGAGAGTGCTGATAGATTGGCCCATTGGGTAGAGGTGCGCTCAGATCAGATTGATTAAATGCTTGACCTGACATTGCAGAGGTACCCTAGTGGATGAGGAGAATATGTCTTTGTATTCATCCACAACCTTGTCCACCTACTTCTCCTACATGGAGAGGCCTTGTGTTAAAGCCATGGATGTGGTCGCTACCTTCTATTCACTTTGAGAGTGAATCATAAAGAAGCTAAATTTCCCAATTTGGGAGATTACCTTCCTGCATGCTTAGCGAAGATCAAATAAATGTCAGTAGGCAGAGATACCTCTGGTATCCTGTACATTTGTCTTCCCAAAGTAGTAATAACACTATGAGGTCTAGACCCATATACAACATGAAATTTCCACAAGTAAGGTTGGCCTAAAAGAACATCACAAACTTCAATGGGGGAAATATCACACAATACCTCTTCCTTGAAGGGATTGATTCCATAGGGCATGCGACACTGTTGGTTGATGCAAAGATCTCTCCCTTGGTTAAGCCACCTGATGGTGTAAGGTTGTAGATGTGGTTTTTTCGCTAGGTCCAACCACTTGACAACCTCTACTAAGATGAGGTTCTTTTGAATTTTGATGCAAATCCCCACCACCTCCTAGGTCTCGCACAACCTCCCGATCTAGGATCGTACACAATATGGAGCCAAATCATCTCTCATAATCCTACTGAGACCTCAAAATATTATACCACATGTCTTTTTCCTTTATACTACGCGCAATTTCAAATTCTTGAGGGTCTATTTATCCACGTGACCTTTGACCAAGTCTGTGGGATAAAAACCCTTGAATGGTGCGGACTACGACACTTCAAGATTTCGAGCTTCAGAAGTTTCAACAACCATACACGAAGTTCCTCCCAAATTCCAAACTAGCGAAAAATCAAACAAAAGGTAAGGATCGACAATCCTCAACATATGTCAAGATCTACGACTTACAGATGTTTCGGGCCTTTACACTTCAGGATATTTACCTACTTGAACATCAAACTACTCCAAATTTATGAAATTTGAATAGTAGATCGGAAGGATGGCGCTTGCCTCAGATCAATGGTGGATCTATGCTCCACGCTTTGGGCTTCAAAACCTTCCACAACTCAACACATCATATCCTCTGGAGTGGCGAACTAGAAAGCTCACGAAGGGCGTGATCAACAGTCCATCTGTCCTCGTGAATGGATGGTTGGGATCTACTCTGGCCTTCGGGCCTTCGGGATTTCTCGACCCAAATAGATTTACACCTTCATTCCTCTAGGGTACCAAATCTCCGATATCTGCTGACACATGGCTCTTCACGCCGACGATTGAGATTTGTTCTAGGCTTTGGAACTTCAGGAAGCTTGCACACTTCCACAATCACACTCCAAATATTTCAGATAGTTAGACTTCCAAACTACTCTGGATCTCTGGACATGTGTCCCCAAAATTAGATGGTCCAGATCTTATCTGGTTCCTGAGACACACCAAATGGAAATATCTGGTAGCTACTTTCCCATATCTGATGGCTAGGAAATATCCACTCCTCCTCGGGAAGATCTCATCCACTCGACCTAAAAAATGAAATGATTCTTCCCTTCAAATATTCCGGTTTCTCTTTCCCCTAAGATTTAACACTCAAATGATTTGGATCTTCTACACACACCTTGCGATCCTATGAAAACTTGACACTTGAATATTTCTGGAAAATCTTCCCACGCTGATAGAGATTTAGGAGCGAAACGAATTGATTAATAGACTAACTACGATAAACACAGAGATATGAAGAACAACACATATATCTAGTGAATAATATCTTCTATTGAATAAATGAAATACGTTGAAACTGTAGAACCGAAACACTTGCTCGAATGGTAGTAGCTATCTCTGAGAAGAGATGTGGCTGCTACGCGCATCCGTCTGAGAAGAATGATTACAATGAGTCTCCAGAGGCCTTTTTAACATTACTCATGAATGCCAAAACCCTAACCCTAGGAGATGAAACACCAAAAGTTAGGTGGGCCCCTATGGGTAAGTTGGTACCTCAACTTCCAGGGTCATAATGTTTTCATACGCCCTCCATTTTAGGAGGGTGATAGCCCGTTGGAAAGGTGTTTTCGAGAACTACGCATTACGTTGTCAAACTTTGACTATGTCTACAATTTAACTATGGTGAGCTAAGAAAACACTGTTTAGGGCCCCAAAATGACCTTGGAAATATAGAAAGATGTAATGACATGAAAAATTACAAAATAAGCCAGTTGGATTAGGTGGGAGGCCACCAATATCCACCTAGAATATGTGTAGCGATTCATACAACCCAGGAAGTGTAGAACCCACAATTACAAAGAAGTACAGAAGAACGTGTTGAACTAAACAAATGTTAAGAGGAGTGAGTTGGAATAATTGGGTGGCCACCAATATCCACCTGGATCACACACACTCCTTTCATTTGTTTCCTTGTGACTCTTCAACACTTGACTAAGTGTTGGCCCTATGCACACCTTCCAAGGGTCTTCTAGAGCTCTTATACTTAGATGAGTATATATGCACTCCTTGCACTCACCCTACACAATTTCACGTTATCTCTTCTGAGATTTTGAGTTTGAAAACAACTTTTCCTTCACACTCCTTGTGTGGCTACTATGCACTCCTTGCTCCAGTATTTCAAAAGAGAAACAATTGAAACTTACAAAACACTACAATTTCGTTCAATTAATCATAAAATGCATACGCAGGCATATAAAACACAGAAAGAAAATAACACAGAATTCCTCTATTATATTCCTTTAGCAAAGCATTTACAAAGAGTTCTTGCAGCTCTTCAACTTCTCCTTGAAAACAATTTACAATAAACTTCAGCAACAAAATACAATTGTCTTCAACAGCCTCATTTGGGCATAGATTACATATATTTATACATGGAGGGGCTTCTCGAGCCTTCCTACCGACTATGCTAGTGCTATCATATCATAATTAAAATATTCTACCATTAAGGCTTATTACAATAAATGGCATTTACAACCCAGATACGAGTTACTGCTCAATATCTGTACAATCCTACAGCTTATTAAAGACATTAAAATCCTTTGCGATCTCATACAATGGTTCTTGCCTCAAAACATTAAAATCTCCTTTAATTACAATATTTTTGAAATATCAAATAGATGCACTCTCCTTGGGTCTCAAAACAATTTGAACATGTGCGCTTGATGTTGAGCTTCCCTCCACTCAGCTTGATGGACGTTGATGACGATGTTCCTACATCATACTCCTCTGGAAAAAATATTCATGGACTCATGTCCATGAGCTCCTGCACTGTCTTTCCATGCTTCTGAATATCAGCTTCAGTTATACAACTAGCATCTTCTTCTGGATGGTCCTTCCACTTAACCAGATGCTCATAATAAATCTTTCTTCTGGTCTTTTTAGCAATCCTCTAATCTAAGATCTTTTCTATCTATGGATTCTCTACTATGTGAATCTTATATTTCCACTGAATCTCCTCCTGACCATTTGTATCTCTTGTATCATCCATCATGTAAGGGTACATGTTTGCTACATTGAATATTGGTTATCTTCCAATGTCCTCTGGAAGCTCAATTTCATAAGCGTTTGTAGCAAATTTTCTAAGGCTCTTACACGTTCCTATCTTTTTCATCTTCAACTTGTTATATTTTCCTTTTGGAAATATCTCCTTCCTCAGATGTGCTAAAACTTGATGTCCAATTTAAAAGTTTACTTATCTTCTTCTCTAGTCTACTCTGCTTTGTACTTCTAGTTGTTATTTTATCATTGTTCCTTGATCTGATCATGCAAACTCTATAGCTTTGCATTAAAATCCTCTACTCCTACACTTCAGAACTCATCTCGCCCCAAATATATCAACTCTGAAATTCCTCTTGGATGCATTCCATACATTATCTGGATGGGATTTTTCCAGTGCTCCTATTCGGTGAGTTATTATATGAAAACTCGTCTTGGCGAAGAATTTGATCCCACTGGTTGTTATGGTCAGTGAAAAAAATCCTCAACAGGTTCCCTAAACTTTGTTTTACCACTTCAGTCTATCCATCCATTTGAGGATGATATGCTAAATTGAAAGAAAAATTTGTCCCCAGCTTCTTCCACAATGTTCTCCAAAAGTGTCCCACAAACTTAGTGTCTCTGTCTGAAACTATGCTCCTTGGAAATCCATGTAATCTCACAATCTCCTTGAAAAAAAAATTGGATATGTGAGTAGCATCACTAGTTTTTGGACACATAATGAAATGTGCCATGTTTGAAAATATGTCAACAACCGCAAAGATTGAATCATTTCCTCTCTAGGTTCTAGGAAATCCCATAACAAAATCCATACTTATAACATCCCATGGCTCGTCTGGAATAGGAAATGGTTGATACAATCCAATGTTTTGTTTCTTTTGTTTAGCATACAGACATATTCTACATCTGTCCATGAATTTATTTACATCAGACCTCATACTTGGCCAATAATACAAAGAACTCAATTGTGCATATGTTTTATCATGTCCAAAGTGTCCAACCAATCCTCGACTATGCTTTTCCTTCAACAAGTTATCCCTCGTTGAACATTTTTGCATACACAAATGGTTCCCTTTGAATAACAGTCCTCCTTGGATCAGATATTCCATCCTCTGACTTATGTCCCTCAACAAAGGGTTCTCACATGCTTCATATGCTTCTTTGAAATCTGTATCTTCTTGATACATCTCCATGAGGTGTTCAAATCCCAGGGTCTCCACTCGAAATTCCTGCAAGAACAAACATCTCATGCTCAAAGAATCTACAACTTTGTTAACGTTTCCACTAATATGATTAATAACAAAAGTAAAATTCTGCATGAATTGCACCCATTTGGCATGCCTCTGGTTCAATTTCTCTTTTCTAGTTATAAACTACAATGCTTGATTATCAGAATATAAAACAAACTCTTTCATAATAAGATAATGCCTCCATTTTTTCAAGGATTGAATAAAAAAATAAAATTATTTATCACATGTGGAATATTTCCTTTTAACAACATTCAACTTATCACTGAAATAAGCAATAGGTTTATTGTCTTGACTTAAAATTGCGCCAATGGCTACTCCACTAGCATCAAATTTAACTTGAAATGTCTTCCCAAAATCTAGTAGAACTAAAATAGGGTTTTCTGTTATCTTGGCTTTAACACTCTAAATCCTTTCTCAGCTTCCTCTTTCCAATTAAAATACTTATGCTCCTTCTTTATGATGTCCAGTATAGGTGCGCAAATACTACTGAAATTCCTCATGAATTTCCTGTGAAAAATCACCAATCCATGAAAACTTCTTACCTCAAACACACTTCTTGGAGAAGGCCAATATCTTATTTCCCTCACCTTATTTGGGTCCATATTCAACTCATTTGAAGAGATTACGAATCCCAAATATATAATTTTTGTTTTCATGAAAGAACATTTCCCCAATTTTACTAACAACGTCTCTTGTTGAGATCTTCTCAACACCATCTTTAAATGCCTCAAGTGCTCTCCTTCAGTCTTACTAAAAATTAATATATCATCCAAATAGATAATTACAAACTTACTAATAAAATCTTTGAGTACTTCATTCATCAATCTCATAAATGTACTTGGTGCATTCATTAAACCAAACGACATAACCAACCACTCATGCAATCCTTCATTCATTTTGAATGTTGTCTTCCATTCATCTCTTTCTCTCATCCTTATCTGATGGTTACCAATATTCAAGTATATCTTGGAAAAATAACTAGATCCACTTAAACAATCCATCAAATCATCCATTATGGGTAAAGGGAATCTATACCTGATGGTTATCTTGTTGATGGCTCTTGAATCTGTGCACATTCTCCAACATCCATATTTCTTTGGATGCAATACAGTTGGTACGACACACGGGCTCAAACTTTCCCTGACTAAACCTTTATCCAACAACTCCTAGACTTTATTTTTTACCTCTTCATTTTCTCGGGGTGTCAATCTATACGTTTCTTTATTCGGAAAACTTGCTCTTGGAATAAGGTCAATATGGTGACTAATACTCTTGATGGGCAGTAAAGAGTGAGGTAACTCATCCACCAAAATATCAACGAACTCATCCAATAATTCCTATACTTCTATAGGAAAATCATCCATAGATGTACTTTTGAGAATGAATCTCGGCTTACCTACAACAACAAACTACATTTCCTATTCTTTCTTGACTTCTTTCAAGAGTTCCTTCCCACTCATGAGAAGTATACTTGGACTTGCTTCTTCTTTGAATCCTTTATCTTCTATTGGCATTAGCATATGTTTACACCCATTCTTCTCCAGGGTATAAGTGTTCTTTCTTCCATAATGTATGACATTCATGTCATATTTCCATGGTCTTCCCAACAGAACATGAAAAATATCCATAGGTATGACATCACACAAAACTTCATCTTTATAACCTCCTATTTTAAATTCAACTTTACATTGTCAACTTACCATTACTTGATGTCCTTTCTGCAACCACGATACCTTGTATGGATTCACATGTGTAGTTGTCTCTAGATTTAGTTTTTCCACCATCTTTTTGGATACTAAATTATCAGTGCTTCCACTGTCTATCATCACCTTGCATACCCTATCTCTGGTATTGCAAGCAATTATAAATAGATTGTTTCTCTGGATTGGTTCTCTTACCTCTTTCTATGGTTTTACAAGAAATTTCCTCATCATGAGTGATCTTCCTTCTTCTGCTTCTTTTTCCTTCACCGTTGTCTTTACATTCCTCTTCTGTGCTTCAGAAATGTGAGCTTCTCCACCTCCCATATTCTTTCTCTCAAGACATTCCCAAGACATGTGCCTTGTCTTTCCACAGGCATAACACTTCACTTCTCCTCCTCTTCCTCTTAATATTCCTCTGGGAAAAGAGGTTCTTCCACCATAGTGTCCCCCTCGAGAACTACCTCCTCTTTTTTTATAACTGTCATATCTTCTAGCTTTTGATCCGGGCTTCTGGAAATTTTCTCTAACTATTCATCTGCCTCTTCTTGGACTTTTTCCTCTGTTTCTTTGACTCTACTTTCTTGCCAACTTCTCTTATGCTTTCAGGGATACCTGATAAGCATCCTTCACTGTTCTCATAGTCATCATCTTGATTTCATCTTGAATCTCATATCGCATGCCATTAATATACCTAGAACCATTTTCTTCATCATTCTCTTTATGTCCTTCTCTGATGTTCATCCTGTAAAAATCTTCGGTGTATTCCTTCACTGACAAACCTTTTTGTCTCATATTCTGAAACTTTATAAATAGATTCACTTGATAATCCTTGGGTATGAACTTTTCTTTCAATTTAGCTACCATTCTGTCTCAACTCTTAATTTTTTACTCACCTTTGCATCTTTTGTTAGCTTGCAATTCATCCCACCATAATCTTGCATGTCCTTTCAACATAGTCACAACATGCTTCACTTTCTTCTCATCATCAATCTCCTCATAATCGAAGTACTTATCTAAAGAAATTACCCAGTCAAGCAGGTCTTCTACATTTAAATTTCCCTCATACATTGGGATGTCTATTTTTTCTCTAGTTCCCATCTTGACAACAACTCTCAATAGTCACTCCTTTGTTGTTTGTTCTCCTGCAACTTCTTCAGCTTCTACAATTTCATTCTCAGATTCAATGATGTCACCAGCATTAGGTGCTCTTCTCGGCATTGTCTCCATGGCGTCTAACCTTCCACGAAGTTGTCTCATCTCCTCTTCCATGGTTGCATTTACCAATGGTCTGTCTCTCTGTCTCCTTGGTGGCATGATTCCAAGTTTTCTCCTTTCTATCTTTGGTTGTTGTCTACAGACAAAATTAGTGCTCTATTACCACTTAACACAAACCCCCACCACCTCCTGGGGCTCGCACGACCTTCGGATATAGGATTGTACACAGTATGGAGTTGAACCATATCTCAGGATCTTGTTCATCCCTCAAAATCTTATACCACATGACTTTTCCCCTTATCCTACTCACAATTTCAAATGTTTCGGGCCTCTCCACGTCGGGAGATTTACCCGCTCCAACATGCAACTACCCTGAATTTGCAAACTCTGAACAGATAGACCAGATGATTGGTGCGTGCCTTAGATCAATGGTGGATCTGTGCTCCATGCTTTAGGCTTCAGAACCTTCCACAACTCAACACATCAGATACTCTGGAGTGTCGAACTAGTGATATCATGAAGGGCATGATCAACGGTCCACCTATCCTTGTGAATGGACGGTTGGGATCTAATCTGGCCTTCAGGCCTTTCAAAGTTCTTGACCCAAACAAACTTACACCTTCATTCCTCTGGGGTACCAAATCTCCAAAATATGATATATGCTGACATGTGGCTCTTCGCGCCGATGGTTAAGATTCGTTTCGGGCTTCAAAACTTCAGGAATATTTTACACTTACACAATCACACTCCAACTCTTACAGATAGTCGGACTTCCAAACAACTCTAGATCTGTGGACATGTGTCCCCACAATTGGACAATCCAAATCTTCTCTGGTTCCTAATACTTTGGGAAACTTGCCTCCTTTACACACACCACACAGAAACCTTTGAATACACAAAGTTTAAAGGACTTCAAGGGTTAACACCCACGCTACTTTCCTAGATCTGATGGCTAAGAAAGATCTTCTCCTCCTTGGGCGGATCTCTTCCACTTGACCTCGAAAATGAAAGGATTCTTCCCTTCAAAGATTATGGTCACTCTTTCTCTTGATCTTTAACACTCAAATGATTCAATGGGTCTTCTACGCACACCTTGGGCTCCTCTGAAAACTTGACACTTGAATATTTTTGGAAAATCTTCCCATGCACTTCTTTCATTTATTTCCTTGAGACTCTTCAACACTTGACTAAGTGTTGGCCCTATGAACACCTTTCAAGGGTCTTCTTGAGCTCCTATACTCAGATAAGTATATGTGCACTCCTTGCACTCACCTTGCACAATTTCACGTTATCTCTTTTGAGCTTCTGAGTCTGAAAATGAATATGCCTTCACACTCCTTACGTGGCTACTATGCACTCCTTGCACCAGTATTTCACAAGAGAAACAATTGAAACTTACAGAACACTACAAGTTCATTCAATTAATCATAAAATGCGTACGCAGACATATAAAACACAGAAAGCAAATAACACACATTACCCATTTAACTCATAGATATGCAAACTTAGAATTTGAGAACAATCTTCCTCTATTATATTCCTTTAGCAAAGCATTTACAAAGAGTTCTTGCAGCTCTTCAACTTCTCCTTGACAACAATTTACAATAAACTTCGGCAACAAAATATAATTGTCTTCGATAGCCTCATTTGGGAATAGATTACATATATTTATACATGGAGGGGCTTCTCAAGCCTTCCTATCGACTACGTTAGCGCTATCATATCATAATTAAAACATTCTACAACTAAGGATTATTACAATAAATAACATTTACAACCCAGATACGAGTCACTGCTCAATATCTGTACAATCCTACAACTTATTAAAGACATTAAAATCCTTTGCGATCTCATACAATGGTTCTTTCCTCAAAACATAAAAATATCTTTTAATTACAATCTTTTCAAAATATCGAATTGATGGGCTCTCCTTGGGTCTCAAAACAATTTGAACACGCATGCTTGATGTTGAGTTGTCCTCCACTTTTCTTGATGGACGTTGTTGACGATGTTCCTGCATAAACTTTCTCTATCGAGAATGAAGTGCAACAAAGCACCCTTCACCCACATCTATGAGTATAAAAGGCACTCACCTTCCTCCAATTGTTTGAGTTCACTTCACTGGACCTTAGTGGTAGCGACGATGGCACTGGGTTCCACATCAATGATCTTCTTCCCCTTTTCTGGTTTTTATTCTAAGTCAAAACCCACATATGAATTTGACGCTTTCAACTCGGCCACCAATGACTGCTTTGAGCAACATTCATCGGTGTTATGCCAGGGACGTTTATGGAATCCACACCACTTTCTAGTGTCTTTCTTCAGCTTCCCATTACTCTTCTTTGTTGGCGGCTTGGACTGGTTTTCCTGTGGTGGTCCATCCTTTCTTTTTCATTTATTCTATAGGTTGTAGTTTCCTTTTCCCTGCTTCTGTTGTGAGAAATTCACAGATACAAACTCCTGCTTCTTCTTTTTAAATGTCTGCTTGATTTTGACGGCATATTGATAAGCCACACCTAGTGATGAGATGTCCAGAAACTCCATTTTTGTTTGGATGTATCGATGCAAGATACCATAGTACTTGAGCACCAGGTGTCATTCAAAATCTTTGATAACCAGCTTGGTTCGCAAGGTATGGAAGATGTTTGTGAACTCTATCTTCCAACAGGGTAATATTGTTCCTTAATATCATCCCTGAACGAACCCCAAGTGGGTACGAATGAAAAAAATGTGGATTCCTTCGTGGCCTTTTGCTCACAGTAAGTATCCCACCAATCCTTGACATGGGGGACAACCTTAAGGAGTGCAAAGGTGATATTTTCTCTATCGGAAAAATTATGGACAAAAAAATACCCTTCGAGCAAATTTAACCATTTATCTAGGGAATATGCAACTATCTGATCTTCAAATACAAGGATATCAAAACGAAATTGTACCTTGAAGGGGGAAATGCCTCCAAAGTGGTCACTTGACGAAGATATGTCGGTTGTTGTCAGTCATCAAAGGATCTAGGGAAAATTAGCCATCATCTCGTTCCTTTATCACGTGAGGGCTTCCTCAAGAAATAGTTTAATTGGATTTCCTGCTCCATCATCTCTCTTTTCTTCCGCCATGGGAGGTCGTTTGGGTCAGTGAGGACGGTCTTGAAAAGGCTCAAATAGTTTGAGTCCCAACTCCTTATACCCTAACCTCATTGAGGACATGCATAGAGAAACAAATAAAGAGAAAAACACTCTAATACCATTGATCTGAATTTACAAATGGAACAAAATGAAATACAGAGTTATAACAAAAACACAGAGATACAATAAAACTTGGCTTCTATTAATAAATGAAACATGGAACATAGCATCATACAATAGCATGAAGTGAATAAACTCTTAAAAGACTTTGACACCTCCTTGCCGAATCCACCTTATCCCTTATTGAGTATGTTGCATCCAACAAATTCTCCTCAATGGTAGATGTGGTATGTTGAGCTCCCTCTAATAACAATTACAAATTTTGTGATTTGTTGATTAACTCCTCAGTGCAATTTGTAACTCCATAGTTCCATTACCTCCCTTCAACTTCCATCCACCATAAAATTTTGTGCTTTCCCTTGTTCTTTCCTTATGATTCTCAACATTAAGGACTTGATTCAGGTGTAAGCAGAGATTCAAGGATGAAGTAGTGTTTGAGGGCCTCATAATGTTACATCGTAGATAGTGCATGCTAGAAGGACAATGTTAAGACAACAACAAGCTCCCTAGTGTAACCCTAAAAGATTTTTCCTCAACTCATGATATTACAATCTAAGAATATTTTGCTCACATGTACATGCATGAAATATCAACATTCCATCATATCATTGCATTTTATTCATACAAACAAGAAAAAAAAAGATACCAAGAGTAGTCACAATGTGCCTTATTCACCAATGGTGCACTTTGTTTAGCAATTGTTTGTTTATGAAAGTTTTATGAGGCTTCAAACAATTTGGTGAATGTTGTTGTAGTGAAAACATCCTATGAATAACTTTGCAAGTTTGTGAATCTAGAAATGGTTCATACAACTCTTTTGGGCCTTTGAGTACTTCGAAGTATCAATTATGTGCATAGTCTTCTTCAAGGTCTTTTGAAAAACATTAATTTTTTGAGTTTTGTCTTTCATTTATCTACAACTTCAAAATGATTGAAATTTATCAACAAAGAGTACTTAATTAATAAGAGTATGGTGTTATTATTGCCTCCACAAAAGTGTGTTCCCTCAAGTAACATTGTCTTGTAGGCCAATATGTTTTTTTAACAAGGTCGTAGGATGAAGCAAGGTTTAAATCCCAAGTGATTTTGCTAAAATAAATAAACCCCAAGATAGTGGATTCTTAAGCAAAAGGGTACTTTTGTCATAACTTATAAAATGATTTTATCACATTACAATAACTGGCATCCAATAATAAAACATAATGATAATTTAAGAATGGTGAAGGTCCCACACAATGAAGCATATACATATATCTATCCAAAAGGTTTAATGCATTATATAACATTGAGTGAGATATGCCTATATTTAATGCAATCTAGAAAACTACAATCAAGCTTATTATTTTATTCAAAGAACAAATTAATAAATGGACAAATTCAAATTTTTTGGAGTGAAGTTTTTTTTTCAAATCCAATAAAAATATTGTTAAACAAATTTAATTGCACTATACAATGCACTAAATCAATTATTGGCTTAGTGCATAATGTATTAAATATAAAAAAGCACCACACATAAACTCAGCTAAACAATGCTGTAATTTCTGTAAAAAGCTAACACCAGNAAAAAAAAAAAAAGGCGAACACCACGAAAAAAAAAAAAAAAGCATTTGGATACCAGTGCAGCACTGTTCAATGACCAAGAACTGTTACATAATATATACAAATTTGACCAAAAGGCATTCCTAGCATTATCAATTGTTCAAACAGTGTGCAAGAACATTCAGAAGCATTTTTCACAAGAGAAGTGGGTGTGTTTGTCTTTAGGCCAATCCAACACAAACTAGTTAGTAACCAATAAGAAAAGGAGTAGCTACAGACTGCCATATCCTAGATGTAATGTTTTAAGTCTTTCTTTGTTGATTTGTTGATTAGAGCTTTGTGAATGTGCGGAATCACGCCACCACCAGCAATCGTACCCTTAAACAAAGTGTCGAGTTCTTCATCTCCACGGATGGCAAGTTGCAGATGCCTTGGAGTTATACGCTTCACTTTAAGGTCCCTGCTTGCATTACCAGCCAATTCAAGCACTTCAGCAGTGAGATATTCCAAAACTGCTGCAGAATACACAGCTGCTGTTCCGCCTACTCTTCCATTTGCTGAAACACGAGACTTGAGCAGACGGTGAATGCGACCAACAGGGAACTGGTAGCACAAAGAACACAATAACCAATTAAAAACTCAGTAGAAATTGATATTACAGAATAATTTCTGTCTAAGGTGTCCTATGTAGGACATCACCTTAAATCAAATTATAACACAACAAGTCTTACAGTAATTCATCTAATTTCGATGTTGCAATACACACCTCTAAAAGGTGTGTATAAACATATTTTTATTCCAAACATTTAAATTCATTCGCCCCATTATTTGGTAGTTTTCACTTCTGAATGATAAATTATTGCCCTGTGTGCAGGATGGTATTGGTGTTGGCTCAGTGATGAACTTCCCTCTTTGTTTCGTACTTCTCTCTTTTAAATAGACAAATTTTTGTATGTGTTGGATACTGTTTCCAATTTATTGTATCAAAGCTGAATCTTCTCAATCCAATCCAACCTATATTTTATAGCATTGCTATAAGAAACATAAGTTTAGCACTGGATTCTGGCCATTTATCATATTTATGATGCATAGGTCACTAGTATGGGGCTGTGAAATAATCACAGGGATTTCATCTTGTTATTGTTGATTAATATTTTATTATGTTTATTTATTGTAGGTATTGGGGGTGGATGTGGAGTCTTAGGGGGGTTTATAAATATTGGAGGTATAAAAAAAGGTATTTAATGAAAATATAAATTTCTTTTATTGGAAAGATATATTGGAAGAAAGTTCAAAAAAAAGATTTTAGAAGTATTTATCAATATCTAATAAAATTTGGAATATTCTTTAATATCCCATAAAAATAAGTACTATGTCACAGGTCCATTGAGCAAAGACCCCTTGGAAATAACAACACTTAGGTTTCAGAACATATTGCAGTGACTAGAGATGCAGCCTGCAAATTAGCACGGTCAGAATGTTCACAGGCCTTAAGGGTTTTCCAACGGGATCATAGCACCTACAAGCAAACAAGTTATCTTCAGGGTTTAGTTTCTTTTGAAAGGTGGTCAGCATATCTGTCAGGCCTCATTGGTTTTGAGAAAGGGTTGTGGCTTGGTTTAGGAGGGGATCTCATTGTCCCAGAATACCTGGATGAGGTGGATGCCCATGCCGCAGTCCTTGGTCCCTCAATGATATTTATTGAGTTTTGAAAAAGAAAGTAAAAGAGAAGTTGAGGAGCAGGGGATTTTCAAGCAACCTGAGGAATGCTGTCTCTGAGTTGGATTAAGTAAACTAGTTACATTATCAAAGAATATATGCACATTAATGGAATTTTAGCCTTTACGCTGAGCAATCTTGAATTGAATTCTTAAAAGTGGAATCTGAAAGAATCATTTAATGTAACTATCTTAGCTTCAGCTAAGAGTCACTTCGTTGTTATTCTTGAGAAAGTAAAGACAGAGGTTCATTCTTTGAAGGAGGTCCATATTTCCTGGGTAGAACTGAACATTTTGTGGAGTCTTGGGAACTCTGGTTTGGTACCATCGTGGATACACATTAGATTTTCCCAACCTGGGCAGGGTTGCTTTCAGAGTTTTGACATGGATATATCTTCTCAGCCATAAAAAATTCTTTGGGAAAAACGATCTCAGTATCACAGACAGCCAAGAAAAGAAATTTTCTTGATACAAATTAGAAAAAATGTGTCGATTTAGATTTAGAAAAAGAAGGCTTCTTTCTATGATATACCTAGACCTTGCCAGGCATTCATGGAAGCAAGCAAATAACTGCAAGACCAGCCCTTTTATGTTTAGGTCAAGCTTTGCGCATGGTATAAGTTTAAGGTGGGGTTTCAGCATGGTATTTAGCTAAGTCTTGCCCAAAATTAGAAGATAAACCCCTGTAGGACGGTTGGAAAACACTGGGGAAATAGAATAATCAAATAAGCCTAATAAAAAGTGTAAAAAAGAAAGCCAATGATATGGAGGTGAAGCTGGCTAATTCTTTCAGAATCTTAGAGAATGTACAGGAGGAGGGAGAAGCTCAAAACGAAACAATGCACACACATGAACCTATGCTGCAAATTCAATTGAGGAGACGATAATTGGCCCGATTTTAATCACATAAATTGTTCACAGAGCAACATGAGTCCTAAAAGCCATTGGTGGATGTACCAACAATGCACAATTCACACCTATACCAACTCGGACCTCAACTACCTGACTCCCAAATGAACATAATTTTAAATTGTATGAGCATGCTGAATGTCCTTGTGTGTTTTATGTTTTAAACATATGATTCAACTAAAGTTAATCCTCCAAACCAAATTAATAGAAAATCGAAATCAAAACATCGATAAGGGGGTGAAGGAATACAGACCTGTAATCCCGCTCTAGCAGATCGGGAAATAGGCTGCTTCTTATCCTTCTTGTCCACTTTAGCAGATTTTCCAATCAAGAACCCTTTGGCACCTTTACCGGATTGGTTTGTCCCCAGCACCATCTTTGTTGATCTAAACTCCCTGAAAAACAACCCAAAAATTCAAGATAGTATCACTATGAACGGTTTTCTCAGTGACCCATATAAAAAATTCCATATGCAAATAACAGGAAAATCTCAGAATCTTCTTACCGGATGTTTCCAACAGCAAGATTATATTTAACTCAGAATTCTCCAGCGAAAATCCGACTTCTATATCCCACACGCGCTCTATGACACAGATGAGCTTATAAAATAGAGATTTTAACGGTTTAATACAAATAATCCGAGGTGTGGATAGAATCTAGCACCAAAATTGAAAGCGGAAAACTTGGGTCGGCCAATGTCGATTGAAAGAATCTAGTTACAGCACCCAACAATGTGGATAGAATCTAGCACCAAAATTGAAAACGGGAAACTTGGGTCGGCCAAAAATTGAAAACGGAAAACTTGGGTCGGCCAATATCGATTGAAAGAATCCAGTTACGGCAACCAACAATGGATGAGAGTTGCAATCCTAGTTTAAAATTTGCGTGATGGATGCTCTTCTTCTCTGTTTATTTCTATCTGAAGAGTTGAAGAATAAAACAATAGAATGGAAATAGAAACCAGAAAGTTAAGGTTGATGCCTGCGAAGCTTGTTTAATAAGTTGAATATCATTGCATAACTATTACATCGTGGTAGATCGCAACGATGATATCATTGCCATCACGTCCTCCAAGCTAATAAGAATACAACTGTGTAGTGTAGTTCGACATCATAATTCAATTTCTTTTTACTATTTTATTTTTAAATGCGTTTTAATGATTTTTTCTATCTAACGAATAATATTTTCATTGATAGAAATTAATCTTGTCACTTTGTTTTAATTAGTTTTAAGTATTCCACAGTCTGCTTCTCTTTGTTACTATATAAGCCCAAAAAGTTCCTAAAAAAGTTCCTATAAAGGATTTACAAAAGTCTTAGGTTAAAGATTCTACAAAATGAAGATTTTTTTTGGGGATATTTGCTCCAAATCCTGCCAGAAATTGTTGGATTCATAGATTTAAGCAATTATTTCTATAAAATCCAAGTGCCGTACAACGTGCTGAATCCATTTTTGCATTCATAAATGGATTCTAAACAACAAAAAATAGTGATTCGTGTAAATTTATATCGTCGAATTCCAGCGAAAAAAGCCATTTCATAGAACAGCTAGCCAACGCCTTTACAAAATATCCTGAAAAGTATGAGAAACAATTTAAGAAGCATCCCAATGTTAAGTAGTTCCAAGTTATCAATAACCCGAGCATTGTTCATCCAATCTATGGGCAATTTGGAGTCCCTGTAGACTTGTAATCAACCAATATTTTAGCTTTTTGCACAATGGAGAAGTTCAATAAGTGCCTTGAACTCACCACGATTATTGGTTCTTGCACCCAAGTGACCACTTCCTGCAATATAAACATATTTTGAGAGGAAAAGTATGAACCCAATTCCACACACCCTATCCACTCCTCATCATGCTTTATTGAAAAATCCTCAAGGCTTAGATTTGTCAATTAACATTGAACCTAGAGGCCAGTCTTTCTGGGTCTTAAGCTTCATGTGGTAATGAGTAAATAATGTAGAGGATTGTTGAACAATCTTAAAAGTGGGCCATAACTTGTCCTCAAATAGTCTGGCATTCTTGGCCAACCAAATTCCCCAGGAAACCAAAATAGGTATAACTTGATAAGGTTTTAGAACACATGAAGAGTAAAACTCCTCAAAACATGCATTGTTGGCACTAGGACGAAGAGGAAAGAAGAACGATCATGGGAAAGAAAGCGTGTAGAAAACTGAAGTAACAACTGACATAAGAACAACACGCGCGCATGCAAGAAAGCGTCCACAAATGAAAGTGACAGCTGGAGAAGGAGCATCACGTGTATGGGAGAAAGACCTAACGTAAGAAGGGTTAGGGGTTTTGTAATATTCTAAAAGAGGATGAAGAGCCCGAAATGTATAAATATAGATACGAAAGTATCATATAGAGGGTTCATTAGTAATTATGAGCGATTTTTCTGTAATATTCTGAAGTGGTACGAACTAACTTGTAAGCTGTTGAGAAAAGGAGACCCAAGGAGGGGTGGATCTGAGGTTTAGACTGCAGGCCGTGGAGCCTGGTGCGATCTAGTTTGCCTCGCATAGATCCTACCCAATTTTGTGGAGAATTGTAAGTGCAAGGTGCCAGAAACACAGAACTATTATAATACAAGAGCCAAAAGCAAAATCTTTGTGGACGTAGCCCAGGAGGGGGAGAACCACGGTAACTCTCGTGTAATGTGTTAAATGTATGCATGCTTTTTCTTTCTTTCAACAATTGATGGTTTAACTTGATTGATGAGTTATTACTTGGTTATGAATCTACTTATAGTTAATTGTAATTAACATGTGGGATATTCATATGTGAATCCAAGGAATAAGTACTCTCCCTTACGGCTCACGGTATCTGACCCTATCCGAGGAACCCCTATCCCATGCTCTGTCATAGGCTGTAAACACTTGAGTCTTACAGTCACCCATTTAAAGCTATCTCGGGTGAGACTGCGCAACGCTTTATGGCGTTGTGTTGCCTTCTGGTTTACCAGGAGAGCCGATAGTTTTAGAGTCTTTGTTGGAACCTTGAGTGACATGAACCCTGGGTCAATAACTCAGACAATCCCCAAAGGGAAGAAGTAACCAACAAATGGTTTTGTTTCTGTGTTAAGAGGAACAAGAATGGACTGAGTAAATGAGATGGAATGAATAAAGAACTGAAGGAAGAGCAACAAATCGTTAAAAGGGGATGTTGAGACCTTGGAACCCCATGAGAGAAGAAATCGAGGGATGGTTGAGAACCACAGAGATAAAGTTTGCACAAAAAGACAATACAAACCCCAGGATCACACCACGTAAATACCTGGATAAATACGTATTTATAGATCTACACAAAGTTTTTTTCTTTGATTTTCCGCATCTATTACAGGAGTGGATCTTAAGGTTAAAGGATACCCATGCGACGAACCAGATTCGACAACTAGATTGGACTCCAGTACAGATCCAACAACTGCAATAGACGAACAACAAATTCACCCGTGCAATCGACTTTTGGCTTGATAGTATTATAGTAGGATTTATCACAAAATTTGCAGTAGACACAACAAAGTCATATAGCACAACCGAGCAAGAGTTCCTACGAGGACCTAGAGGAAGGTACATCTGATCACTATATACTTCTATCAAGATACTTCTATATAACAAAGGTGTGATGACAATGGAATCAGACAGCTAGACTTCCCTGTGTGCATTGGGGAAGGGGGGGAAGCACTAATAGAGAAATGAGGAATGGAAGGAGGGCAGGATACAAAGAAGAAGGAGGAGGAACCTTTGGACTCGACCTTGATGGATGACGACCAACTCAAGTGGATCTTGGCATCATCAGGAACGACGCGTAGCAGAGAACCCTAGCAATATAAGGTGAATACCAAGAAGAGAGTTGTATCCGAGAGGGAAGGCTTGGCCAGTGATGAGGAAGAGGTAGAGGATCTATGGGCTGTGGAGTAGATTGAGGAAATCCTGCACGCCGCATATGAGAGGAAAACAAGAGGCCCAAGAATAGGAGGAGACAACAACCATTCCTTCAATATTAATGTTAGTGTGGAACCCATAAACCCATGTGTGACCAATACACCAAAAAGAACACCACCGTTTAGACAACCAAAGTTTGAAGGAAGTCCGACAACAGGAAGTACATCGACACAAAGGGAAACAACTGGAGGAGCCAGTCTAGGCAACCTTAGTCAACTATATACACCACACAGAGGAGGGAGTAGCTCAGTAGTTGGAATGGAAGGACACGACCCTACTATCAGATTACCAGAGTTTCAAGGAGAAGCAACAAAAGTCCCTGAGAAGCATCTATTCATTTGTGCAAAGATCTAGGAAGCAAAGCAGAACACTGATGAAGATACTAAACTCACCCAGCTAGTGATGATGCTAAGGGACAACGCACTAGACTGGTACATGATTCTAGACATGAACAGTGTTCCTGGAACGACAAGGACACTGGACGACATTAAGAAAATATTGATCAATGAGTTCTAGAAGCCGATCTCAGAGGATTAATACATGAATGAGATGATCGAAATACGACAGAAACCAGGAGAATCGGTATGGGAGATTGATCAAAGATTCAAGCGATTAAAAGGAAAGTTAAAATACCTTATGATCGATATGCAACATCGGCACCTATTTGTCAATTCACTACTCCCACACTTAAAATATCCGTTACGACAACAGAAGTTTTAGATGCAGGCAGCCCTGCAATTGGAAGAGAATCAGTACCAGCAGACGAACCCCGTTGTCGAAGAAATGAAGGAGGACCTAAAGAACTTAACATTTCAGCTAAACCAGAATAAAAACAAGGAAAAATGAGAAGCAGTTTGGTGCACTACCTGCAGGAAGGAAGGACACCATAAAAATGAATGCCCAACATTCGAATAGTATATGGCAACAGGAATGCCAAACCCACTGCCACAGGGAGGATTATGGTGCGAAATATGTAAGAAACCGGCTCATGACCCTTACCACTGCATGATGATGAAAAATTACCTCATATTGCACCTTTTGTAAGTCAGTAGGCCACGACGAAAAAGATTGCAAAACTATGGAGCTAATGCGGGAAAGAACATCAGACGCATACAGGGTACAGGCAGAAATGATGACTCGGTAGGCAGCACCACAGTTCAATAAGGCCCCAACACCATACAACATGGTGCGACAATAGTATAATACCACACCACAACCTTACAATAACGTGCAGCCGCAGTACAACCCAGCATAGCCCTAGTACAATTCTGCATAGTATAACCAGGAACCACAGTACAACCCACCGCGAGGTGACCACGTAGCTTATAGAGGAGCAGGACAAGCCAGAGGAGGTTTCAAACGCGGCAGAGGACCTGTCACATGTCACAATTGCCAGCAACCAAGACATTATGCACGGGAGTGTCCATTGCCACCAGTGACTTGTATGTATTTTCATGCATCGAACCACGATACAGAGGACTATCCGACATTACTTGGAAAAATCTAGGAAAAGAGGAACCAAAATAACCAGAATGTTCAATGGATTTCAGCCGAAGCAAGGGATGACGACTGGAACATCAATATAGTCACTCGAGGAGGAACGAAATAGGGAACGACGCAGTTCGACAGGAACCAACGCAGAACCAATGGATAAAGAAGAACACCGACCCCAAGAAGCAGTTCAACACGCATAAGGAGAAGGATATTTTTACAGAAGCCCGACAAGAATTCCAGAAGGAGAACATTGCATAGACCACACAATAGAGCATAAAAGCTCTGAAATGCAAAATGTCACCATCAATGGACCATACCAACATTATACAACCCAAAGAACACGTAAGTATGATCAAATACTTTTTGTACTCATGCATCAAAATGTTGAATGATCCTTCATCTGTCAAGATATTACAAAACATCCTAGAAAAATGTAGCGGTGAGACGAAACAGAAGCCATAATTGAAAATTGTCAACCACCTACACACAAGAAGAAGAACAAGTAGGGAATTTAGATTAAATGCTAACATTGGGGATTTCAATATGGGAGATATTATACTAGATCTAGGATCCGAAGTAAATGTACTACCAAAAGCTACATGGCAATGCATGGGAGAACCTACACTGGGATATTCAACCGTTCAATTAAAACTAGCAAATCAACATAGAGTCCTACCAATAGGTAGACTGAAAGGAGTGACGGTAGACCTGGATGGGGTGCACACTAAGGCAGACTTTGAAGTCATTGAAATAGTAGACGACACAACACCTTACCCGACGCTACTTGGTCTAGATTGGGCATTCGACAACTAGGCCATAATTAACTTAAAAACCAGAAAAATGACATTTGAGTCAGGGGACTATAGGGTCATAGCCCCACTCGACCCATTAGAAGGAAAGAGGTTCATAGAACCCACTTGCCTGGATTTAGAAGAGATCGTCCAGTTGTACAGAAAAACTGTGTGTGATGTTGATTACATAAACTTGACTGCAGATGGAGTACTCAGTTGGAAAAGCATTACTTCGTGCACAACAGACTCAGACATTGGGTTAGAAAATTGGCAGCAAATACTACACGAAGTATCCACTAGAAGGTGTGTCAGAATAGACCGCACAGTAATCTAGATTAGCACAGAAATCAGAGAACCACCCAACTTTCATGGGCTAAATGATTTGGAAGCTTTCGTGACACAATATGAAGATGAGGTACTAGAAAACCAGAGATTTCTAGCACTAGATTTAGCACTTAAGGCTACACCCGCCAGATGGTGGGGTGCACAAAAATAAACTATCACAGATTGGTACCAATGTAAGTGATTATTGCGCATAAGGTTCGGAGAAGAACAAACCTGTAACAAACAACAAAAATATGACGGACTAGGCACACCAGTAGAACACTTGGAGGCATGCCAAACGCTATGGAAAATGACACCACCAGAGGAATGGTCTCACCACTTCATTCATACTTTAGAGGGAATACCAGTGAATTGGTATACAGACCAAGAAATGCGTAAAGGAACCAAGACATGGGTAACACTCCAACAAAACTTTACAATCACTTTCTCATTTGACCATGAGAACCCCAACATAGATGCGGCCCTGAAACGAATCAGAAACGTCATATTCATCGAAGAACCATAAGTAGAAACTATCACAGAGGTACAACAATGAAATAAGTAAATAGTCAAGGATCTACTATCATGCTACCATGTACAGGAGGAAGCTCTAGATGAAGATGATCTGAGCGATATTCAGATTGAAGAAGTTGAAGGCGAGAGAGATGTGGAATGACCACCCTTAGAGTCAGAAGTCATATCTGCTCCAATCAAGGTAAAGAAGGTTAACACAGGGACCGCTGAGCGGCCCAAGATGGTCAGCATTGGAGACTACTGAGATGAACAGACACTAGAAACCATCATAGAATTGTTGCGCGAATACAATGACCTCTTTCCCACAACCTTTATAGAGATGAAAGGCATAGCAGGAGAATTAGGAGAAATGAAGATACCACTCAGACCTGATGCGAGACCCATTAAGAAACAACCATATAGATTGAATCCCATATATAAACATAAATTTGAAGACGATATCGACAGGATGCTCGAGGTCGGCATCATCGAACCAGTTGAAGAATCATAATGGATAAGTCCGATGGTAGTACAAGACAAGAAACAGGGAAGAGGAATTAGAATATGTGTTGACTTGAGGAATTTGAACGATGCATGCCTACACGACATATTCCCCACGTTGTTCACGGATGAAGTACTCGAGAACATAGGAGGCCACGAAGCCTACTCATTTACCGATGGATTCTCAGGATATCATCAGATTAAGATAGCACAGGAGGATAGACACAAGACCAAGTTTGCGACAGAATGGGGATCTTATCAGTATACAGTCATGCCGTTCGGACTGAAGAATGCACCCCTGATCTTTTCTAGAGTGGTCATCCTAGCATTTAAGGAGTTCATCCATCAATTCCTCGAAGTATACCTGGATGATTGGACGGTCTATAAACTGTTAAAACATCATGTGGAAGTGTTATGACTAATGTTAGAACGATGCAGACAGTGCCAGATATCACTAAATATCGATGAATGCATATTTGGGACACCGTTTGGGATACTATTGGGACACATAGTATGCAAACAGGGTTTGCTAGTGGATCCGACCAAAATCATAGTCATTGTTAATCTACCAGCGCCAAAAACAGTCCACCAACTCAGAGAAATGTTAGGACATATGGGATATTATAGGAAATTCATCAAAGGCTATGCACAGATTACAACACCAATGGAAAAATAGTTAAGGAATGATACAAAGTATCAATGGAACAACGAATGATAACACGGTCTGGATACCCTAAAGGAGAAAATGGTCACTGCACCAATATTGGTATTTCCAGATTGGGAGAAGACATTCCATGGACATGTATATGCATCAACGATCGCACTCAGAGCTATCTTGGTGCAACTAGGAGAAAGATACTTGGACCACCCAATAGCGTTTGCAAGTAGAAAATTATCAGATTCAGAACAGAATTATAACACAACAGAAAGAGAGGGCCTAGCTATGGTTTATGCACTACAAAAGTACATACATTACCTATTGGGAAAACACTTTAAGATGTTTACAGATCACTTATGTAATGATCCCAAGCCAAATTCTTTCTTGGAATCACTAACTACTACTAATTTATTGAGTTTTTAAGTGCATACAAGATTCATCAACACATGGAGATCACAATATATTCAAGATGTAGAAGCAAAAGCAAAGATCTGACCTTTTTATTATGAGCAATGTAAGATCAATACAATAGATGGCCGATCTGGCATAAACCTCAGATGGTCGTACAAGCAATAGATATGAGTTGCTACAAAATGCTCCCGACAATACAAAATGAGCCTCCAAAGGCTGGATATACAATGAAGACTAAATCAAGCAGATCTGAGTTGTACTAATGCTCAACCTCCAAGCTGGAAAGTGCCACGTCCTGCTAGAATGCTTAAGCCCTGAATAATTCTTCCCTGCTACCAAAAGTGTCCAATCATCCCAAGAAATATGCCAAATGATAGATCGGGCAACTGCAAGGAAAACCCAGATGTCCAAATTCCCAAATCCACTCTCAAACTCCGTAGATCTAAATTCCCCACTGAATGGTGCGCCCCACTGGATGACTGAAACCCTAGCTGGTTTGACCCTAATGAAGGAGATCTCCAAATGATCTAAAACTCTCCAAGAATATAGATTGGGTGATGGTAAGAACAACCCAGGTGCCCGAATCTCCAAGATCCCTCTCAATTGTTGTAGATCTGAAATCTCCATTGAATGGTGCGTCCCACTGGATGATTGAAACCCTAGCAGGTTCGACCCTGATGAAGGAGGCCTCCAAATTCTTTGAAACTCTCCAAGAATATAGATCGGGCTATGAGAATCCCATGGGAGAATTTTCGGGCTCAGATCTCAAGCAGATCTCCCTAGATCTGAGTTTTATTGAATCACAGGATGTCCCCTATGGCTCCGAGACGTCCCAATCTGCAGACAAATGTAGAATGATGATAACCCTCCAGAAAATCCTTCAAACTGATGTTCCTGCCCCTTCTAAAGTGCTAGATGGAGATGGGTTGAGACTAGAATGGTGTGGAGGAGTCTTTCATCCCCGAGACCAAGCTGTGGAACAAGGTGAGTGGATATTTCACCACTGAGTTGCTCACAAGGGTT
>ML776624.1:871611-923895 GCA_009831015.1 Picea engelmannii | reverse complement strand
TTCCCTTTCTTAAGTCAACTTAAAAATATAACTTTTAACTTCTTGACTTTCCCCCCTTCAGTGTGAGACTATGACCTAGTGGGGGTGCCCAGGCCACTGAGTCTCCTCATCACCTCTCTAAGAGGTGGGGGACATTACAACTTAACCCAGAAATACCTAATCAACAAGCCAGTGTTGGGGGGGGGAGAATCTGTCGATGGTTATTACTATTTCAAGAATTTGACTTTGAGGTGATATTTAAACCAGGAAAAATGAATGCAGGGCCTAATTACCTATTGAGGGTCACAAATGGAGAGGAACCAATGAATTTAGAAGACAACTTTCTAGATGCACAGTTATTCTCAGTACAGATTGCTGATGTTCACTTCGCAAAGATCATCTAGTACTTAAGCACAGGTACTGCTCCAAAAGAATATACCACTGCGCAAAAGAAGAAACTCGTAGTCCGCGTAGCTGACTATCAATTGATCGCAGGACATCTATATAGAATGGGCACAAATAGCATCTTACAAAGATATGTACTAGCCCACAAACGACCAAGAATTTCAACAGAAGCCTACGAGGGAATAACATGAGGACATTATGCAGGAAACACTACCGCACAGAAGGTGCTATGCGCAAGACTATGGTGGCCAACGATCCACAGAGACTCGAAATAATATTGTTAGCAATGTGATGTCTGTCAAAGGGTAGGCAAACCCAATAGAAGGGACAATATGCCACTATGACCACAAGTGACACTTTAGGCATTCGACAAATGGGCGATAGACTTTGTGGGACCTCTTAACCCACCAACCAAAAGAACTGGGGCGAGATACATTATCATTGTGACAGAATACCTAACAAGATGGGCGGAAGCCACGCTAGTAAAATATTGCAATGCAGAGACAGTTTCACACTTTCTGTTTGAACATGTAATTACTAGATTTGGGTGCCCAAGAATTTTGATGAGCGACCAAGGAACGCACTTCATAAACAACACCATCTGAGTGATGCTGGAAGATTTTGAAGTTCATCACCAGAAAATCATACTGTATCATCCACAAGCAAATGGCACGGTAGAAGCCTTCAACAAAATCCTAGAAAACGCCTTGACACAGATATACAACGTCAACAGGGACGATTGGGATCTCAAGGTACCAACAATACTATGGGTGTATAGAACCACATGTAAAAGGCTGACTGGAAACACACCATTCAAACTAGTCTATGATCAAGAAGCAATAATGCCCTTGGAATTTTTAATACCCAACCTACGTATAGCAGCCATTACACAAATGACAGAACGAGGTGCAGTACAGGAAAGACTGAATCAGTTACTGTCAATGGAGGAAGACCGAATCTTGGTAGGATTCCATCAACAAGTACAGAAAGCAAGAGACAAATCTTGGCACGACCACCACATCAAGAGGAAGACGTTCAAGGAAGGAGATCTAGTATTACTCTACAATAGTAAAGCGTTACAACACCCATGAAAGTTGAGAATGCATTGGCTAGGACCATACAAGGTAAAAACTATCACGGATGGAGGAGCAGTATAGTTAAGAGATCTAGTGGGCCCAGACCTCAGAGTAATGGTGAGTGGGAGTCGGCTGAAGCTGTATAAGGACAGTCGACCACCCACCACGTAGTANAAAAAAAAAAAAAAAAAAAAAACAACAACAAGGGAAAAGATAACGACCATATCAAAAAAGGAAACATGCGGGAAAGACTGGCATGACAACAAAAAGAAGACTTAAAGCAAGGCAAGGATGGAGGGGATGCCACATTAAACGTGCGAACTGGAGATGACAGAGCAGGAATAATGGCAAGTACGAAATCATCGCAGATGCATTGAACCTACAGTTATGGTGCATTAATCACACGAGGGAGGAAAACGTCCTCGACAGGCTTCATGGCGAGCCCATACAAAACACGAGCACAAAAACAGTTAGTCTATTCATGGACTGAGAACAGGAAAAGAGCAATAGCAGCAAGAACGAACAGAGTGAAACCACAGATCTTACCAATGCCATTCAAACCCCACAAACATTCGAAAGACACCATTATGGCACCATCAAATCTTGCAGAACCAGGACATACAACAAGATCAACCAGGGCTCAAACAAGGCTGAAAGGACCACCAGAAGAAAGAGAACAACAGCCCCCAGAAATCGTCGATATTGACAAAATCCCGTCGCTAGAGGAAATTCCAGTAGGGTCTACACCTATACTTGAGGAGGCCCTGAAACCAAAAAGAAAGGCCATGGAACAGGATACATCAGTAGCAATGCACGGGCCCCAATACAAGGAAAATGAAACCCACCAGGAAATACCACAAAAGAACACCGAAGTAGCTGTAGGAACCATTAGAAGCACACAGAACCCGGACACAGCAATGCATCCAGATGCCCCACAAGGACCCATCCCGGATTATTTTTCGGTCGAGTTGACGGGGGAAATGGCCACGGCTTGGGCACAATGGGTGGTGAAGGAGCAACCAGAAGTTGTTGGAACCTCAAACAAACCATGGCGGCAGGAGGACCGAATTTAGATACCAATCTCACCTCGAAAGAAACCAGCCACAGAGATTGTGCTACCTCGCATACCAGGGGGAGTACATGTGGATCCATAGCTATTAGGTCACGTTGGGAAGCTCAAGTTTTCCAACCATGACGTAGCAGATGACACTAAATATCCAGAGCTTTCACCATAGGTTTTTATGCAGAAAATAGTTGTGAACTAACTCAGAGAATCCATCACTCAACCACACCAGTGGGCCACTGGACTGGACAGAACAAGAATTCTAGGGTTGTTGAAGATACCACACTTTGGATGAGGCCAATATGCGATGACATGCGTAAAACAACTGTTAGCAGTTATGCATGGAGGGGATATATGGTTGGACAAACCCGTCCACATAATGGTCGAACTTATCACGTAGAGAAAAGGCTTACCCACCGAGGGTATGGATCCCGCATTGATCCTGGACGATAAGTCCATGGAAAAATCATTGGCCGAAGAGATGAAAAATAAATATGGCACCGACAGGGGAACAAGAGGCATTATAATTAAACGAATCAACGATGCCACGACACAATTGGGTGCAAAGATTTTAGTCTACAAACTGCTACCAAAATGCCGCAAAGATGAAGTACTGACAAGAGTCATTGTTGTGGCAGCTCAGTGCACAGAAAGCACCTTCATGAGTTGGGCACCATACCTATCAAAATTGTTCCAAATAGATTGCAAAGATGTGCAGGATGTAGGTACGGAATTTCATTGCACATGGATAATCACTCTCATAGCTTTCATGGGATGGCGAGAACCAAAATACGTCGTCTTTGCTACCACACCATAGCTAGGGGGAGAAAGATATTGTGTCCTGAGAGATGAGCCACTAGCCAAGCAAAAGAAGGAGGACGAAATTGTATTCGAAGCATACCTATAGGAGATATAGGAAGCCATCGACCGAGCATGGAGAATAACACCAGAGGTTGTCGCACGATATGGGGACATCGCTAATTTATGGGCTAGGCGACAAGCCATGTGGATACAACCAAGGCAAGACCTGGATAAACAGTGGCTACAGATGCACTACTGTGTTACCAAGGGTGATATCGACATGATCATAAGTGAATGGCTTGATGAATGGAGGATCCCAACTATACCTAGAGGAGTACCGACACATACAACAGAAGGAGGGGCCGCGCAGGCGGAGACACAGCCTCCACAAATCCTTGTACCCAAGAGAAGAAGAACGGGCCAACCCAAGTCAACTCAGGCAGACGACGACTCACAGTAGCTAGGGACCCAGAAGGGAGGAACACAAACCACCCAGCTAACCAATGGACAAAAGAAACTGACTAAGGGAGCACAGGAAACTGCACCAAATCCCATCACACAGGAACTAGGGGGGCTAAGAGACCTGCGACACAGGAAACAGGGCGCACAAGAAAATGAAGGCACAACAACCACCACCAAATTATACAATCATGGAGGATGATGGAGAGATGATTGCCAGGATGGTCCAAGACTGCCTCGCAGAAGACTTCGATCATGACACACACCACTGGGACAAACTACAGAAGGAACTGATAGAAATGGGACAACTCCTTAAGAAATTCGGGGAAGCCCAGATCATGAGCACCAAAAGAGGCACAGATCCATCGACCGCACAGGCCACATAAAGGGCGGAGGTAGAATAACGCGACCTAGTTCTTCCGATACCACATGCACATTCCACGGTCTACATAAATCCTAGCATGCTGTGAATGGATGAAATTGTGGTACAGACACTGCTAAAGGATTTGGATCATATCCAATTGGTCCTGACACGGATGCCATCAAAGGCATTACACAAACTACACGTGAGCGTCGACCATGAGATGCAGGCTCGAGCACATAAACACTTAGTCAAGCTACAATAAGCAACAAAGAAGTAGGAAGCGCTGGAAACAGTTTGCGCACAGGCTCAATCAGAAACCAAGGATGTGAAAGAATGTAGAAACGAGCTGGAACGCAGAGTGGAATAAGTTTTTGGGAAACTTCCAACTACTACGCAAGGAAATGAACTCCCAGCCATAGAGAAGATCGACCAGATTGCGTAGGAAATTCATCAGTATTAAAAGGAGATCGAGACTCTTCACAGACAGATTAGACCGACAACTCTACCACTAGTGAAGGAGAAAAGGAAGAAGGAAGTAGCAATGTAGCTGCAGGAGTTAGAAAAACAAGTCAGATCGGCAGCCAACTTGCTGGATAAAGGAATGCAACTTTGGATAAGGCTGGAAGAGGATCCACAAGTCCAACATTGGGACAAGGAGGAGGATAGGATCAATACAACGATCCAAGAACTCAAGCAGCGACAGAATACCATACCAATCCCCGAACAAGTCAAGGGAACGCAAGAGCTGAAGAAGATACAGGCAGAACTTATCACCGCGCAAACACAGAAACATGAGCGTCGGGCTCAAATAGAACCGTTGCAGGAACGGGTAGCAGAAGTACTTGCGTAGATAGAAGAAGCCATGAACCAAACAACACAGACTCAACTAGAATGCACAGGATTGCTGAGCGAGAAAGTGGCAGCTCAGACAGTCGACACCATTAAGGAGAGAACCGCGCAGGCACCGACAAAAGCAACAAAGTTGCAAGAACAGTTCCAGACGATCGCCAAGGAGATCGAGGAAGCACAAAGAAACTAGGTGACTCAGGACAATTCACATGTCAGTGTTGGTGGCTTGTTGGCACCAGGCTGAAGAGGAAAGAAGAACGATCATGGGAAATAAAGCATGCAAAAAACGGAAGTAACAGCTGGCATAAGAACAACACACGCACATGCAAGAAAGCGTGCACAAAGGAAAGCGATAGTTGGAGGAGGAGCAACACATGTATGGGAGAAAGACCTAACGTAAGAAGGGTTAGGGTTTTTGTAATATTCTAAAAGAGGCCGAAGAGCCCAAAATGTATAAATATAGATACGAAAGTATCATATAGAGGGTTAGTTAGTAATTGTGAGTGATTTTTCTGTAATATTCCGAAGTAGTACGAACTGACTTGTAAGTTGTTGAGCAAAGGAGACCCAAGGAGGGGTGGATCTGAGGATTAGACCGCAGGCCGTGGAGCCTGGTGCGATCTAGTTCACCTCACATAGATCTTACCCAGTTTTGTGGAGAATTGTAAGCACGAGGCACCGGAAACACAGAACTATTATAATACAAGAGCCAAGAGCCAAATCTCTGTGGATGTAGCCCAGGAGGGGGTGAACCACGGTACCTCTCGTGTAATGTGTTAAATGTATGCATGATTCTTCTTTCTTTCAACACTTGATGGTTTAACTTGATTGATGAGTTATTACTTGGTTATGAATCTACTTATAGTTAACTGTAATTAACCTATGGGATATTCATATGCGAATTCAAGGAATAAGTACTCTCCCTTACGGCTCATGGTATTTGACCCTATCCGAGGAACCCCTGTCCCATGCTCTTTCCTAGGTTGTAAACACTTGAGTCTTATAGTCACCCATTTAAAGCTATCTTGGGTGAGATTGCGCAACGCTTTCTGGCGTTGTGTTGCCTTCTAGTTTACCAGGAGGGCTGATAGTTTTAGAGGCTTTGTTGGAACCCCGAGTGACATTAACCCTGGGTCAATAACTCAGACAATCCTCGAAGGGAAAAAGTAACCAACATGCATCAATGGAATCCTTTTCCCATACATGTCCCATCACGAGTAGTTCACCAACTTATTTTCATACCTGACAAGTATATGGACAAAATATAAAAAGATGTAATTTGTCTCCTCTTCCTCTTTACATAAAACACATGTAGCAAGCCCCTACTTCCCATGATAATGCATGTGGTCCCATGTTAAGACCATGCCCTTCAGGATTAGCCAAAAGAAAAGAATACCCTTAGGAGGACCCTTAATTTTCCATAGGTGTTTGTACCACCAATGCACATTGGCACTTTCAAGTTCAATCATAGCCCTATATCCCAGATTTGTCAAATATCGACCACCATCTTTGTTGAACATCCAAACTAATTCATCGACTTGATCACTCAATTTTATATGTGCTCTTAAAATTTCCTGAATGAAGACATGTCAACGCTCCTCCAAATGTAATGTGACCAATGTTTTCCATCCACATCGCTAAAGTGTGGTAGATCCCCTATCACCAATACGATTGAGTGTACACATATTATTTTCTCGTTAATAAATAATTAGTTCATCAGGAAGAAAAATATTCATATTACATCCCACAATGGCATCCTGACCAACTTGCAGTTATTGGCTAGTCCCCGCCTTCCAGGCCAAATATTTACCAAAAATAGAGAATGTGGTATTCAAATTCTTCCACTAAATCGATGCATTTAGTGTTGATGTTATAGTAGCTACGGGAGGTATTTACCTCCACGTGTAAACTTGATGAGAATAGAATATTCCAGGAAGCAAGAAGAAACCCTAATTAGTTGGGTAATAACCCTAGAAGACAAGTCGGCTCAAGAGGATAACTTGTATTAGGTTATTAGCCTCCAAGAGAAGAAGTCGGCTAAAGGAAATATTATATACTAAGTAAATAGGCACCTAGAATGAGAAGTTGGCCCAGGCAGTTTGCCATATTTAGTATAAATATAGGAGGCCAGTCTTCATTCTGGCAAGCATTCTCAGAAATGCAGAAGAAACACTTGTGCGTACTACAGTTCGCCAGTTTGTGCGCAAGTTTGGAGAAGAGTTGTCATTGCAGCTGCTGCAGCTAGCAGATTTCAGTTTTGGCTTGGAATATCTCTTGGTTATGGTTTGGCCTCTTTGATCAGCTCTTTCTTGGTGCGTTATACTTGGAGAAAGGCACCCTGCCCTTTGTTTGGCTATCTAGCCTAGGGTTTTCTTCCAGAATGATTCTCTGTCAAGGTTAAGGTGCTCGGGGGTGGCTTCAGCCTATGGTTGGGTGACAATAGTGATATTTTCTATAGTTAAATGAGCACGTCCATTATATTCTAACAGGTTATGGTCCCACACCTCCTTCATTCAGTCTAACCACCATAAGGGAGCATATCCATAAGGATACTAAGATCGTTGAAGAACTGTCGCTAGGGTTTCTAGCAGGAGCAGTTACCAAAGCACTGTCACTAGGGTTACTAGCAGGTGCAGTTGCATAAAACCTAACCCTCTCGTTGATGCACCTTAAGTGAAGGGATTGACCTAAATTATGGATTGACTATTGCGCCCTAGCCTAATGAATCTCCTGGTACTCTTAGCAAGCAAAAACATCAAGTTTGAGTTTTTGGTCAAATCTAGGGTTGACCCAATCAAGGAAACCATGACTTACTCTATGAAGTCATAAAACAAGTTAGATAGGGATTCTAACTTCAGAGCGTGGAAGACAAGGATTGACCTCATCCTTGCCAAGAATAAAGTAATGGATATCGTGAAAGGAAAGATTGTGGAACTAGGTTTTGAAGAAGGAAAAGAGAAGGAACCACATAATGTTGCAGTTATGGAGAAATTCAAAGACAGTGACATCAATGCCATGAGTATCATAGTGGACTCTATAAAAGACCACTTGATACCCTACATCTCCCATCTTGACTCATCTAAGAATATGTCTGATGCCCTAACAAACCTCTTCTCAATTAGAAACATTGGACAAGTAATGATTCTGAAGAATGAGCTCTGTGATATGAAGATGAATGTTGATGACAACATAACATCATACTTTGTGAGGATCTCTTAGTTAAGAGATCAACTACAAGCTATTGAATAGATCATCTCAGAGAAGGAACTGGTAAATATAGTACTCAACGGTCTTCCCAAGACATGGGATGCATTTTCCGCAAGTATGAACACAAGGAAGGAGTATCCTACATTCGAAGAACTTTGGACTTGCTGTGCACAAGAAGAATCAAGGATTAGTGCAAAAGAGAAACCTCAAAAGAAATACGATGATCAATCCTTCACATCAAGATCCACGAATTTCAAGAACAAAAGGAAGTTTGGTTCAAAGAAGAATCCAAATCAAGAGAAAGATATGTCAGAAATACAATGCTTCAACTGTCGAAAGTAATGTCACTACAAGAATCATTTTCCCGAGCTGAAGAAAAGTAAGGAGACACATGGAGCATCAGTTGCCGAAGAAAAGGAACCTTCAAAGAAGATTAAGCAAGATGAAACAAACTTCTTCTTCTAAGACAAGGTAAACAACACTCTTCATAGTTCTTGTACATACCATGTTTTTTTGTACATATATTGCATATCTATTTCTTAGAAGATAATATGTTCAAAGAGAAACTATAATTATGGAAGAACAACAAGATAAGGATTGCTACAAGTTAGACAATACACATGAAAGGATGAAGTACATCAACAACCCCTAGTAACAATTCATGTGGAAGTTATTATCATAATCAATCTTGAAGAAACCTAGAAGAAGTAAAGACAGAAAGAAGTCAACAATCAAGAGGAAATTGGAAAAAGATTTGTGACACTTTGCAGAAGGCAATAAGGATGCAGATGGAAGCGTCGACTCTCCTAGATGGAGGGAGACGATTATATTATCAAAAGAAGAATATGAATTCATGCATGAAGCAAATATTAGGAAGGAGCTAATCCTAAATTATATGATCCATTGAAGATGATGAAGTATCTATCCATGGTAGCAACCATGAAAAGAAACACATGTTCAGTGTGACTTCAGAAGAAGTCTTCTTCGAAAAGAAGCCTTAAAGTAATCCATGGTTGTCCATCCACATCCATGATCCTATGATGAAATAAATAAGTTGGAATCTTCAGAGCATGGAATCTATAGAAAACTCCATGAACTCAAGAGCTAAATAGAAACATGAGGAAGAACGTGAAGATTCCAAGAGAGAAAGAAAAGACAGAACAACTAGTTAGTGTATCGAGAATCACATGACTACCAGCCTGCTATGAAATCACTAAAAGAAATCAAGCAGAGGAACTAAAAGTTGTGATGAAGAACAATGTATGGACGACTTATGAATGAAAGCATTGCAAGATCCAGAACTAGAGGTTCTCCCATATGGAGGGAGAAGACTATGATGATTGCTTGTAAACCAGACATACCTCTACATGAGCCAGTATATTGTCCACAATATCCATAGGTTGGAGTTTACATGTAGAGAAACCTCAAAGGTTTTGAGGTATACCAGAAAGAGACCATTGTATGCAGATGGAAGAAGATCTTGTATGGATTCAAACAACTTGGTGCAGAGCCTTCAATACACAACATAAGCATGGTGAAAAGATTTCTATAACAAAGATCTTGTATCAGAATGGTTACTTAGAAATCCAGGATGATGGATTGCTAATCCATGACAAACTCTCATAGATATGTTCTAGTTTGAGCCCTGCCACGATGTTATGAGCTATCAAGAAACAAAAGATGAATCCAACAATGACATACTACATTGATCAGAGCTATATGAAGTGAAAACCAGTGTTCTAGAAAAACTGAAGTACATTGATATCAAGCATTACACTCTCCCTGATGAAGTCCAGAAAATAGAAAGTGGTTCTCCAATATGTATCTCTACAGATGAGTAGATAAGCAGACATTTTGGTGAAGCCTCTGTCCAATATGAAAAAGTTTGTGTACTCAAGCTGGAGCTCGTGGAGATGACTTCCTTATTGAAAAAGGAAGAGATGACTCCCAGGTTGGGAGGGAGCACTGATGTGCTATTGATTTATGGCCAGTCATTTTTCAAGTTAGAAAAATGGTCCAGGATAAGCGGTTCCTTTCCAGTTCAGAAAGTGTTTGAGATTTCTAACGGACAGGCATTTTCCAGTTTGGAAAATGGTCCAAATCGAACAATCATTTTCGTAATGAAAATGGTTCGATGGATTGTTGATGTGCCATAGACAATGATTCCCCTTGTGGTTAACATAGGGAATGGTCTAGGATAGTATCTCTTCTTGACGGTCACTCTTAGTAGTGGTCAAGAAGACTAGTCCGCCTCGCTGAACATTCATTCTTTCGAAGTTCAAAGTTGTGAGTAGTTTCGAAGAATGGTCCGTTTTGGAGGTTGGTGCATGGCAATAATTTCCTTTGGAAATGGTCCAGACAGTCATTCCCTAGGGAAGATTCATTCTCTCCAGGATGCACTTTGTTTAGTGCTAGAGGAATGGCCCAGATAGGTGAATGGTCCAGGTTCAACAATCAAGGACAAGCATTCCCTAGGGCAGATTCATTCTCTCCAGGTTTCACTTTGTTTAGTGCCAGAGGAATGGCCTGGATAGGGAATGGTCCAGGCTCAAAAATTGGGACAGTTATTCTTCCTTGCTTGAGAAGAATAGTCCAGATAGCTCATCATTGATGTTTTACCTTCTGAGGGCATATGCTCTTCCATACCTCACAGATGTGAGTGGAAGAATGTCCTAGATGACTCAGTTTGTATCATAACAATGTTTTATGGGCAAGTTAATATCAGATGATATGATTGTTATGGAGACTATATGTCTCCAGAAAATAGATGTATACTATTGTGGTGGATGTGTTCCACTCATTGTGACTATATGTCACTAATCAAGTATCTGTGTGCTACTTGGTGTGGTAGTTTACCACTGGATAGTAGTTGTGTACTACTATGGATAGACACAATTGTGTTCTATTGAATGACATTGTTCTAATTTCCTTGAAGACTATCAATAGTGTTGGAAAATGTTTAATCAACTAGATGGATGATCAATGGACATAGATTTCCTAGACGGAAAATGGTCCAGGACATTTATTCTTCCAGGACATATGTCCACATTAGAAGAATAGTTCTTGTGTCACTATGTGGAGTGAGTGACTTATCCAACATCATGTATGATTACTCAGATGGAGTATGGTTTCGAGAGATGATGCAGCTGATGACGATGATAGTGATGATGGTGCTCATGATATAGTCATGAGATAGTCTATATAGATATGTTGATGCTACTGGGTGAATGGTATGTTTGTGCTCAAGACCATTACCTTTAATACCTCCCTATCTAGGAGGGAGTGTTGATGTTATAGTAGCTGCGGGAGGTATTTACCTCCACGTGTAAACCTGACGAGAAGAGAATATTTTAGGAAGCAAGAAGAAACCCTAATTAGTTGGCTAATAACCCTAGAAGACAAGTCGACTCAAGAGGATAACTTGTATTAGGTTACTAGCCTCCAAGAGAAGAAGTCGGCTAAAGGAAATATTATATACTAAGTAAATAGGCACCTAGAATGAGAAGTCGGCCCAGGAAGTTTGCCAGATTTAGTATAAATACAAGAGGTCAGTCTTCATTCTGACAGGCATTCTCAGAACTGCAGAAGCATCACTTGTGTGCACTGCAGTTGGCCAGTTTGTGCGCAAGTTTGGAGGAGAGTTGTCGTTGCAGCTGCTGCATCTAGCAGATTTCGGTTTTGGCTTGGACTATCTCTTGGTTATGGTTTGGACTCTCTAATAGGCTCTTGCTTGCTGCGCTATACTTGGAGAAAGGTGTGCCACCCTTTTTTTGGCTATCTAGCCTAAGGTTTGCTTTTGGAATGATTCTTTGTCAAGGTTAAGGTGCTCAGGGGTGGCTTCGGCCTATGGTTGGGTGACAATAGTGATATTGTCTATGGTTAAACGAGCACATCCATTATATTATAACATTTAGTGCATTCTTCCTAGAACTACGGATCCAACCAAGGATCGAACCAAGATGAATATATTTAGCACATAAAATTCATCTCCACAAGTTGTCTTGAGTAAGGAAAACCTAGAGGGTATTGGCCGCCAAAGCTTTGAAAAAAATATCTAGATCCTTAAGACCCCATCCACCAATCATTGTTGGTCGAGAAAGTAGCTTCCAACTAACTAAATGAGAACCAAGTAATTCTATATTTCCTTTCCACAAGTATTTGCAACATAATTTCTTGATCTTAGTCAATATTCCCTTCAGGATGCATACCAGAAGAAGTCAATAAACTGGAATAGCTTCAATGACCGATTTGATGAGCATGAGGTGACCCCCCTAGAGATCCACCTATTGCACCACAAAGTGATCCTTTCCTCAAATTTTGAAACCATCCATCCCCAATCATTAAAGTTGTAGAAATTTGGCTTAATTATATACTCCATGTATTTTAAAGCTTCACTAAGATCAAAGATAGGGTATGAGAAAATATTGGCCACATCCTGACGCGAGGCCTCATCACACTCAGGAAAATATATAGTAGATTTCCCATCATTTATTACCATACTAGATGCATCACAAAAAATATCCAAAACTCCTTTAAGTGAATGGCCCTCAACTTCCACACATTTGCAAAACAATAATATATCATCAACAAACAGAAGGTGTCTGAGCTTCACAAATTGTCCCAAATAGACACATTGCAATTGATGGAGTCTAGAGGACTCAACAATAGCACAACTTAGGACATCAACCACAAGGATAAATAAGTATGGGGATAAGGGAGACCCTTATCGAAGCCCACGACTAGAACAAAATAATGTATTACCAACTCGATTGATTAAAACTACAAATTGTATAAAGGAGACACATGCCATACCCCAATTAACCAAAGATAAATAAAAACCGATTTGAAGAAGTAAAATTTGAAGATATAACTGTGAAACTCTATCATATGCCTTGGAAAGATCTAATTTGATCACTGCGATAGATATCCTTTGAGTCTTTATGGTATGAATACCCACCTGGGAAGATTTGGTAGCCTCATGGATCAAATGCCCCTTCTGCAAGAAGCCGAACTATTCATATGTGACAATCCTTGGAAATATTGGTTTAATCTGCAATACATTGATTATTGCCACAATCTTAGATAAGTAGTTACACAAAGCTATAGGCCCGAAGTCATCAAAGGTTGATGACTTATCCACATTCTGAATCAACCTGATAAACATTGAGTTTATGCTTCGAGATACTTTACCTGAGATATGAATCTCTTCAACAACCCACAATACATCATCACCTAGTAGATCAAAGAATCGCTCATAAAATTTTGTTGACCAGCCATCAAGCCCAAGTATCTTATCCTTCTGAAATGTACTTATGACATCCTGAAGCTCTTCCTTTGAAATTTCATTGAAGATAGATTGGTTTTCATCGTCTCCTACCAATTGAGAAAAATAAGAGAGTAGTATGAGTGTCACATCCATTTTGAAATGAGGAGGTTCTTGAAATAGGGATTGGAAATGGTGGACTCCCAACAACGCCAAGTCTGAGAACCCATGAACCTTTGAACCACCAGCTTCTACTAACTCCCAAATGGTGTTGTAGCTCTTACAATAATTGGAAAAATGTTGAAAAATTTTGGTATTTAGGTCACCCGCTTCCAACTAGAGCTCATAGTTCTTAAGTTAACACTCTTTCTCTTATTCCACTAGAATGGTATGTTGTGTTGATTCCAATTGTTGAACATGATTGACATCCACCATACCACCCTGTCTTAGTGTGATATCGTCATAAATGTGTGCAAGTTATTCCTTGATACCAAGAATATATTTGTCCCTAGACTTCCTATGATCAATATTACACTGGATAACTACTTTCTTCAACAACTTAAGTGAATTAACAAACTGCTGAGATGCCCCAATACCTATTTTAGGATCAAACTTAATCCATTTCTCTTCCCCCATAACCCTGAATTTCTCAATACCAATCCAGGATGGGTTAAATTTAAATGGCACCCCCAACTGGCCCTGTGGACCATCAAACTCTAAAAATATAGAAAAATGATCGGAGCACTTGACCATGGTAACCCACGATCTATAAATACCAATTGTCTACAATAAATAATTATGAACCAAAAAATGGTCCAACCGCTTATGAATTCTATTCGAACTCGTTAGGATGTTTCTCCATGTATGGCTAAGAGCAATCGACTTGACATCCACTAGAATTGATACTTACAATTTATTGAGAAAGAACTAAGACAAAGGGTCCTCTCTTGTCAAGTCCCCCCAAATGCCCTCCCTTCCTAAAGAAAAATCCAAGTCACCACCAATGATAACATTCTCCTCCTGAAAAGCCTAGATGTTCAAGAGATGATCCCAATAGGCTTCCCTAGCAGAATATGGACTGTATACATTGCAAAGAACAAAAGAACGATCCAATTATTCGCATAATACCTCCATCACAAGTCTTGATTACATAGAAAAACAAATTATGAGAGAGATAGACAATGAGATACCAATAATGATACCCCTCGACAACCCCTAATAAAATCCCAACCCAGAAAGATTTTTTGCATTTCAATGGTGAGAGGGTCACACTTCCCCATCATCTCTTGTAAAACCATGATATAGGGATGTTCCTAGATTTTAAACCTTCGAAGGGAGATATTGGGTCTTCCCCTAAGACCCCTCATGTTAATCGACATAACTTTCATGAATGAGGGTGGGGGGTAAACACCTACTCTAATTACCCAAGATATAAGTCTTCGACATCCCTGAGGGACACATTTTCCCAAGCATGTTTTAGGGAGGATTTGCACCCCACATTATAAATACAAGGATCTTTAGAAAATACATAACCCAATCCCCCATAGGAGGACAAGAAATGAGGATTCAAATGTGGTCTGAGTAAATAAGGTTCCCTCCTCGACGATGCTGAGATCTAATTTGAAGAACCTTCCTTTTGAGAAACCATAGACGAGACAGAAACAACATCAGAATCATTGGCTACGTCGACAACAAGTTCCTTTAGGGATATAACATCCTCATAGTTTATGAGAAAACCCCCAAAAGGAATAAAGAAATCATCCGTACCTCCCCTCCCCTCCATAGTTTTCTAAGAGGAAGCAATAACCAAATGAGGAAGTAGACTTACCCGAAACCAATCACCTTGACTTGTTGTCAGACCATAAAGCCTCAATTTCGCTCCATTCCGTCGTCGAGAGGTCAAGGTCCATGTCCAGAAACTCCTTGGGAAAAAATTTCACACCACCCATAGATGAGGAGGAAGATTGAATATTGGAAGGGTCACGAGGGAATCTCTTACTCGTTTTCAAAAACTTCATGTCATAGTCTTCCACCATATGTTCGACATGTGGCATCTAACGCACTGGAAAGGTATGTTTAAATAATCCAGACGCCGAACATACGTGTGGTCACCCGCCACCAACTTAATAGATTCAAATAAACGTTCAAATGGATCCAACTCAACTAGAATCTAAGCCACAACACAACTAGAAGTGTACGTTTAAATAATCCAGAACCTAAACATAGGTGTGCTCACCCACCACCAACTTAATAGATTCAAGTAAGCCTTCAAATGGATCCAACTCAACTAGAATATTGTAAGTTTTAAACCTGTGAAGTAAAGCAATGCATATAGATTCTTAAGCAATACATAAATTAATTAATGGCTTATACACAGAGTACACAGAGATTTTATACCGGAAACCCTCAATCGGGAAAACCTTTCTTATTTTCATTATATCGAATTTCACCATTCGCCATACAATATATACAATGTTTTTAGGTATTCCGTAGATACCAAAACCCTAATCCCTTAATCCGGGATTAATTTACAAATCCGCTAAAAATAGCAAAAAACCGCGCAAAATAAAATTTCGGGGCACTGCCCCGAACACTGCGCGTAACCAGGGGGGCATACCTGCCCCCCTTGGGACCCCCCTAGGAAAGTGCATGGTGCACACGGCAGAGCTCTAGGTGAAGGGATCATTAGACGCAGTTGTCATATCAGACGCACCCACACACACACATGCAAAGAATATAACACATACCCAACAAATATAAGTCACAACACGACAATAATCAAAGTCACAACACAAGTAGCTCGAAATTTGAAGCTAGAGTTGGTTCCTATAAAAATACCCAACACATTTCAATGCCGTGATGTGTATTATAAAAATATTTTATTTAAAATGAATATTAAAATATTTTATTTATGATTGATATTAAAATATATATTTTTATTTTTTTTGTTAAAATTGAACATGTAAAGAATTACACATTGCTTTTATATTGAATTATAAAAAATACATCTCTATATAATAAATTAAAATAATCAAATTTAAAAATATATAAAAAAAAAATTCAAGCAACTACAATTAATAATTATTTTCTATTAAAATTTTTAGTTTTTCTCTACATTATCTAAATTAATAATAAAAATAATGACAATATTCTTCCATGTCAAGACTAACCAAAAAAAAGTATTTTACAAAATTCACACAAACAAAGCCCAAAAGGTAAATAATTAAGATTTCTTATTTGAGATTTTTTTTAAGTACAATATTGCATACACATCATTTGTCCCGTATTTGATATTAGCAAGGATACATATTAAACAATTCAATATCAAGTTATTTAGAATAATTTAATATCAAGTTATTTAGAATTTTTAAGAATTTAATAAAGGTGTTATTTTTTTTCTAATCTTATGATATAGAAAATAACAATTCAATATTAGGTTATTTAGAATAATTTAGTATCAAGCTAATTAGAATTTTTAAGAATTTAATAAAGGTGTTATTTTTTTTATAATCTTATGATATAGAAAATTAGAGTTTTCATTGATCCGAAATCTGGGTTGATTTAAAATTGAAAAAACAAACTCTTAAAGATGTTGTTCCATCATACACAAACTTTGAATTATAGTAAACATCTACCCATACCTAAAATTTGTGCCAAATTATTGCACTAAGAAGCGCTCTACAACTCAACATGGGGAGATGTTGTCACATACGTACATAATGTTACATAAAAAAATACTAGTCGGCTCAATTACACTTTAAACATTGAGTAAAATAAACATGGAGACATGGATTGTAAACAATATCTAAAGAATGAATCATAAGAACAAAGCTAGCCAATTCAGCTCAAAACGACCTTTACTTTTACTATGATAGGCTACCCACACTATTCAAATGTCTATTTATCCAAGATTAATGGGAAAATTCAACCAATAAAAAGAATCCAATAACATTAGGTCTTTAGTCAACTAGATGATCAATGTTTATCATATTCAACTACCATCTCCATCAATTTAACCATTCTCTTATTCTAGAGACCTTAGAAAGCTACTTGCATCATAATTATAGTTGGCCTCCATATTATCATCATTATTATAAAGTTGTGGGGCTCATATTAGTGCTAGAGTTAATGAGAGAAGAGGTGAAAGTGTAATGTCATTCTCTTATTCTAGATGCCTTGAAGGCTACATGCCCTATAATTACCATTAACCTCCATATGATTATCATTATTGTGACAATGTTGGGCTTAGATTAGTGCTAGAGTTAATGATAGAGGTGAAAGTGTGTTGTGGGCTATGTTTAGGGTTAGGGTTAATGGTACAAGAGGTAGGGGTGTAATCGTGTGCATAATTTGTTCTCGGTAGTGTAATTCAGAATAGGGTTTGTGTTAATGGTAGGAGATATGGGAGTATAATCACAAGAAATTAAAATCAATACTTTCATTATTCTTTGTCTGCATGGGGAAGAAAGTTGTATTGCAACTAGTAGTTGGATGATACAGATAACCACTTCTCTCCTATGCGTAAACCCTTTGGCCAACTCTTTACTATTACACATTGAACACTGACTAAAATAAATATGGAAACATGGGGTTTAAGTAATAGCTAAAGAAAGAATCATAAGAGTGAATAAAAAACCTACTCAATTAAGTTGAGAACAACCTTTACTTTTTCTATGGTAGGCTATGCACACTATTTTAATGTCTATTTTTCCAAAATTAATGGGAAAATTCAACCAAGAAATCAGATTGAATAACATTAGGTGTTCATCCAACCAACCCTATCATTGTTTATGCTCTTCAACTACCATCTCCATCGACTCAAGTGCTCTCTTCTTCAAGATTCCTTTGAAGGTTGCTTTCCCCATAATTATAGTTTCCCCCCATATTATTATCATTATTATAATGTTGTGGGGCTCACATTAGTGCCAAAGTTAATGATAGAAGAGGTGAAAGTGTAATGGAATGATCTTCTTCCAGACAATTTCAAAGGATACTTGCCCTATAATTATCGTTGGCCTCCATATGATTATCAGTATTATAACATTTTTGGGATTAGATTAGTGCTAGAGTTAATAATAGGAGGGTGAAAGTGTACTATGGGATACATTTAGGGGTAGGAGAGAAGGGAGTGTAATCACTATAAATCAAAAGCAATACCATTGTTATCCCTTGCCCACATGGGGAAGAAATTTGCATTTCGTGTAGCAATTGGATGATATGGATAACTATTGTTCTCCTATGCATAAACCCTTTGTCCAACTCTTTATTATTAGTATTCTTCCTCCTCTTAGATTTCAGATTATTCCTCTTGAAATAGTGGTGAGAATGAGAATTGGGAGGGAATCTTCCTTTGCTATTTGCATACCAATGTTACATTAAAAAATTAAAAAATACAAGTTGGCTCAATTACACTTTGAACAATCACATGTAAGTTGGCTCTATTACACACACACACAAAAACACATATATCAAAGAATATCATTTGTCCAACCAAAATTTACATGAACTTTGTGTGGAGGGTTAAGTTGAATAGATGCATTGATTTCAGTGTACATGTCAATTTCTAATCCTTGTGCAGAGATTTGATTTACTAAAGTAGGGTGACATATCATGTAGGTTAAAATAGGTTGAAGTAGATGCATTAATTTCAATGTAATATGATTAACAGGGTGCACTAATTTCAATGTATACCAACTTTATAATGACTTTAATTGTAGATTCTGGTATTTATATGAACTACATGCATTGTTTTTAGTGTTTCAACATTGGATTTGGAGTGTGTTGCATTGATTTCAATATTTCATTTCTTTCATATAGGGCTACAATTACAGTTGTGTTATATTAATTCAAGTTACCTTGTTCTCTCATAATTACCAAATGGATGATGTGCATGTTGAGGATGTAAAATCCTAAAAATGATTAGAAACATTCCATGATATGTTGATGTGTGTCTCTTCTATTTAGAATCCAAATGAACTAGTAGTGCATGCATACAGTGGTTTGTTGTGTGAAACCATTGTTGATAGGAATATAGGTGCACAAGAAACGTGTCATTTTCTTCTAGAGCTTCCTCTTTTCTAATGTAGTCATCGATTTGTAGTTCTAAATGTTGGTATGCATATTTTCAAATGAGTGTGGGTCGATACATATAATGTCGACGATTATAATTCTCTTATTGATGCATATACCAAATAACCTACCCATATTGAGAACCTTGCATTGATAGATTCTACAAAATCGTGGTCATATGAAAAACATTTACGTGGGGATAAATGGTCACCCTGTGTATACATTTGATTGACTAAAGTAGGTTGACATATCATGTAGATTAATATAGGTTGAAGTAGATGCATTAATTTCAATGTATGCCAATTTTATATCGACTTTAATTGTATATTGTGGTATTTATATGAACTACATGCATTGTTTTTAGTGTTTCAACATTATATTTGGTGTTTTTTGCAATGATTTCATGAAATGAAATGAGTTTCATTGGAACAAATATGTTAACAAAATTGATTCGAGACTTCTCCAGAATTTCTCAGAAAATGCTAACATTCCTTTTGGTGGGAGGTCATTTATATTGGTCGGTGATTTGAAATGGTTGCCACCTACTATAGATTAACCTTATATTCATCTAAAGATTTTGAAAAATAATTATCGAACTCATTCACAACAGTTGTGACCCTTGATACCATGTATGATGTATAATTATATGTATGATGTCATTAATTATATATATATATAATGTTGAATATATATTAATTATTTTTTATATTTAATTAATTAAAAAACATTAACACAAGTTTGATCATATATATAAATGACGTAATATGATAACACATACCCAATCACTCATATAATAATTGACTAGAACTCTTATACCTTCCTCAAAACATGTATAATAATTGACTCAAACTCTCATACCTTCTTCAAAACATGTTCAACAATGATATCCTCAAGAGGAATGTACTCATTCCAATCCATTCAAACAATCTAAATAAGACACCTCTCTTTCCCATACCATACAAACTATTATTATGTTGTCTCTGTGGCCTATGACAAAATCCTTTAGTCTACCACATCCTCATCTTTTAAGGGCACTAGGCCTCCTCACCCACTACCATGACCTTGAAGTTGGAAAAGGAAAAATTCTAAATGGGATTATATGTCCACCCCGCTTGACAATCTCTTCTATACTTCACACTTGCATTTTATATCTAAAAATAACATTTCTTTCAATGTGTAAGTGATGTTTTAAGGCGAGCATCAATTTTTTAGTGGAAATTTGTTTGTGGAAAAAGTCTAAATGGGATTATATCTCCACCCCCTTGACAACTTCTTCTATACTTCACACCTGCACTTTATATCTAAAAATAACATGTGTTTCAATGTGTAAGTGGTGTTTTAAGGTGGCATCGATTTCTTAGTGGAATTTTTTTTCAACAACACAGATATTCCAATAGAGGAAAAACACCTTCAGTAACCACTCACACAACCAAATCAAAGATCAACACACCGATATTTTGACGTGGAAAAACCCCTACGGGGAAGCATCCACAACCCCAACCAACGCGGCCACTTGGAGCAATTTATTAATGCAAAGGAAAAATATTACAAAGATATTTTACAAGAGAGTTTCTCACAGTCGATCATCAACAAATAACCCTCCATGCTCTTTAAATAAAGATCATGGACCAATTAGGTATTAAGCCACAGATCAATGTAGCCATTAAGATCGAGGAGAATATGAATCATTGGATAATTGTATGTCAGAAACATATTGTGACCGTCAGATTTACTAACTATAAATGCATACTAATGCATACTAAAGAAACACACTAAGAAACACACTTTTACCTAACGACACATTAGACCAAGTAGATATTAACTAACTCCTAACTGTCTAAATATCCTAACATCCCCCCTTAAGAATATCTTGGGATAAGATTTAATCATTTACAATAGTGACACAATAAGCGAAGGAAGGAGGTATTATAGCCTATCCCCCCTTAATGATAACTTCTTGATTCTGAACTTCACTTCTGTAAGAGACTTTGTGAAAATGTATGCAACTTGATCTTCTATAGGGAAAAAGAGCACTTCAATAACTTGATCATGAATGATCTTTCTGATGAAGTGCATGTGTAGCTCGATGTGTTTATTGCACTGATGGTGAACTAGGTCTTTGGTGAGCTTGATGACACTCTGATTGTTGCACCAAAGGTTAGTCGGATGTTGTTGTTGGAATACAAACTTTGAAAGGATCTGTCGAAGCCATAAGGCTTCCTGACTTTCATTTACAGTTGCTCGGTACTCTACTTCTGTTGAATAATGTGAAATAGCATGTTGTTTCTTATAGGCCCAAGTGACAAGTCCTGAACCAAGGCTAAAAACATAACCTGCAGTAGAATTTTGATCATCAGGGTCGTCCACCCAATCTGAATCAATGAAACCAACCAATAAAGGAGTCCCCCTTGAACTATAATGTATCTCGAAATGAATTGTACCCTGGACATACCGAAGTATATTTTTAGCTTCTTTCCAATGGATTTCATGGGGTGTTTTCATATACCGAGCAACAAGACCAACAACATAGGAAATATCTGGATAGGTATGAGTCAAGTATAAGAGGCTACCAACTAATTGACGGTGCAAGGTAGCATAAACTTTGGGAGAAGTACATGTGGAAGAAAGCTTGGATCCATAATGGAAGGGATAAGGGGATGGTTTAAGATCTTCCACGTGAAAGCGACGAAGAAGGTCACAAGCATACTTAGACTGGGAAAGAAAAATTCTTTCATTGGTTTGCAAAACTTGGAGGCCAAGAAAATATTGCAAAAATCCTAAGTCTATCATTTAAAATTTATTCGTAAGGTTGGTTTTCATATGGTTTAAAAGTTTTGAGTCACTACCAGTAAGGATAAGGTCATAAACATAAAGTAAAAGGATTATGAGATGGATTCCTACTTTCTTGGTATATACATTAGGATCAAAATGAGATCTAGAAAATCCGGTGTCAATAAGAAAGTTGTCCATTTTGGCATACCAAGCTCGGGGAGCTTGCTTAAGACCATAAACATATTTCTTAATGAGACAAAAAAGGATAGAGTCATTCTAGACATATCGAGGAGGTTGTTCCATGTAGATTTATTCTTGTAAATCCCCATGCAAGAAGGAGGACTTGACATCCATATGATGGACCTCCCATTTATTTGAGGCAACTGTTGGATTACTGAGAGGGCAGGTGAATCTATAATAGAGAAATTTAATCCTTTTTCACCATAAAATGCAATTGTTATATCAATGTAGAATTATCATCCAATAGTTGCAGAGTAAATAAACAATGAACAAATGAGCAATCACACACATACATAGTACACAAATGTTTTACGTGGAAACCCAAAGTGGGAGAAAACCACAGAAGGATTTTTTTTATATGTATAAATACGAATTACATTCATTAGAAGAACTAACTTCTTTTGTTTTCCAGCTGCAACTGCAAGGAGGCTCCAACCCCCTAATTTCTCAGGCTACAACCTGAGAGAATCTCCCACTCCCCAATTCTCTGGCTACAACCCCCTATGTTCTTCAACTACAACCAGAAGGTGGCTACAACCACCTATCCTTGCCTTGTCCAACCGCCCTGACATATAAGTAGAATGATGGAACCACTGTCACACTATCACTGTGAGATATATTGTTGTAAACCTGTACCTATCAACCTGCACCAAATAACATGAACCATGCATCAACCTGTTATCAACCTGTACCATAAACAAGTGCATCAACCATGCACCAACCTGTACCAAACAACCTGTAATCAGTCTGTACTATAAACAAGTGAATCAACCATGCACCAACCTGTACCTCAACATGCACCATCAATGAGTTCATTAAACACACACCAAATATGTACCAATCATGCATCATATACACATAAACTATGACTCATCAAGATGTACCAACATCATCAACTATGCACCTCATCTATGTGCCAAATAATCAACTACTTGTCTTAACCATGTACCCAACATGTACCTCAACCAAAATCCCTCATCAATTTCATCATCCAAATCTGATTTGTAACTTTGTAATAGACCTGGTGTATATGATCACATACCTACAAACCTTCCTTAAATTTAACCACAAGAGACTAAGATTTTCATCAAACTATGTACCTGTAATGAATAAAGATATGAAAATGGTACACAATGTTCTTCAATGTATTTTATGTAATTCCTCCATATTCAACTACTTGGAACCTCTCAGAAAAGGATTTATAGCAAAAATGGCATACCTTGTTGAATTATGGCTTATTCTAGAGAGAGAACTTATAGAGCATGCCCCGCACAGAATATTTGTTGTATGGATCTGAAAATTATACATTGAATACTAAAGAATGTACTCTAACCAATACATTTTGTCTTACTGAATTTGGATCTGTTATGAAGAAGTTATGACGTTTTTACCTGAAACACCTATTTTAGACGATTTTCAGGACTAGCCACAAACCTTATTTTCCACAGGGTGTAACTCTAAAAATACAACAACCCACAAGATGAAATTTTTATCACAACTACTTGGATATGTTTCCTCAATGACCTCCCAATTTCATGGTCTAAATCATTCTAGAAAAAACGTTATTGTGAAAATGGTGAGATAACCTGTAAATAACATACCTTAGAAAGCATCATCAAAAATTTTTATCCTCCCTTGAATTTTGGCCTTCTTTACTTCACCTTCCCTCTGAAATTCGGCTTAGATATCCTTTGGTTACCTTAGTCACCTATAGATATTCAATATTCTCAAGTGTAATTAAAATGAGAGAGTCATGCCTCTTATTTATACTTTCATGTTGCTTCCTCAAGGGGTTACCTTTTAACCATCTTAACCCACTTTCCTTATTTTAGGGTTAACCCACTTCTAACCACTTGTCAAATTAGTAATTTATCCATTAAATTCATTATTTAAATTATTTCTTTTGTATTCACTTTGACTTATAATACACTCATCACTTCAATTTATTATTTACCTTCTAAAATCTCTTAAACCACTTTGACTACTTTGATCTTTTGGGGCTTCTAGATGACTCATGAGGGTTCTCCAACTTCACATGGCCATAACTCTCTAACTGTGAGGGGTTATGTGATGTTCCACATACCACTGGAAATGGCATGACATGTACTATCCATATAGAATATTCTTACCTGTAAATATATCAAAATTCATACCATTATCCATCAAACAAACTTGGGTCCATTACCCAAACCTTTCTCCAACTTCACATGGCCATAACTCTCTGACCGTGAGGAGTTATGTGGAATTCCACATAACACCGGAAATGGCATGACATGTAATATCCATCTGGAATAGTCTTACCTACAAATATATCAAAACTCATACCATTATCCATCAAACAAACTTGGGTCCATTACCCAAACCTTTGTGCTACCAAAAGTTTCTACCAGACTTTGTTCAAGGGTTGACATCAATGAAAACCAACCCAAGTTAATTGGTTTGAAAAATTGGAGGCCAAGGAAATAGTGTAAAAATCCTAAGTCTATCATTTCAAATTTATTATTAAGGATGGTTTTCATATGGTTTAAAAGTTTTGAGTCACTACCAGTAAGGATAAGGTCATAACATAAAGTACAAGGATTATGAGATGGGTTCCTACTTTCTTGGTATATAAATTAGGATCAAAATTACATCTATAAAATACGGTGTCAATAAGAAGGTTTTCCATTTTGGCATACCAAGCTCGGGGAGCTTTCTTAATACCATAAAAATATTTCTTAAGGAGACAAAAAAGGCTAGAGTCATTCTGGACATATCCAGGAGGTTGTTCCATGTAGATTTCTTCTTGCAAATCCCCATGCAAGAAGGAGGATTTAGCATCCATATGATGGAAATCCAATTTATTTGAGGAAAAAAGGGAAAGAACAAGGTGGATGGAATTCATTTTGGCTACAACGGAAAATGATTCATTATAGTCAATTCCTTCAACTTGGGAAAATCCTTTGTCAACTAATCGATCTGTGTGTCTTTCAAAACTTACATCTGATGCATACTTATTTATATATACCCATTTACATCTGACAAGTTTTATTCCTTTTGGAAGAGTTGCAAGATCCCAAGTATCATTTTCCATTAAAGAACGATACTCCTCATTCTTGATGTATCCCAATATGGATGACCCAAAGCTTCTGCAAATGTCTCTGGATCATGAATCTTTGAAACTTGATCCAAAAGAAAATAGGATCGTTGGAACTGAGAAAGTGTCTGACGTTGATCTGAAGGATCATCGACAAGATCGTCAGTTGCTTCTCGTGTTGAACAGACCCATCTAGGAAGCAGTGGTGTTGGTGTCGGTTTAGGTTCAATGGACTCATCTGGAGGAAGGTGAGCAGGCGGAGGTGGATTTTCATCATCACTATCATCATCTGAGGAAGAAACCAAAATAGGGATAGAATAAGGCACAAATGCCAAAGATGGCACGCTGGTCGAAGAAGGCACAATCTATGAATTAGGATTGCAGGCCAAGAGATTTTCATCAAATTTAACATCTCTTCTAATAATAATTTCATTACAATATGGTTGAATAAGTATATAACCTTTGACATCTTTAGAATAAAAAACAAATATACACTTCTCACTTTTAGGTTTCAATGTTTTCCTTTTCTTATCAGGAATGTGAGCCCATGGTATACTACCAAATACACATAAGTGACTTACATATGGTTTAATTTTAGTCCATGCTTCTTCCAATGTTATATTATTAAGAGCATTTATGGGAGTGTGATTTACTATGTAATTTTCACAGTTGATGGATTATTCCCAATACTCTAGACTTAATCCCTTAGATTAGATCATACAATTAGCCATTTATTTTAATGTGTGTTTCTTTCTCTCAGCAACACCATTTTTTTGTGGTGTATATGGAACAATTTGTTGCATTTGGATGCCCTGTGTAGTGCAGTAACTTGTAAAATTATTGTTCACATATTCACCTCCATTATATGTTCTTAACCTTTGATTTTGATGTCCATATTTCTTTTCTACAAGGGCCTTGTAGGCTAGAAACTTGTCAAAATTGTCTCTCTTAAGTTTTAAGAAGTAAACCCAAGTACGTTTGGAAACTTCATCAATGAAAGTTAAGAAATACTTGCACCCAGAAAAATAAGAAGAAGAAAGTGGACCACACAAGTCATTGTGAACAAGCTGCAAAGGGCCCGAGGTGTGCCAAGAGGCACATTGGTCAAAACTATCCTAATGATATTTTTCGAGAACACAACCAGCACAAAAAACATCTTTGCATGATAAAATATGAATACCAATCACCATCTGTTGATTACATAGTTATTGTAATGAGTGATAGTTTAGATGACCAAACCGCTCATGCCAAAGTTTTCTCAAGTCATCACCATGAGCAACAAAAACTGATGGAAAAGATGATGACCCAAAGTTGTCAATATTGTACAACCTATTAATATAATCAACAATTCAAGTGCAAGAACATGATTAGGATGTTTTAGATCCTTGATTACAACTTGGTGAGGTGAAAACTCTATGGTTTTACCTTCACTTGAATGAGTGATTTGATATATTGATAGAAGGTTACATGAAAGACTTGGAACACATAATACATCATTAAAATGACCATTATCTACTTGAATTGTTCCATATCCTACAACACTCAGAGATCAATCATCACCAACAAATATTTTCTTGGTGTTACATTCATTTAGAGAAGAAAATGTGGCTATATCTTTAGCCATATGACAATATGCTTCAGAATCAATAAGCCAGTCATCAGAAGAAGAAGAAGTTGCATTGAAGGAGAAAACATAAGAAGAAAGTGCATTTCCATGAGAAGAAGAAGACAAAGTAAAATCAATATCGATGCTATGCTTCTTCATCATTGCTTCTAAAGATTCCATCTTCTTAAAACATTTGGACTCATCATGAACATATTTCCCACAAAAGTTGCAATGTTTGTCAGTCTTCTTATTTATAGATTTTTCTCCTTCGTCACCATTAGGAGATGAAGTTGTCTAAGTGGGTTTGGAACCCTTATTTTTATTTTTATTGTGGCGAGGATGTTTCTTCTTGATATTCTTGGGTTTATCTTTCTGTTTGGGCGACTAAGGCTTTGTTGGAGGTACCTACAGTGTTGATCACTCCAAGTTGTACAAGATTATGTTTCTCTCTAATCAAATCATCACAAAAGGACTCGAGTGAGTTTTTGAGAAGTTTTTGCTAGAGAATTTCTCATGGTATAAAAGGTATATACTAACACATAATATGCACTAGTTATCTTAGAAAGAATAATATAGATGCAACGCTCTTCCTCCAGCTTTATGTTGCACTCCTCACATAAAATTATAAGTGTTTTAAACTTAGATAGATAGTCTTTAATGAAAGAAAAATCATTTGATATTAAATTCAATATATGATTTTCTAACTGATGTGCTTGAATAATATTGTGTTTACCGAACATAGATTCCTTTTTTTCCCAAGCTTCATCGAGGTCATCAATTTCTTGAAGGTGGAACCTTAAATCATGAGAGATGGGAATTTTGATCAGTCCACGTGTTTCATAATTCATATTATCCCATTTGACTTTGTTTTCATCATCTGTGATTTATTTTTCCTTTCCCAAGGTAATCTGGTACAAGCCTTTGCTTCTTAATAAATCCTCCATATGAGATTTTCATTGGAAGTAGTTGGTGTTGGTAAGCAAAAGCTCACTGGAAGAAGACATATTAAATATGTAGATAATATGGATCTAAAAACTTAAATTGATGATATGGATGGAAATATCTCAAAACATTAGGCGGTTTAAAAAAAATGGCACTAAAAACAGACTTCGGATGTGAAAGTTATGGCCTCACTTTTACCAATAAGTTGTTTTATGAACTGACCCACTTTTATAAAAAGAAGTGGGGGATCACTTTTACAATGAAGTTACTTTATAAAATAAATTTGCATGCAAAATAAATAACTTAAAATAAAATATTAAAGCTACTTATAGTGATTCACTTTTATACTTGAAGTGAAATACAGTTTACAATGGATGCATGAACTTTTTCAAAAAAAGTAACAAAAAAGAGACTTGAACTCAAGACCTCTTACTTAATAAGACAACTTTTCACCAAGTGAACTAGAAAAACATATTGTATTTTTTAGAAGGAGGATTGTTGTTGTTGTTGTTGTTGTTGAATACAGCCTTGGAGAGCATGCTCAGAAAAAACTATTTTCACACAAGAATTTGTTTTTGCTTCTCGATGACAACAAGGGTTAGATCTCGGTTAGCTTACCTGGAAAATGCACCTTTGCCTATTTGTTTCTTATTTTTTGAGATCACACAGGGCATGGGGGAAAGAGAATATGCAGATCTAAAAGAGTAGAAACCCAGAAACAAACAATATAAATCGAAATAATACTCAGAATTTTTTTAAAAAGGGTGTATTCAAGATTTATACCTATGGATCTGACTGAAATGGTCGTATCTTGGGAAAATGGAAACCTTTTCAAGTGAAATGAAAAGTGTTTATGACTTTAAAAAATTCTTCAGACGCAATGGAATAGTTCTCTCAGCCCAAAAATGTGCAAAAATGGTAGAAACAAGAGATGACACAACTCAGCTTCTCGATCCCGATATACAATGAGAGTAGGTCTTCAAACAGGATCCGATACCATGATAGACAAAATAGGTATTCCAAAAGAGGACAAACACCTTCAGTATATACTCTCACAACCAGATAAAATATCAACACACCGATATTTTGATGCAGTAAAACCCTTACGAGGAAACATCCATGGCTCCAGCCAACACGACCACTTGGAGAAATTTATTAATGCAAAAGAAATATATTACAAATATATTTTACAAGAGAGTTTCTCACAATCAATCATCGGAAAATGACCCTCCATTCTCATTAAAAAGATATCATGGACCAATCGGGTGTTAAGTCACAGATCAATGTAGTCGTTAATATCGAGGAGAATATGAACCGTCGGATCATTGTATGTCGAAAACATATCATGACCGTTGAATTTCCTCACTAAAAATGCATACTAATGCATACTAAAGAAATATACTAAGAAACACACTTTTACCTAACGACACATTAGACCAAGTAGATCTTAACTAACTCCTAAGTGTCTAAATATCCTAACAAATTTGTTAGTTATGTTAAGAGAGTGTATCCAAAGAAATGTTTTTCTAGCAATGTTTCCTAACTCGCATCTCTTTTGATACATTTCCAAATGTCTCTTAAATAATATTTGAAATGTTTATTGAAAAACATTTCACTTGATATCAATTAAGTGTACTTTTGTAAATATATTCCAAAAGAAATAAGAAAGGAAATTGTGATGTTGTGGAATGTGGAAATTATGATGAATTTATTAAAATTTATAAATAATCTGTAGATCATGAAAAAAAAGTTTCTTCATCTTAACAATAAATTATATAATATAATAAACATTTACTGAATACCTACATTAAATAAATTAAATAATAACAATGTAATATAATTAATTTAAATCCATTTTTTAAATATGAGATAAGACATGAAAATAGACTTATTTATCTCAATAATAAATTATTCAAAAATATTCATCCCAAACACCTTCTACCAACATGTCTATCTTAATTTAGACTATATCTATATCTTGGTAAATTTCATTTTAAGGAAGTTAAAAAATTATTAGAATTTCATAATGTTTAACTAGATAAATTAAGTTGATAGGCCAAATGAATCATCCTAACACATGGGTTAATTAAGCATTATCATTTTTAGGACAATTTTATTTTATGCAAAAGGCATTGGAACTGCATTGTCTTATAAACTTAAATCATAATATTTTAAAGTGAAGTATGTTCATGATGCAAATTGATTTTTTTTATTTATGCATGTATTGGAGGAAATTTTTAGGGGATAAAATTTCATTGGAGTAAATTTGGGGTCTGAATTGGGTCTCATAAGAAAATTTTGTGTTGATGAGTTAGAGTTTTAAGAAATTGGGTCAATGATAATCATTAAGTTGGATCCATAGAATTCAAATATTATTACATGTCATATTTTTATTTGACAATATTTAACTACGTATAAACTTCACCTTGGTTAAGATATTGGTAATAATAAAGTGATAATTGGTCAAAGTATCATAGGGGATTTAAACCCAAGTGAGGAGAGTGCAAGACCTATCTACCAACTCTCTGGACGTCTTGACCCTTGATAAGTCATAAGTTTCCTGCTAGGCAATGGCTTGCAAACTGTTTCCACTAGCCTAGGGGTTATATTGGAAACAAACTAGATTTGAGCCTAGGCCTTGCCTAGATAATCCTGGCTAGTTACAAATTCCTCTAAATTAAAAAAACAAATCATTATGAAGTCAAATTAAATTATTTGATGCAAGAAATTATATATATAATATATAATGACAATATATATAGATATATATAACAAATATATATTATATATGATAAGAAATATAACTAACTTATTATTAAATAACTAAAAAATACATTATATATTATATTATACAACAACAAATATAACTAGTTCGAATATACATTTTATATGGTGGTGGTGTGCATTGAGACGAAAATTGGTCTATCAAACCATAAGAAAGGCTAGGGATTACTTGGGTTCTTTAGAATTTTAGTTATGTGCTCAAAAATAATTTAGAGAAGAATTCCAAGATCACAATAGTTTTGATAAGTTAGAAGTTTATGAAGGTTGGTATTGTGAAAAAAAAATTGAAATTGAGATTCAATTTGGGTATGCACGAGACATTCTAAGAGAAAGTGGTTTTCGTCTCCAACCCTATTAGCGTTCTAGGAATTGTCCAACACCCAATTTCAGTATGGAGATAATGGAATTTTTTTCTTATTTTAACAATGTTGATTTTCTTCTTTACGCTAGTCAAAATAGAGAGATACTTTTGATCTCAAAGATTATAGTTGATCACCTCCTTATAGTATTGCAATTTTCTTTTATCCTCTAATTCTTTATTGCACCATAGTTTCTCCTTAAATTTAGACATAATAATATTTTTAATATTATTGTTATTCTGCATAATGATCTCTTCCTTTATTACCCAATGATTTAGCCAAGACTTAGCATGTTTATTCCATCCCCTCTTAAGTCAAAGGTGGCTTTGGTCAGAGTTTGAAGCAATTTTGGGAATCCTCTTTATTTTCATGTTGTTTAATTTATTCTTGTACATTAGGTACCTAGTAATAGTCATGCTTTCAATGGGGGAAGGCTTGCTTCTATGAGGAGAATATGATAGGATAGGATGTATTTCCTTTAATTATAAGATTATAAGTTATAAAATTCTTTTGGATTTCATTTAATTTTCTCCACGATTCTCTGGAGATATTGCATCTCCAAACTTCACAAATATAATAATATATAATATAATAACAACAAATATAATATAATAACAATGATAATAATGAATATAATATTATTATATAACTAAATTAAATATAACAAAGAATGTAATAATATGATGATGATGATGATGATTAACATCCACTAAGACCAAAATTGGTCTATCGGACCTTAAGAAAGTTTGATGCGAATCTCGCGACCCTCACGGTCCAACTCGCCTCTCACCAGGACCTTCTTTCACACGGACCCGAAGACTCCAATGCTCTTCCAACTATTCTCGGGAGTTCTCACTATCCACCGTACTCCTTCGGCGATCTCCCCTTCGCTTCTCGGGAGATCGGGTCTCGCGGAATCGCGAGTTCAGTGCCCACGGGATCGGGTCTTTCAATCCCCTGAAACCCGATGGTCAAAGGGTCAACGCCTTCGTATATCGGGTTTTTCCCTATCGGGGAATTGGCACCTCTGATGTTGTGATTCCTCTCCCCTCGCAAATCTCCGAATCCCGAATGCCGATATGCACGTGCACCACTCCCGTGCCACGTCACCTCCTCTCTCCCCCCTTATCGGGAATCGCGGGATCGCGATTTCACCGTCCCAATTCCTTGCACAATAAATCCCCGAATGCCGAATCCCGACCTCCCGGGATCTCGTGCCACCTGTCCCTTGGATAATCGACGGCTCCGATTAATTTCGGGAAATCGCTACTCGTGATTTCAATGAGTATGAACTCTCACCTCGCCAAACACCGAAGGCCGAACTCCGATGTGCTATTCCCTCCTGCGCCTGAGGACTAACTCCCGCGCAACTTCTCCAAGATCTGACGGTCGACGGGACTTCGCGAACCTCGCCTGTGAACCCTGGTTGTCAATTCTCCGCCCTGGAGATGTCTTCTGTTCCGAAGCTCCCTTCTGTGCGAACTTCCTCCTGGGTCTGTCCCACGATCCCACGATGAAACTATCCCTCCTCGCGAAGTCCTTGCGTACAAAGCACTATCTGTCCTGAGCTTCTCCTGTAGCTTCGACCTCTACAGAAGCTCGGTTCTTCTTCTCCTTCTCCCGCAGATGGAGAACACAATGCCTCCTAGCAGTCTTCCCACTCAAGCAACCTATTGCTGAGTACTCTGGGTATTCAGTAACCTAGTAGAAGTTCCTTCAGTGCACCTTCACACAAATGATAGAACTCAATGAGTTCCTTCCTCCTGGGTTGTCCGTACACTCCCTCAACGCCCTTTTGGTGGAGTATCTCTGCCATCAAAACACACCATAGTTACGCTTTTGCCTTAGGCTTACACCCTTTTCTCAACGTCCTCCAGACGGAACTCCTCAGAATCCTTAACAGAACTCTGTTCCTTCAGAACTCATAGCAGAGTTCTTTCCTCTGTGCACCTCGGTGCACACGCTCGATACCCTCTTGGTAGAACTCCTACAGAACTCCTGACAGGTTTTGTCCACAACAGTGTCTCAGCTACACTGTCTTGACTATTGAGGTGTTCAGTAACCCCAAAAGTACTCTTTCTATACGAGTTGATGACTTCAGTGCTTGTGCTCTCAGCACGTCTCTGTCTGACTCCTCAGAGTTCAGAAGTGCCCCCTTTGTGCACCGGTATTCAGAGTCTCAACACTCTGTCACGCCCTCATGGCATGAAACCTCAAAGACCTTTCAAACCTAAAATCAAACACACTCCCTGCAATGGCATACTCACAATACACAATTGTAGCATAAAATGAACACACACACAGACATGCATATAATGACAGAAAATGCAGGAAAAACTGCTCTGTATTAATAATGGCAAATGCCTGTATAATTTACAAGGTGTTCCTGAGCTCTCTCGGCTCTTCTCTTCTTCTGCTCTACATGCAGATCACCACTAGCTCCACTCTCTCTCTCAAAATGAGATCTGAATATCTCTTTTACACTGAGGTGCTCATCGAGCGCTTCCCTCCAGGATTTACCTACTCTAATAAATTACCATCAATGGTTGTCTAGTCTGCTATCCAGAACTAGATCTCAGCCGATCTATAATAAATGCCTATCTTATCTACAGCCTGCGCAAAGGCATGACTCTTCTGGCTCACCAGCCTAAGACATTAAATTACATTGAATTCAAATTCAAAATGAGGTTGCGCCTCCCTTCAGCTCTGAACGAGTGCGCGCTGACGTGGTTGGCTGGCTGGCTGTCTAACATGGAGCGATGCTCCTGCATCATACTCCACAGCTGCAAAAATCATGAGCTCCTGCTCATGAGCTTCCCCTGTAACTGTTGGAATCCACCTGGGTCCCAAACAAGTCTTTGGAGCTTTTCATATGCCCCATTCTGGTGTTGTTGCTTCCGCTGCACTGCTGTTGCTGCCTCTCCTCTACCCAGCTTCTCTTCGCTGGTAGTCTATGTTGACCTCAACATCAGCCTTCTGATCTGCTCTATCTCTATGTCCAACTGCTCCAGTGGTTGGTTTTTCTTTTGCAGTCTCCTCAGCTGCAAAAGATTTTGGCCATTGGGAAGATCATCATGATCTCCCATGCCATCTTCTTCATATTCATATGTGGCCTTCAATTGCCACTCTACTGTAGACTTTAGCTCTGTAGTATCTCTTTGACTGACTTGCTGCTCAGTCATTCTCTTCTCTTCTGACAGCTCAAATTTTGTCAATTCTCTGGCTGGTTCTGGATTGTTCAGCCAATCCTCCAGCATGTCCAGCTCCATCTCCCATGGAGTAATAAATCTTCCTGCCTTCTCCTCGACATCTTCCGCTGCTAGCCTCAGTGCTACAACGCTCTCAGCTCGCTGGTTGAATCTGTTGAGCTGTTCCTCAGAACACTCATTTTTTGCTCCTGCTGTCAGCTTCAGTGCTGCAGCTTCTCGATTTTCAGCTCCCAGGCTGAATATGTTGAGACATTCCTCAGAATGCTCGCCTCCTCTATCTTCTTCTACAAATTCCCCTGTTGCAGCCTTTTCAGCTTCGCGGCTGTAAATGTTGAGCCATTCCTCAGAACGCCCATCTTCCTCTTTTTCTCCTACTTGAGCTTTTGTTGTCAGTCCCATTTCTGCAGCGCTCCTCTGTTCAGCTACCCGGCGGAAATTGTTGAGTTGTTCCTTAGAACAATCATTTTCTTCACCTGTTTGGGCAGCCTCCAAAGTCTGCTCCAAATTTTGTTCGACAGTCCCGACTGACTGTGTTTCTGATATTGCCGCACCTGCAATACAATTTTCTACCTCCTTCTGGGCAGATGGTAGGAATAAATCGATTCCCCCAATCATTAGAATATCCTTCTGATTTTCCCTCTCTGTCGGCTGCCTCTGCTGATCTAAATCCATTTGTCCATCCCTGCCCATCTGGCAATATGGGATGCTTCCACCACTGCTTCCCTGGCAGATTATGAGATCAATTGATCCCATCTTCATCAGCAACCTTTGCTAACTTGAGGTCTCCACTGAGTCCATGAGACCTTCAGATAGCCTCAATCTTTCCTCTCTGCCCTCCAGGCAGTTTAACACGCTTCCGCTGCCCACTTGGCAGTCTTCAATGCTTTCACTGCCCTCCTGGCAGTCTTCGAGATCCCTCAGTGACTCCTTATCATTGCCTAGTCGACAAATTGAAATTCCTTGGCTGTCCTCACGACAGTCTTTGAGATCCTCAACTGATCTCAATTCGTTGCCTTCCTGGAAAACTGGAATTTCTTCTTTTCTGCTCAACCTGCAATACTTGAAATCATCAGCTGATTCCAATTCATCTCCTGTTCCCTTGCCCATCTGGAAATATGGAAACTCTTCACTGCTTTCTTGGCAGTCTATGAGATCCTCAAATGATCTCGTCTCATCTTCCTCATCACTCCAATCATCGAGACTTCTCCCAGTCTCTGGCCAATAGTAACAAATCGTCTCTTCTTCTGTGGCCCTGAGGTCCTCAGCATACCTCAACCATCTTTTCAACAGCCTCTGCTGTCTTTTGACCATCAGTTCCCTGACTGGCCATTTAACCTTTGGTGTCTTCATGGGCCATTTATTAACCCATCTCGTCTTTTTATCCTGCCGCATCCTCATCTCGAGCTCCTCCATCTCCCGTTTTATGGCAGCGAGCTCTTTATCCATCTCTGCTGCGTTCATCAGCTTCGGGATCTTCTTTTCAGCACACTTGTGGCCTTCAGTAGCCATGCTGTTGTTTCTATCTACCTCCTTGGCAGATCTACTGCTACCACTCCACATCTCAGAGCGTTCCAACTTCATTTTCTCACAACCTCCTAATGACTGTATCCACGACTGTTGTCCACCTGCACGTTGTCATCACAGAGTCTTCAATAACTCTGTCTTTCTCCTGCTGCCATCTCACTTCACCTGAAATGTACAGATGAATTTCCAGCTCTGATACCACTTGACGTGAGTCGTGTGTATCAGAGTGTTTCCTCTTTCTCCTTCTCTTCTCTCGCCTGCAATATACAGACAAGATTTCAGGCTCTGATACCACTTGACGCGAATCTCGCGACCCTCACGGTCCAACTCGCCTCTCACCAGGACCTTCTTTCACACAGGCCCGAAGAGTCCAATGCTCTTCCAACTCCTCTCGGGAATTCTCACTACCCACCGTACTCCTTCGACGATCTCCCCTTCACTTCTCGGGAGATCGGGTCTCACGGAATCGTGAGTTCAGTGCCCATGGGATCGAGTCTTTCAATCCCCCGAAACTTGATGGTCAAAGGGTCAACGCCTTCATATATCGAGGTTTTCCCTATCGGGAAATCGACACCTCTGATGTTGTGATTCCTCTCCCCTCGCAAATCTATGAATCCCGAATGCCGATATGCACGTGGGCCACTCCCGCGCCACGTCACCTCCTCTCTCCCCCCTTATCGGGAATCGCGGGATCGTGATTTTTCCATCCCAATTCCTTGCACAATAAATCCCCGAATGTCGAATCCCGACCTCCCGGGATCTCTTGCCACCTATCCCTTGGATAATCGACGGCTCCAATTAATTTCGGGAAATCGCTACTCGCGATTTCAATGAGTATGAACTCTCACCTCGCCAAACACCGAAGGTCAAACTCCGATGTGCTATTCCCTCCTGCGCCTGAGGACTAACTCCCGCGCAACTTCTCCAAGATCTGACGGTCGGCGGGACTTCGCGAACCTTGCCTGCGAACCCTGGCTGTCAATTTTTTGCCCTGGAGATGTCTTCTGTTCCGAAGCTCCCTTCTGTGCGAACTTCCTCCTGGTTTTGTCCCACGATCCCATGACGGAACTATCCCTCCTCGCGAAGTCCTTGCATACAAAGCACTATTTGTCCTGAGCTTCTCCTGTAGCTTCGACCTCTACAGAAGCTCGGTTCTTCTTCTCCTTCTCCCGCAGATGGAGAACACAATGCCTCCTGGCAGTCTTCCCACTCAAGCAACCTATTGTTGAGTACTCTAGGTATTCAGTAACCCAATAGAAGTTCCTTCAGTGGACCTTCACACAGATGATAGAACTCAATGAGTTCCTTCCTCCTGGGATGTCCGTACACTCCCTCAACGCCCTCCTGGCGAAGTATCTATGCCATCAAAAAACACCACAGTTATGCTTTCTCCTTGGGCTTACACCCTTCGCTCGACGTCCTCCAGACGAAACTCCTCAGAATCCTTAACAGAACTATGGTCCTTCAGAACTCATAGCAGAGTTCTTTCCTCTGTGCACCTCGGTACACACGCTCGATACCCTCTTGGTAGAACTCCTACAGAACTCCTGACAGGTTCTATCCACAACAGTGTCTCAGCTACACTATCTTGACTATTGAGGTGTTCAGTAACCCCAAAAGTACTCTTTCTATACGAGTTGATGACTTCAGTGCTTGTGCTCTCAGCACGTCTCTGTCTGACTCCTCAGAGTTCAGAAGTGCCCCCTCTGTGCACCGGTATTCAGAGTCTCAACACTCTGTCATGCCCTCATGGCATGAAACCTCAAATACCTTTCAAACTTGAAATCAAACACACTCCCTACAATGGCATACTCACAATACACAATTGCAGCATAAAATGAACACACACACAGACATGCATATAATGACAAAAAATGCAGGAAAAACTGCTCTGTATTAATAATGGCAAATGCCTGTATAATTTACAAGGTGTTCCTGAGCTCTCTCGACTCTTCTCTTCTTCTGCTCTACATGCAGATCACCACTAGCTCCACTCTCTCTCTCAAAATGAGATCTGAATATCTCTTTTACACTGAGGTGCTCATCGAGCGCTTCCCTCCAGGATTTACCTACTCTAATAAATTACCATCAATGGCTGTCTAGTCTKCTATCTAGAACTAGATCTCAGCCGATCTATAATAAATGCCTATCTTATCTACAGCCTGTGCAAAGGCATGACTCTTCTGGCTCACCAGCCTAAGATATTAAATTACATTGAATTCAAATTCAAAATGAGGCTGCGTCTCCCTTCAGCTCTGAACGAGTGCGCATTGACGTGGCTGGCTGGCTAACATGGAGAGATTCTCCTGCATCAAAGTTAAGGGATTACTTGTATTTCTTTTGAATTTTAATTTTGTGCTCAAAAAGCATTACGAGAAGGGTTCAAAGATCACCATATTTTTTATCGCTTAGAAGGTTCAAGAGGTCGGTGTCATGAAAAAAATTTGAAATTGTGATCTAATTAGGGTATATGCATGGCACTCTAAGAGAAATCTATTTTCATCTTCAACCCTCTTAGTGTCCCAAAGATGATGGATTCTTTCATCCCACGGTGTTTTGAGAATTGTCCAACACCGAGTTGCACTATGTAGCTCATGAGAGTTAGTTTTTATTTTAGCAATGTTGATTTTCTTATTTACACTAGTTGAAACAAAGAGATATTTTTGATATTATAGATTATGGTTGACCATCTCCTTATATTATATTAATTTTCTTTTATCCTCTAATTTTTGTATTGTACCATAGGCTCTCATTAAATTCAGATGTAATAATATTTTTAATATTAACGATATTATGCAGAATGACTTACTTCCCAAATGATATTAAAATAGAAAAAGCATGTGCCATGTCACACAAAGTTAGAGGTGTTATCTAGTGAAGGTTAATCTACATTGTCTCATTAATGATAGTTGTGAAGTAAAGTGGGTTAGTGTAGAGTTACGTGATGAGTGTTAAAAATAATAATGAAAGGTTTATATTCTCGTCCATGCACAATTAATGATATAATATTATGTAAGATTATTATATTAGTTAGTTGGTATATGTGTGTGTGTGTGTGTATTTATATTAAAAAAATTACATATTATATATAATTTTCTAAAAAATATATAGAATCCTTAGAAATTTGAATATTTTCATAAGAAAATCACCAAATATTTTATTGTTGTTGTTTTAAGAATTAGTTACATTCACCAAGGTTTTTACACTTATAATATAAATATGGATCCATGAAAATTTTCCTATGAATGACTTGGACAATTTGCATAAGTATTCAAGTTGGTCATTCGATGCCCCCATCCACCAACCTCACTTCACACTATCAAACCTAACAAAAATCCAAATCACATGATGTCAGAGCTCCTTATTGAGAAAAATATCCCTCATCCTCTATTGGGCATCCCATCGGCACCCTCCAATCTCTCGAAGTTTCCACCTACTCATTCTAATGATGTCCTCCTGGTATCTTCCTATCCACTCTTACATGTTGCATTGGAAATCCATAAGCAACAATTTGTGCAAGTCCCTATAGGAAAATCTTTCTTGACCTATTTCCTACAACCCTAGTTCAATATATCTCTAATTGGGACTCCTTGACACTACCTTGTACCACTTTGTATCATGTACCTTCGGCACAAAATTGAAAAAGAGTTAAACCTAAGTGCATTAAACCTCACATGGTAGAAATGCATATCCAGGTTCACAAGGGGGAAGTCCATAGTATCATCCTCCATTACTCCTTGAGGGAATTCATTAGCAATTCCAGTAATGGATCCAAACCATTTGAAAAAGGTATGAAGGGGTGGGTTTCCACAAAATGGGAAAAACCCTTGGGGTATGTTCCTAAAACCCATTTTGGCTCTAGATTTTTTGTGACGCTTCTTTTCAAGTCTCAACAAGATCATGACTGAATCAAGGAAAAGGGACCCCACTTCCATAATTAATCGTGTTTATACATTAGAGATTGGACTCCAAGTTTTAATCCAACATAAAAAAGGATTGCAAAAATCCCCATATGGAAAAAAATTCATAATTTGCCATTATAATTCTAGACACAAGGCACATTGAGGTAGATAGGAGATAAGATTGGTCAATATATCAAGATTGACGAGCATACTTTAGAGATGGAAAACCTAGTAGTGGCGAAGATATGTTTCAATATGGAGTTTAATGAGGTCCTACTTGAAGGAAAAAAAATTGAAATATGGAGTCGTCTTGCACTGTTAAACACATAATTTTGTCAATGTTATCTTCAGATGCATATTTTGTAGGGAAATGAAACACCTACAATACACATTCCCCAAGAAAATCATTAAAGGAAATTGGTTGGAGGATCACAAAAAGGGAGAGAAGATCACTAGTAAGCCACACCTTTCAACTCATCAAGTTGGTAAATCCTCAAAATAAATAAATATTGGAAAGGCACCCATCCTACCTAAGAAACCCTCCCATACCCCCTCATCCTCCAATATGGTAGGATCCATTTGTCTATATGATCTCTCTTGGGTTGTGAAAAATCTCAAGACCCCAAAGTGGGATGCTTCCATTTCTTAATCATGGGTTTAGCATTCCTAACCTCCCTCCCTGAAATTGACAAGAATCCTTTGGTGCACCACATCCTCATCCTACAAGGGCATTAGGCCTCCTCACCCAATTCCATGACATTGAAGTTGGAAAAGGAAAAGTTCTAAATGTCTCCACCCCCTTCATAATCTCTTCTATACTTCACACCTGCACTTTAGATCTAAAAATACCGTTTGTTTCAATGTGTAAGTGATGTTTAAGGTGAGCATCGATATGTTAGTGGAAAAATTCTAAATGAGATTATATCTCCACCCCTTGACCATCTCTTCTATACTTCACACCTTCACTTTAGATCTAAAAATAACATTCGTTTCAATGTGTAAGTGATGTTTTAAGGTGAGCATCGATTTCTTAGTATAAATTTGTTAGTTATGTTAAGAGAGTGTATCGAAAGACATGTTTTTCTAGCAATGTTTCCTAACTCGCATCTCTTTTGAGACATTTCCAAATGTCTCTTGAGTGATATTTGAAATGTCTCTTGAGAAACATTTCACTTGATATCAAGTGTACTTTTGTAAATATTTTCCAAAGGAAATAAGAAAGGAATTTGTGATGTTGTGGAATGTGTAAATTTTGATGAATTTATTAAAATTTATAAATAATTTGTAGATTAAGAAAAAGAAGTTTCATCATTTTAACAATAAATTATATAATACAATAAATATTTACCAGATACCTATATTAAATAAATTAAATAATAACAATGTAATATAATTCATTTAAATTCATTTTTTAAATATAAGATAAGACATGAAAAGAAACTTATTTATTTCAATAATAAATCATTCACAAATATTCATCTCAATCACCTTCTATCAACATGTCTATCTTAAGATAGACTATATCTTGGTAAATTTCATTTTAAGGAAAATTAAGAGTTACTAAAATTTCATAATGTTTAACTAGATAAATTAAGTTGATTGGCCAAATGAATCATCCTAGCACATGGGTTAATTAAGCATTATCATTTTTTGGACTATTTGTTTTTAATGCAAAAGGCATTGGAACCGCATTGTCTTATAAACTTAAATCATAATATTCTTAAGTGAAGTATGTTCATGATGCAAATTAAATTTTTTTATTTGTGCATGTATTGGATGGAAATTTCTAGGGGATAAAATTTCATTAGAGTAAATTTGGAGTTTGAAATGGGTTTCATAAGAAAATTTTGTGTTGATGAGTTAGAGTTTTAAGAAATTGGGTCAATGATAATTAATGAGTTGGATCCATAGAATTCAAAGATTATTATGTGTCATATTTTTATTTGATAATATTTAACTATGTATAAACTTCACTGTGGTTAAGATATTGACAATAATAAAGTAATAATGGGCCAAAGTATCATACGAGATTTGAACCCAAGTGGGGAGAGTGAAAGACCTATCTCCCAACTCTTTGGACATCTTGGCCCTTGATAAGTCATAAGTTTCCTGCTAGGCACTGGCTTGCAGACTATTTCCACTAGCCTAAAGGTTATATTGGCATCAAACCATATTTGAGCCTAGACCTTGCCTAGATAATCCTGGCTAGTTACCGATTCCTCTAAATTAAAAAAAAAATCATAATGAAGTCAACTTAAATTATCTATTGTAAGAAATTTTATATATAATATATAATAAAAATATAACAGATATATATTATATATAGTAAGAAATATAACTAACTTATGTATTAAATAAATAAAAAATGTATCATATATTATATTATACAACAACAAATATAACTAACCAATATACATTTTATATGGTGGTGGTGGTGGTGGTGGTGTCCATTGAGATAGAAATTTGTCTATCAAACCATAAGAAAGGAAAGGGATTACTTGAGTTTCTTTAGAATTTTAGTTATGTGCTCAGAAAACATTGAGAGAAGCATTCCAAGATCACTATAGTTTTGATAAGTTAGAAGTTTATGAAGGTTGGTATTGTGAAAAATATTTGGAAATTGAGATCCAATTTGGGTATGCACGAGACATTCTAAGAGAAAGTGTTTTTCATCTCCAACCCTATTAGCATTCTAGGAATTATCCAACACCCAATTTCACTGTGGAGATAATGAGAATTTGTTCTTATTTTAACAATGTTGATTTTCTTCTTTACACTATTCAAAATAGAGAGATACTTTTTATCTTCAAGATTAAGGTTGATCACCTCCTTATAGTATCCCGATTTTCTTTTATCCTCTAATTATTTATTGCATCATAGTTTATCCTTAAATTTAGTCATAATAATATTTTTAATATTATTGTTATTATGTAGAATGATCTCTTCCTTTATTACCCAATGATTTAGCCAAGACTTGGCATGTTTATGCCATCCCCTCTTAAGTTGAAGGTGTCTTTGGTCGGATTTTGAAGTAAATTTGGGAATCCTCTTATTTTTCATGTTGTTTAACTTATTCTTGTACATTAGGTACCTACTCATAGTCATCCTTTAAATGGGGAAAAGGATTGCTTCCATGAGGAGAATAGGATAGGATAGGGTGTATTGCCTTTAATTTTGATATTATAAGTTATAAAATTATTTTGTATTTGAACTAACAAATATAATATAATAACAATGATAATAATGAATATAATAATATTATATAACTAAATTAAATATAACAAAGAATGTAATAATATGGTGTTGATGATTAACATCTAATGGGGCTAAAATTGGTCTATCAGACCTTAAGAAAGGTAAGACATTACTTGGATTTCCTTAGAATGTTATGTTTTTGCTCAAAAAACATTATGAGAAGGGTTCAAATATCACCATAGTTTTGATCGCTTAGAAGGTTCAAGAGGTTAGTATTGTGAAAAAAAATTGAAATTGTGATCTAATTAGGGTATATGCATGGAACTCTAAGAGAAATCTATTTTCATCTTCAACCCTCTTAGTGTCCCAAAGATGGCATATTCTTTCGCCTCATGGTGCTTTGGGAATTATCCAACACCGAGTTTCACTATGTAGCTCATGAGAGTTAGTTCTTATTTTAGCAATGTTGATTTTCTTATTTACACTAGTCAAAACAAAGAGATACCTTTGATCTTATAGATTATGGTTGACCATATCCTTATATTATATTAATTTTCTTTTATTCTCTAATTTTTTATTGCACCATAGACTCTCCTTAAATTCCGATGTAATAATATTTTTAATATTAACGATATTATGCAGATCGACTTCCTCCTTTCTTCCCAAATGATATTAAAATAGTAAAAGCATGTGCCCTGTCACACAAAGTTAGAGGTTTTATCTAGTGAAGGTCAATCTACATTGTCTCATTAATGATAGTTGTGAAGTAAAGTGGGTTAGTGTAAAGTTACGAGATGAGGGTTAAAAATAATAATGAAAGGTTTGTATTCTCGTGCATGCACAATTAATGATATAATATTATGTAATATTATTATATTAGTTAGTTGTTATATATATGTATGTATGTATGTATTATATTATAAAAATATATTATATACTATATATAATTTTCTAAAAAGGATATAAATCCTTAGAAATTCAAATATTTTTATAAAACAAATCACCAAATATTTTGTTGTTGTCATTTTAAGAATTATTTACATTCACAAAGGTTTTTACACTTATAATATATATATGGATCCCTAAAAATTTTCCTATGCATGAATTGGACCATTTTCATAAGTATTCTAGTTGGTCATCCGATGCCCCCCTCCACCAACCTCACTTCACACTATCAAACCTAACAACAATCCAAATTGCATGATGTCAAATCTCCTTATTGAGAAAAATATCACTCATCCTCTAGTGGAAACCCCATCAGCACCCTCCAATCTCTCGAAGTTTCCACGTACTTACTCTAATGATGTCCTCTTGGTATCTTCCTATCCACCCTTGCATCTTCCATTGGAAATCCATAAGCAACAATTTTCACAAGTCCCTCTAGGAAAATATCTTCTTGACCTATTTCCTACAACCTAGTTCAATCTATCTCTAATTGGGACTCCTTGACACTACCTCACACCACTTTGAATCATGTACCTTTGACAAAAAAGTGAAAAAGAGCTAAACCTAAGTGTATTAAACCTCACATGGGAGAAATGCATATCCAGGTTCACAAGGGGGAAGTCCATAGTATCATCCTCCATTACTCCTTGAGGGCATCCATTGGCAATTTCAGTAATGGAGCCAAACTATTTGAAAAATCCATGAAGGGGTGGGTTGCCACAAAATGGGAAAAACCCTTGGGGTATGTTCCTAAAACCCATTTTGGCTCTATATTTTTTATAAAACTTTTTTTCAAGTCTCAACAAAATCGTGACTAAATCAAGGTGAAGGCCCCCCACTTCCATAATGAATCTTGTTTATACATTCGAGATTGGACTCCAAGTTTTAATCCAACACAAAAAAGGATCACAAAAATCCTCATATGGAAAAAAATGCATAATCTGCCATTATAATTATAGACCCAGGGAACATTGAGGTAGATAAGAGACAAGTTTGGTCAATTTATCAAGATTGACGAGCATACTTTAGAGATGGAAAACCTAGTAGTGGCGAAGATATGTTTCAATATGGAGTTTAATGAGGGCCTCCCTGAAGGAAAAAAATTTAAAATATGGAGTCATCTTGCACTAGTAAACACTGCATTTTGTCAATGTTACCTTAAGATGAATATTTTGTAGGGAAATCAAACACCTACAATACACATGCCCCAAGAAAATCGTTAAAGGAAATTTTTTGGAGGATCACAAGAAGGGAGAGAAGATCACTAGTAAGCCACACCTTTCAACTCATCAAGTTGGTGAATCCTCAAAAGAAATAAATATTGGAAAGGAACCCATCCTACCTAAGAAAACCTCCCATACCCCCTCATCCTCCAAGATGGTAGGATTCATTGGTCTATATGATCTCTCTCGGGTTGTTAAAAATATAAAGACCCCAAGGTGGGATGTTTCCATTTCTTAATCATGGGTTTAGAATTCCTAGCCTCCCTCCCTAAAATTGATCCTCCATATCCCACATGTTTACTCTCCCCCTCACACCCCCAATGTGTCTTCCCATTCTTCTCCACCTCATAACTTGAACCTAATTGAGCTAGACCCTCCTTTCATTGATATCTCTTTAGAAATCACCACCCATGTTAGTGTGAACCCTCCCCGCTCTATGAATTGATGAATACTTGTAATCATTAACACACATAGTCCAAGGAAAATAAACCACTTACAAATTCCTTGAAACCATTAACAAGATTCCTTGAGATGGTCTCAATTTCTGGTCCAAACAAGAGGAAAGTAAGAAGGATTTCCAAAATGGAAAAAGAAATTTCATGAGAAGATCTTGAATTTTAGTAGAGATGAAAAAAAATAAAAAATTGGACACTTATAGAATTTGAATTCCCCCAAGGGGTTTAAGAAATTAAATTTCTATCTATGAACAACAAGGGCTTGGGATTATCCCATAAATTATGATCTTTCCATAGGTTATTGTATGTGCATAATATTGACATTATCTTTATTCAGGAAACTATAATATCCAAGATATCATGTAAGAAATCCCTTAGAAAATGGTTATCAAATTGATCTTTAGAATGTATTAGCTCCATGGGACTTTCTAGAGGATTGGTTATAGCCTGGAAGAAATCTTATCAGTCGATCAATAACATAAAATTAGAAAACTTCTTATATCTCACCTTATTATTTGAAGAGTAGAATAAGAATATTGTTCTAGTGAATGTATATAGACTACTTCGGGAGAAACAAGAATTTTGGCAAGACATAGTAAATAGAGGTTGACGAAATTTTCAATTACTTTCTAATTCATTAGCAAGCAACTGAAGAGTTGTACATTTAATTATCAATCCAAGTTCATATCTTACTTACAAATTTTCGTACACCATATATGCATGAGTAGTGTTGTTTTTGCTAGAGAGTTGTAGTACTTTTAATGTCACAAGTCAAGGGCTCAAGATACTTAATTAAGTCATCAAACTAGACTATTTCGTGAATTGCAATTTAAATATCACTCTTGTAGGAAAGAGAATTCACACTTGTGGAATTGAAATCACACTTGCAGAAAGTAAATTACACTTGTGGAAATGGAAATCACACTTGCTGAAATTGAAATCACACTTGCAGAAATTGAAATCACAATTACGGAAATAGAAATCACACTTGCAGAAATTGAAATCACACTCGCGAAAATTGAAACCTATACAATGATTTACTAGTGACTTGCCCAAATATAATGAAGATCATATTTTGTTGTGTGTTCGCAAATTCAATGATAATCCAATATAATATCAATTCCAAACTATTGAATACTAAATCTATGATAAATTAAAAGAAACAAAATAAAGTGCAACTTCAAGAGGAGTTGTAGCAACAGAGCTGAAGCATGGAAGAAATCACAACAACACTAGTTACAACAACATGAGTTGCAACAACGCGAGTCGCAACAATGCAAGTTCCAAAACAACAAAAATTACAACGGTGAAAATTGTAGTAACTAGTGTAGTAGTGTCTTCAATTATAAAATCATAGAAATTGAGTCAACGTTGAATTGCAATTTAGAATTGCGGAACTCCCAACAACATGAAATTAAACATTAACCACACACGAATCGTAATTGTTGTTCTACAAAATCTAGAATTACAACAAAATGAGAAATGAAATCACTATTGAAGAAAATAAACAGAATTGAAATATCGAATCCTACACTAATATACATGCATTATGTAGTATTCCAGATATAAAATAGTATGCAGAACATAATATTTTAGTTAGAAATGGCAGAACAACAATGATATAACCAGAACAATACCAAAATAATACCAAAATAACACCAGAAAGAGCACCTTGATTAAAGATAGCAATGTCCACTTGCATCTTTGAGGGGGAAACCTCCAGTAGAGAAGAGCTCTATTACAATAATATCCAATACAAAGATTCTCATACCCTCTACTCCTATTTATACTAAATTTGTTTATCAAAAATAACAATCTAGAGGAAGATCCTTCTAGAAGTAGAAGCTTCTATTAGGTCTTCTTACATTTGACGTATTCTTCCTTATTGCTAGGCCTTATTAATATTGACCTTTATCACATGGAAATATATTATTCTACCTACATGAGGGGTTAGGGAGGTTAGTTACCTAACATGTCCTCCCCCTTAAAAAATAACCTTGTCCTAAAGGATTGAGATGAGGAAATTGTTGCAGAATGGTAACTGGTTCCCATGTGGCATCTGCTGGAGTTGTATCTTTCCACTGGACTAACACTTCCTTGATGGTGCATTGATGCAGATGATGTTCATGCTAGTCCAAAACTGTGTGTGGCTACAACCAGTTGGAGCCTTCTTCATCCAACTCGGGAAGGTTGGTTTGAGTTTGGCACTTATTTCCAATCACCTTCTTTAAGTAGGAGACATGAAAAACGGGATGGAGCTTAGTATGACTCGGAAAATATAACTAATAGGCCACCTGTCACACATTCTTGAGAACGATATAAGGACCATAAAATTTGGGTGCCAGTTTCTTAAAATGGTCAGCCTCGAGGGAAGTTTGTTTATAAGGTTGTAGTCGAAGAAACAACTGGTCTCCTTCAGCAAATTGACATTCAGAGTGACCTTGATCTGTGTTTTTTTGGAGTTACTTCACACAAACCTAGGATTTATTTTTCCTAATGTTTTTCCTTGTTTATTAGTCATTATTTAGTCTCCTATATTTTAGGAAGAAAATTCCTCTAGGGAGAATATTCTCTTTAGTTTTCACTTCAGTTTGATCAGTTGAGTGGAGTCTAGATGTTACATTGGGATTGTCACCATGCAGCATTGGGATCATCATCAAATAATGAACATCATTCTTGGGATCATCACCAGACTATCTCATTACTCATGATTCCCTAATCTCCTCCTCACTTCACTCTGTTTCAGTCAGTTAACTGAAGACTGGTATACTAGTTAACTCAGACTAGGTGGAAATTCACTCTCATAAATTCCTGAGAGACTAGACTAAGTGGCAGTTTACTCCCGTAATTGTTGGTGTGTGTCCAAATCACTCTAGACCACCACTATGGTGCATTAGTTACTCGTGTATCCTATATATATTGTAAATTATTCACTCTTTGAGTGTGGAATACAGTTAATGAGAATTCTTCCATTCTTTCTCTCTTGCTTCTTCTTTCTCAATTTCTCTCTGCAAATGTGTATGGTATTTTCTAGATAGATCTATTATGTGCAGGTTCAACATATTTACATGGTAACAAAGCTGACAGACTGCTAAGAAAAGATACACCAAATTATTTGTGCAAGAACTGAAGATTGAAGAGCGTGGAAAAGATGGATTATTCGTCGACAATACTTCTCACGCCTCATAACTATTTGGAGTGGAAGCCAAAAATTATTATTATTCTCAGATGCAAAGGCGTGCACCAAATAACTATGGCAATGGAATTAGATCTTGATTTCGTCGATGAGAAAAACAATTTTCTCAATAGACAAGATATGGCCATAGGATGTATCCTCTGGTTTATTTCTCCTGAAATTCTCCATCAAGTATATGATAACTCACAAGAATCAAATCCAAATTAATTATGGACCATATTGGAGGTTGAACAGATAGAGCCAGAAGAGAAGCCATCAGAAGATCAAACATGTTATTCTGAAGAGTCTTCTACACAAGTATTTGCACAAATTTGTATTCCATTAATTGAAGATTATTTATACTCCATTTCATATTTGTTTTCTAAATTTCATGTGGAATATATATGGCATGCATATCAGGGGTCACATACAGACACTTTTCCATGCGCAATGCATGCATCTTAGGAGACAAAAAAGGAGTTGCGCACATCAGACTCAATTCTGATATTTTCTGAGCAAATTTTCAGAAACAAATTGGATATTTGAATTCCTCTCAAGAAAATATCCAATTTCAAAAAAACAATCGTCCGAAACGGAGTTTTGGAAGTGAAGTTATGATTATTTTAAAATCAACAAAATTTCAGTCGTTTTCCAAAAACGGCCACACGGTTTTCAAAGTTTCATCCAAACTTTATTTGGATATTCTTCATTACAAGAAGAGAAAGTGGATATGTGTGGACATCTCAATGGTACATTTACTTCATCAGATCCATGCAGACATCTACATCTTCAACAAAATCTTCAATGAGCACAAACTTGCACAGCTGCGAGGTCTTCTTGGAGTGAAGGACATGGTTGCTTAGCAACTGATTTTTCTTCCTTCTAGTATTTTTTTTTATGCATTGTAATTTGAGGGGGGGGGGTTCCCATGAGGTTTTCCCTCTTTCCTCGTTTATTTCAATGTATCTTTTTTATTTGGGTACCTAACATGGCCTCGTTGCTAGGACCCATTCTTTATTTTCACCATATTGATGTCTAGGGGGGGTGTTGGAGTTACTTCACACACACCTAGGATTTATTTTTCCTAAGGTTTTTCCTCGTTTATTAGTCATTATTCAGTCTCCTATATTTTAGGAATAATATTCCTCTACGAAGAATATTCTCTTCACTTTCCACTTCAGTTTGATTAGTTGAGTGGAGTCTAGATACTACATTGGGATTATCACCATGCAACATTGGGATCATCATCAGCTAATGCACATTGTTCTTGGTATCATTACCAGACTAGTGCATTATTCACGATTCCCTTATCTCCTCCTCACTTCAATCCATTTCAGTTAGTTAACTAAAGACTGATAAACTAGTTAACTCAGACTAGGTGGCAGTTCACTCCCGTAACTACCTGAGAGACTAGACTAGGTGGCAGATTACTTCCATAATTGTTGGTGTCTGTCCAGATCACTCTAGACCACCACTATGGCGCATTAGTTACTCATGTATCCTATATATATTGTAAATTATTCACTCTTTGAGTGTGGAATACGGACCTCATGGATGATTTTAGGGGCTAAATTTTGCTCATGGGCTAATTTTCCATGGTTTTTCCAAAAACGAGATTCACTATTTTAAAAATGATTCTCCCAAATTCTATAGGATAAAATTATTTTACCTTAAAAATCGTCAAAATTTTATAAAAAATATATAAAATCCTTATAAATTTGAATATTTTTACAAAAATAACACCAAAAATTTATAGTTGGCATATGAAGGATTAGCAAGATTCGCCAAGGTTTCTACATTTTAAAATGAATCTCCATCCTTAAAATCATCCCTGAATACGGTTAATGAGAATTCTTCCATCCTTTCTCTCTTGCTTCTTCTTTCTCAATTTCTCTCTACAAATGTGTGTGGTATTTTATAGCTAGATCTATTTTGTGCAGGTTCAACACATTTACAATTTTTGCTTCATGTGATTCTGGGCCATGAACAAATTCTCTTTGAGGGTACAGAGAATAGCCTCTCGAACTATAAGTGTTTGGTCAACCACCTAGACCTTCGAGACACTTGGCAGGTATGAGAGAGATGAAGGTGGATTTTGTCCATATACTACTTCAAAAGGATTCATGCAGGTAGTTGTATGGTAAGAAGTGTTGTACCACCATTCAGCTAGTGGCAGCCATTGAGCCCACTGATTTTTCTTTTCTGATGCAAAACACCTCAAATATGTTTCCAAACACTTGTTGACAACTTCAATTTGACCATCATTCTGGGGATGATAAGTTGTGGTGAGATCAAATTGTTGATTAAAGTTGGTTGTCATTGATGTCAACCCTTGAAGACCCGTAGCACAAAGTTTTGGGTAATGGACCCAATAGTGTTTGATGTAAATATGACTCGTTATTGTTTTTTCATGGTTGATAAGAAGTAAATATGGATGAACTCCAAAGTGGTCCCCTTATGGTGAAAGCCCTCATGGGAAGATGCTTTGTGGAGTAAGAGAACCCATGCTTAATTGTGGAATAATGATATGAAGGAAAGTGAATTTGTCAGGTAAAATATCCTAGATGGATATTTCTTGTCATTTCATTTCCATTGGTATGTGGAACGTCACATAATTCCTCACGGTTAGAGAGTTATGGCCATGAGAAGTTGGAGACCTCAGGTTTGGGTAATGGACCCAAGATTGTTTGATGGGTAATGGTATGAGTTATGATATATTTTCAGATAATACAATTATATATGGATAGTACATGTCATGCCATTTCTAGTGGTATGTAGAACGTCACATAACTCCTCACGGTTTGAGAGGTATGGCCTTACGAAGTTGGAGGACCTCATATGTCATCTAGAAGCCCCAAAAGGTCAAAGTAATCAAAATGGTTTAAGAGATTTTAAAAGGTAAACAATAAAGTGAAGTGATGAGTGTATTATAGTTCAAAGTGAATACAAAATAAATTATTTCAATAATAATTTTAATGGAGAAATTAGAAGTGGACCCAACCCTAAAATAAGGAGAGTGGGGCCAAGTGACCTAGAATATGTTTTTAAGGAAGCTACTTGGAGAGTATAAATAAGAGGCAAGGCTCTCTCATTTGAAACACACTTGATCATATTGAATATCTATATGTGTCTGAGGTTTACAAATGATATCTTAGCCAAAATTCTGAGGAAATTGAAGAAAAGAAGGCCGAAATGCAATGAAGGATAAATTCTTTTGATGGTGCTTTCTAAGGTATGTTATTTTCAGGTCATCTCACCATTTTCGCTATAACTTTTTTTCTATAATGATTCAGATCCTGAAATTTCTATGCAAGTGAGAAAACATATCCAAGTATCTTTGGT
>ML776624.1:844360-864642 GCA_009831015.1 Picea engelmannii | reverse complement strand
GATGCATGGTTCATACTTATTGGTACAGGTTTACAACAATATATCTCACAGTGATAGTGTGACAGTGGTTCCATCATTCTACTTCTACTTCAGGGTGGCAGGACGGGGCAAGGACAAGTGGTTGTAGCCACCTTCCGGTTGTAGACAGAGAACATTGGGGGTTGTATCCTCCTTCTGTTTGTAGCCAGATATTTGGGGAGTTGGAGCTTCCCTCAGGTTGTAGCCTGATAAACTAGGAGGTTGGAGCCTCCTTCCAGTTGCAGCTGGAAAACAAAGGAAGTTGGTGCTTCCAATGAATGTAATTATTCAAGACATATAAGAAAAAGCATTATGTGGTTTTCTCCCAATTTGGGTTTCCACATAAAACACTGGTGTACTGTGCATGTGTGTGATTGTTTATTTATTACTGCTCATTATTGGATAATAATTCTACATTGATATAACATTTGAAGAAAAAAGATTATAATTACGTTATTACTGATTCACCCCCCCTCTCAGTAATCCAACACAAATTGGGTGCCATGTAGCCTAAACAGTTCTTGCCAAAAATTGTTGGTGAAAGTGGGGTCTCGATCATAAACTATAGAATGAGGCATGTCATGAAGATTGAAGACCTGATCCATGAAAAATTGAGCCACAATGGAGGCGTTAAATGGGTTTTCAAGAGAACATAAATGAGCATACTTGGAAAGACAATCAACGAGCACCATTATCACTGATTTATTTCCCGATTTAGGTAAACCCACAATAAAATCCATAGATATATCCCTCCAAATAGCAAGTGGAATTGAAAGTGATTGTAGTGTGTCAGGAGATTTAACTGTTTCTCCCTTGTTGTGTTGACAAACATCACATTCTACCACAAAATTGTGAACATCGTGTTTCATACCATCCCAGAAAAAAGAACGTTTGACCCGGTCATAGGTTTTGGTAAACGATGAGTGCCTAGTTGTGGGTGTATCATGAAGCTCAGAAAGTACCGTGGATTTAAGTTGTGACTATTTACTTAAATACAAACGACCTTTGTAGTGAAGCTCATCATTGTGCCAAGAGTACCCTGGGTAAATTGGAGAATTGGCTTGTAATTTTTTTATTAGATGCGAAATTTTGGGATATTGTAGCCATTCCTCACAAACATCTTGGATCCAATCTGGTACAATGAAGGAGAGGGAAAAAAGGGACCCTTCATATTCATATTTTCTTAAAAGTGCATCAACAACCATATTGTCTTTTCCTTTCTTATAAATGATATCATAATCATATCCAAAGATCTTGGTCACCCATTTGTGTTGCTTCGGGGAGGAAGGGCGTTGTTCCAGAAAATACTTGAGGCTTTGATGATCTGTCTTAATTTTGCAGCATTTCCCCAATAGATAAGGGCACCAAATATCCATTGCATGTAGAATAGCCAACATTTAATTTTCATAGATTGATTGGCCCAAATGTCTCTCTGATAGTTGCTTGCTGGTAAAGGCCAAAGGTCGACCATCTTTCATAAGGACTGCTCCAATTCCTCTCCCGGATGTATCACATTCCAGGACAAAGGTCTTTGTGAAATCAGGAAGGGCGAGGACTTGAGTGGTGCACATGGTCGCCTTCAAGGTTTGAAAGGCCTGACCAGCTATGTGATTCCAATTGAAATAATTCTTTTTAAGGAGAGGAGTGAGACGTGTCGCAATCTTTCCATAATTCGTAACAAACATGCGATAATAACATGTTAAACCAAGAAATCCATGCAATATTTTGAGATTCTTTAGGCGAGGCCAATCCTGCATAGCTTCAATATTCTTAGGATCCACCCTTACACCTACCTTTCCAACAATATGACCCAAGTACTCAACTTATGAGGAGCCAAAAGCACATTTAGATTGTTTGGGAAAAAGTTGGTGTTGAGAGAGTAAATGTAGAACTCGATCCACATGAGCAAGATGGGTTGTCCAGGTTTTACTATAGATGAGGATGTCATCAAAGAAAACTAAAACAAAATGATGAATAAGAGGAAGAAAGAAATGATTCATGAGGCTTTGGAAAGTGGAGGGAGCATTACACAAGACAAATGGCATGACCTGTTGGCACAGGGGCAGACCCAGGGTTCAATGCTTCAACAATGCACCAACAAAACCCTAACTATCGGCCCTTACGACAACACCTGCGAAGAAGATGAAGTCTCACCTGAGGTAGAGGCAAGGGTGGTTGCAGGACTCCGGTGTCTATAACCTTAGTTGGGACACAGATCTGTGATTACAATACTCTAACGAAGCACTTAGCAATTATCCTTCATTAGTATCTAGCCTGTATTTACTTCGCAGACAAAACCCTAATTACATAGCAATATAATATTCAACAAGATCTAACACATTTAAGTACTTAGCATGGAGGGATAGATCAAATATAACATTCATTCATATCACTAAGCACTAAGCTATCATATCATGTCCATCTAAGCATACATTACTATACTAAGCATTTAACCATATGAACAATAAAACAATCACAATGCACAAAGAAACCATAACACAGGATATACATAGTCCACCCCCAGCTTGGGGCTACATCCACCAACTCTTCTTCTCTTTATTATCTTCATTCAATTGTCTACATGCACATAACCACAAGATACTACTCCGCATAGGACAAGAGATCTACGTGCACTCAGCCATATCCTCCTTCCCCGAGCTAGGTTACATCACAAAGCCTTTACACAATGTCTTACAGTCACTTCCACTTAGCCTTGCAAGTATTCTCACAACGTGCACAGAGCATTTACAATTATTACTCGCACTTAGCACATCATCACATATATGTCTATATCGTCCTACTCTCACATCACCTAGACATATATTTATACATTACAAAATGGGCCTAAACATGGCTAAACCCATGGGCCGACATCCCCATACCCGTTACATAAGCCCAAAACCTAAAAATCCCTAAAAAGGGGCCGAGATCCCGTTATCTCCTGCTTCGACTTGTGCTCTGCCTTCGACAGCCTGTCGAATTCCCAAAATAGGTCAAACCTAAACAAGGATCTCCAAAACTTGGTCAAGGGCCAATAGGCCCCCAACACTCACCTGTGACTCGTCCCGAGTCACTCTTCTTTCATTGATTCTATCTCCAAATCATCAAGCTTGGTTCGAGTTTCTTCGACTTGTTGTTGCTCCAAGGCCTCCTACTCAGTGAAATCCTGAAGAACTGCCTCGTTCACCGGTCCTTCCAAGCATTTCTCAACTTTAGTGACTACTTTCTCTAGTTTTTCTCCTCGTCCTTCAATCTCCTCAAACAATTGACAATCTTCATCATGGACTGGCTGGAGCCTTTGAGTCACTTCCATGACTTTTCTCTGTATGGCATGGACTTGTTGTTGAACAATGCATTGTTTCTGGGATATTTTCATTCTTTCAACTGCAGACAAGAGCTTCAACCGTGTCTATACCATTGTTTCTTGTTTCTTTGCCTCCATGAGATGGGACTCTAGTGTCTTTAGTTCAGGATCCTCAGTAAGTCGTTCATAATTCTATGCATTGCGATCACTGAGTTTTTTACATTCCATGGCGAAGGTCTTGATTCTCTCAGCTGTGCTTCGAGTAGTTGCTTCTCTTTGATCCCGCACGTCTTGCGGAGTGTTTGGCACTGACTGTAGCTCTAGATATTTTATTCTCTGTTAAATCTATTGAATGGCTTCAACAAGCTTCACTGCTTGATGCTCTACTGGGTCTTCCTCCTTTTTCTCTAATCCCATCACAGATTAGAATGCTCTGTTGATTGCTTCTTTTACTCCAACCTTCTCAGCGAGCATTTGTTCCTTCTATCGTTGTATTTGTGCTTTATCTTCTTCGAATTTTGACTGGAGGGCAGCCTTCTCCTGCTGTGCAATCCTATGTTGCTCTATCACCACTTATTGTGCTTGCTTTAGGGCCACTGTGGTCTATTCCTTTTCTTCTTGGGAGCAATGAAGACAAGCTTCGGTCGCATCGATTATTCTGGGGATTTGGGCAAGCTCATCTCCCAACTCTGGTTCTTCTGATGGCAGGGGTGCAATGGACACTGCGTGGCTGGAGTGAAGGGCTTATTGAGCTCCTCTCAGCTTTGTCACAATTCTATCATACATGGATTCTTGTTTGGCTTCATTGTTCTTTAAAATGTCCTACGAGGCATCTGATACAGCTGCGATGATGAATTCAAAGTCATCGAACATGAGCAGAGTCTGCAACTTGGTCTTACTAGTTTTGGATTTCTTCCACGAGATAGCTTTCGTGGGAGAAACCTTTCTTTTATTAGATGGATCAGTCTCATCAACGGGCTCCCTAGGTATTGTTACTTCACCTTGCTTCTGATGATCTTCTTTCCCATTGTTCTCTTCTTTATCTACTTCGTCATTACCTCCTCCTCTAGGTGATTCTGAAGTAGTTTCTTCTGATGCACTGCTCAGGTTCTATACCTCTTCTATCATCTTCCTTCTACTAGTTCCAGGTGTGTCATGTTCTTTGCGAGTAGCCTTCAAGATTTCGATTAGTTTGGGGTCAGACAATTCTGTGGGGTCAACAGGGATAAGGATCTCTGTAGGCTAGTCCTTAGTTATCTCTTCTAGGTCCTCTTCTGTGAGCTTATAGTATGACAAAAGTTCTTCTTTACTCTCCTCTGCGCTCGCAGTGATATAAGTAAAATGTTGATCTATGTGAAACTTCATAAGGGGCCTGAATTGGTGTAAGGTTTTTTACGTCCTACAAGGGACAACTGCAATGGATCTCTTTAACTGTAGATAGTAGGTATGGAATATTGCATTTGACAGCCATTATTTTCCCATATCACTTGAATACCAGATCATGGCGAACTTCGCAGTGAGCGGCTCGAACAACTCAATGTCGGGGAAGGTCACACCTTCCATCATCTCCCAAGTTGTAATCATGATGAGGATCAGGAGCCAGCTAAAGTGGAACTCGTATCCATGATCCTGATCTTCGTGGCAATCCAATTCTAAATGGTTGACTAAGTACTTTGCCCAATTCATCTGTAGTCCTTCTATGCATTTTCCAGCGAGGTCAACAACGAACCCTGTGACCCGTGTCGGCATGTTCTTTCTCACTAGCTTCCATGCGATCAGCTGGCAGGCCAGGCGCACTGTACCTTTCTAGATGTAGGCTACCTTGTAGCCTTGTGTCCCCTTTTCTATATCGCCATAGGTATCCTTAATCCTCTGTGTCAGGGCATGGTCTGCATCCTTCCCTCAATAGAAGTCTTGCGAGTATGGTCCCTGCATGCTCAATCCAGTGATCCTATGGATCAGCATTGGGTCAACGGTGATGCATCTGTCTAGCCAAAAATAGCCACCATGGTAGCACGACAGCAGGAGATTAACACATGCATTAACTTCCTGGTGCTTTCCAAAATGTGGTATCTTCATCACTTTCAAGATAGTGGAGTGGGTGAGCTTCATAGTCCATGGTTGGGGGATTATCCTCGATTTCTTCCCCTTCATCCTAGTTAAGTACCTATGAGGAGTGAGAATGATGTGGTTCTTGCGATCCCTTAGGTTGAAGTCATTGAATTTTGATGTCATGATCTTGTCTAGCTCGGCTTGAACTGCATGTATCCCCTATAGGAGGTACGCAGTAACCAGGGTGTAATCGAAGTCCCTTGGAACACTGTCACGATTCATCACACCGACCAGGGGTAGGAATCAGAAGGATGTAGTCAGGCAAGATAGACGGGATCAACTTCGCATTGGCCAAGTCATCTCAATGCTTGGTTCTTTTCTTGGCTACAACTCAGGATGGTCCAGATCTACAAGAAGTCGATAGAGAGGCTTGCACTCTTCTCGTCAATGAAGATTGAATCCCCGCGAACATTACTTTTTTGGCCATTAGATCGATTAAGACTTCTTCTATGGACTTTTCAACTACGTTGATTTCGTCCGACATACATGCTCGATATCGGATACTCAGGTCGATGAACAACCATTCAATATAATAAAACATGTGGCAGAGTCTTAGTAAACACATCCCGAAAACAATGAGTTCTCTCTTTGGCGCGGATATAATTTGCAAAAGTATTCTCGGTGCAACAGTCAATGGAATAAGTAGACAACGGTGTAACAAATCTCTCCAACAGGTGAGAAGCCTTCATCAATGCACTTATGTCCATTACGGTGAGGTGCCAATGGTCCGATGGCGAGCTTTATGGCCATAATTGTTGTTCTAACCATTCAGGGCATCGGTCTAATGGTCATAATGCCTCCAACGGTCATATCACTCTGCCATGGTGAAGTGCCACTTGGTGTTGTTCTGATATCCCAACGAAGTTCCAATTTTTCAAAACTACCTACTGCGAAGTCTCCTCCGGAACCTCCTACAACTTTTTTAGATTTGCTCTCTTCTTACTGAGATTTCTAGCTTTCTTCCCTGGGATATGCATCTTGGTATTCCTCTTTCCATTCTGATTCTTATTTGTACTCAACATAGTAACTTCGCGTTGATGAGATTATTTCATAGGGTTCAAGGGTAATACTTCTTTTCTGTCTGGGGTAGGTGCTCTACTTTCCTGTATGGATAGGTTCTTCAAGTCTTCCTGCATTTTTTCAACTTTGACAACCCAGTCTCTGGTCCTAAGTTGCTTCGAATTGTCCTATTGTTCTTCTATCAAGTGCGTTATTCTTCTAGTTATGAAATCTTTTAATTATTGTTTTTTCTGGTCTAGGGCCTCTTCTTATTTTCTCTAGATCTGATCTCTCTCAATCCAAGGTTTTCCTAATAACATAGCAAATAGGGTGTTTTTCTCAATGAATTTAACAACCTAAAATTCTTCCTCTGTCGAAGTTCCATGACCACACATAGAGGTATGGGTAAGTCTTCCACATAGGGTTATCAGTTTTCCTCTAAAGAATCATATTCCTCCTAACAAAGGAACCATAACAGGCCTTCCCAAAATTTCCCAAGTACTTTATGTCATGAAATTCACCTGTGTTTCCTCATCCAGAACACAGTCTATGTCGAATTCTCCTATTCTTGCTTCTATAAGTTATTTTTCTTTAAATATCTCTGATAAGTTGTTATCTCTGTGATCAGTCAGGGTTTATTTCATTCGTAGTAATATAGTCTCTAATTCTTTCTGGGGTTTTACCATGGTCTTAGTTTCTTGGCCTTCCTCAGGGTTTTTTGGTCTCATATTCATTCTTTCAACCTTAGAAATCATTCTAGGGAAATCCAAAACTTCATGGTCCATAGCTTTAAAACAAATACAACTAGGTATTCTATCAGGGAAATCCTTAGCAATATGGCTCGGTCTTCTGCAACTGTAACAAAGACTTAATCCTCACTTTCTCTTAAATGATCCCCAACTTTTTCTGTATTGCGCACTAGGGTCACAGTAATTAACCTACAAAAATTTATTCCTAGGATCCTGCATCCATTTGTTAGTCCAAACATTCTTTCTATGCATAGGAATAACATATCTTTCATTATTTCTATCAGATCTAATCATATCAAATCTTATTTCTTCTAATTGTTCCCTAGTTTTCAGACGAGGACAAAATTTATCAAACATACGTAGATCCATACTTTCAAAACAAAAATGTCTTCGTATCTTACCTTTCTCAGAGCACAAAGCCTTCAAATATTAAAAAATTTCACTGTTCTTACCTCTTTCAGAGCACAAAGTGTTCATATCTGACCTATTTTAGTCAAATCTTATTCCTTTCTTAGCATAGATCTTCGCAAGTCAAGCAACATATCTACGCACAGAGCTTTCTTTCTTTTCCTCAGTTCCTAGCAATCACAGTTTTAGGTCCCAGAAACGGAACCATTTGTTGGCATAGGGGCAGACCTGGGGTTCAACGCTTCAACAACACACCAACAAAACCCTAACTACCGACCCTTTCAACAACAACTGCGAAGAATATGAAGTCTCACCCGAGGTAGAGGTAGGGGTGGTTGCAGGACTCCAGTGTTTGCAACCTTAGTTGGGACACAGATATGTGATTACAATACTCTAACGAAACACTTAGAAATTATCCTTCATTAGTATCTAGCCTATATTTACTTCATAGACAAAACCCTAATTACAGAGAAATGTAGTATTCAACAAGATATAACACATTTAAGCTCTTAGAATGGAGGGGTAGATAAGATCTAACATTCATTCATATCACTAAGCAGTAAGCTATCATATCATGTCCATCTAAGCATACATTACTATACTAAGCATTTAACGATATGAACAATAAAACAATCACAATGCACAAAGAAACCATAACACAGGATATACGTGGTTCACCCCCATCTTGGGGCTACATCCACTAACTCTTCTTCTCTTTAGTTAATCATCTACATGCACAAAGCCACAAGATCCTACTCCACATAGGACAAGAGATATACGTGCACTCAGCCAGATCCTCCTTCCCTGAGCTAGGTTACAACACAAATCCTTTACATAATCTCTTATAGTCACTTTCACTTAGCCTTGCAATTATTCTCATAGTGTGCACAAAGAATTTACAATTATTACTCACACTTAGCACATCATCACATAGATGTCTATATCGTCCTACTCTTACATCACCTAGACATCTATTTATACATTACAAAATGGGCCTAAACATGGGTAAACCCATGGGCCGACATCCCCATACCCGTTACATAAGCCCAAAACCAAAAAAATCCTAAAAAGGGGATGATATCCCACGATCTCTTGCCTCGACTTGTGCTCCACCTTCGACAGCCTGTCAAAGTCCCAAAATAGGTCAAACTTGACCAAGGATCTCCGAAACTTGGTCAAGGGCCAACGTGACCAAAAACTCATAGTGGCCCTCATGAGTTTGAAATGCAGTCTTAGGAGTGTTTTCCTCATTCATAAGTATCTGGTGGTAGCTAGAACGAAGATCAAGTTTAGTAAAGAACTGGGCACCACTCAATTCATCCAATAGGTCATCAATGACAAGAATGGGAAATTTGTCTTTGATGGTGAGTTTTTTTAGGGTACGAAAGTCAGGACACATGCGCCAAGAGCCTTCTTTATAAAGGACCATGACCATAAGAGAAGAGTAGGGGATCATACTAGGACAACTAACACCTTCAGTGAACAATTTTCTCAATTTCATTTTTCTAGGAAAAGGGATGAACATTGGGAAGAAGATTGTCAGGGACAAGGGGAATGGAATGATCATGAACACCACGAGAAGTAGGAAGTCCCTAGGAAGTGGAAAAAAAAAATGATGTTTGGAGAGGATGGATTGGAGTTCATGCGGCACAGAGGGTGTCTCAGTGGCATGAATAGAATGGAGTTGTGAAATAATTCCATAAATACCTTTTTTGAGGACATTTTCCATGTGATGGGAACTGATGATATCTAGGGAACTAACGTTGATGCCTTTGAACTTAATTGTTGGCCCTCCTAGTTGAATTGCATGATTAATTCCTTAAAATCCATGAGAATGGGAGCCAGAGTCCTTAGTCATTCTACACCCAACACAATGTCACAACCGCCCATGTTGATAGAAAACATATGATATTTCATGTGGTACTGGCCAATTTGGAGACACACATTTTCACAACGCCCCCTACATTTCATTGACCCGTCATTGGCAATCATGATTTGAAAATTATTGACTGCATGGATATATCAATTAGTTTCTTGGGAAATGTGGTGATGAATAAAATTATGGGTGCTTCCACTATCAACAAGGATGATGACCTTTTGATCCTTAATGTAACCAATTAGAATGAGGGTTTGGGGAGCAGAGAATCCAGTGAGATCATTCAGTTAAATGACCAGTTCAACTTCAGGAGGGTCGAAGGGTGGATTCATGTCAGTGGGTTCAGATGACTCGGCCACAGGGGGGGCCTTGACATCTTCTTCTAAAACATCCTTAGAGATGGACATAAAAATATTTTGTTCCTTACACTTGTGCCTAGGAAAATATTTTTCATAAAAATTATAACAAAGGCCTTTGAGTTGGCGTTCAACCATTTCTTCCCTGGTCAATTTTTATATCTTTAGTGGAGTGGGAGTGACTGTTTTAGCATGAGGAATAAAGGAGGGTTTTCGGGTTTGAGAGGAGACAACATGTTGTGCTTCCTTATCTCTTTTAGTAGATTCCACCCAACTCTAACTCTGAACCATGAGGACATGGGAACAAATCTCATCCTTGAGGATGTTGATAAAACATTCTCGGAAAAAAACATCAAACATGCCCTCTGTATGGAAAGCCAATCGCTCAAAAGAGGTTATAAAGTCTTCCACTATGCCAAATTGTTTCAACTTTTTCAAACAGCCTAAATGGTTGGTGTCAGTGTCAAAGCATTCATAAAGATCTGCCACAAATTGTGTCCAAGACACATACCCTTGATAGGATTTTTTTCTCCATTGCCACCATTTCCAACGTTCTTGATCTAGATGGAGAAAACCGTACCAAATTTTGGCCAACTCACCTGTAATGCCATACAAAGAAAAATAATGTTCCATTTGATTTACCCATCGAGTGGGATCTGAGCTATCAAATTTTTTCACATCCACATGCGGAAGGCATAGGTCACGCTGAAAGGGATGGAGTTGAAAATTCTGGGAATTAGAGGAATTTTCACCTTCAGAATGCAAAGGTGGACTAGATGAGGGAATATCTGCAGGGATATTCAGCATGGCGCAGATCGTGTTAGTGAAGGATGCAAGTTAGGTAGTGAGGTCCTATTTGATGGTTTCCATTTTGGCGTCTATGGAGGAATGCATGTTTTTATTGATGGTGGCAATATTTGAACTGAGTTGCCTCACTTCCTATTCGGTCTCTGTGAAATTAGATGACAAGGAATTGAAGTGAGCTTCCAAGTCTTGGCTACGGTGTGGGACATGATGAAGAGGGAAAATGAAAAGGGACAGGTAGGACCACACAGAAAATGGGTTATGGGTGAAGTGTATCACGACAATCAAGGTGATGAGGGGAATCCAATGGGTTAAGTCCCAAATAAGGGTGTTGGAAGGGGGTTAGGTCCATAGGAAAAACAATTGATGAAAAAAGATAGGTATGATGGGGATAAGTGCAAGAGAGGAATCCAACATGATAGGGATCAAATAATGGTGCCAAAAGGATCCATACTTTAATTTTTATTTTTTATTTTTTTAACTCATGTGGAGTTATACTCTGATCTAAAGAATATTGCAGTGTTGAAATGCCCAAATTCTTAAAAGGAAGAAATGTGTAGTAGTTTCACAACCCCAATGCAGGAGGCATAGTTGCGCAGCAATAGATCATGTATGTTCTATTTTTGTGTCCATCCCAATGTTTAGGGTATGTAGGGTGTCTACAGCCAAGGGTTTTCCCTATGCTATAGCTCTATGATTGATGGGTGTTTTATATGCACTAAAAAGACACTAAAAACCCTTAATTAAATTGTCAACCTGGGCTAAGTAAACTTAGAGTTGTAGCAAAATATATGCCAAAGGTAGAAGACTAGGATTATAATCTAACTAAGGAAGGTAGTTATCTAAGGCTAATCTACTCAAATGAAGCTATCTAATGAACAAACCCTACTAAGAAAATTGAAATTCGGTAACCTAAGTACTTTGGGGCCAAGGATCGATGGATAGTCCTAAGAAAAGCAAGTCAAAAATCATATTCAAAGAAAATTAGTTCAACAATAATCAAATACAAACTACTAAGCATAATAATGAGCAACTAACAAAAGCAAACTATTTTAACTTGCCAACCTACATTCAATGAGAAACTACTCTATGAAAGAAAATAAATAAACAAGCAAGGAAAAACACATATCTAACATATTAAATAAAATAGACAAGCAAGAAAAGACGCCTAACTAACCTACTAAAGCAATAGACAAGTAAGTAAAGACAAATATCTAACCTACTAAAGAAAATAGACAAGTAAGCAAAGGCAACTAACTACTGTAAGCAATGAAATTAAAACTTCTCATTGAACAACTATCTAGCCTAAGAGGCAAGTGGACTAAATGCTTAATGCAAAACTATTTCTAATGCATGAAAGGAAATCTAAGAGGCAACTGGACTAAATGCTCAATGCAAAACTATTTCTAATGCATGAAAGGAAATCTATTTTATTGAAAGAAAGAAGAACTACCAACTAATGTTTGATCTATAATAAGAAAACTACTATCTAATCTATCAAAGCAAAGTCTATCTATCCTACAACAGCAATAAAAATTTAATCTAATCTATGAAATCAAGAAACTATATCTATGAAAGCAAGAAAGCTATCTCTTCTAATCTACGAAAGCAAGAAACTATCTTTAATCTACGAAAATAGGAAAACTATCTTTTAACCTATGACAATTCAAATATAACGTTGATGGTTGTGTGAATGCCTTTGATGTCGGATGATATCTCGATGGTACTTGACAACAAAGGACAATTCCAGTGGTATAAGCTCAACACTAATCTCAATGGCAAAGTGAAAGGTATGGATTAAACAATCCAATGAGAGTTTAGCCATGACAAAACAATGTTAGATACCCTGCATATTCATGTATAAACCATCAACAACATAACGAGATAATCATTATACTTCTATTCTACATAAGAAAAATTCATAACTTAAACTCAATCGTTAACTAAGAAATATAATTGCAATTTAATTCTAGGAAAGGAAATTACGTAAAATGAAACTATGCTATGTCTATTCTAACAATTCAAACTGCAATAAGGAAATGATTAAAAACATACATTAAACTATGATATTGAAAAGTAAACTAACAATCTACATTAACCAACAACTAATTAAATGAGATCTATATAAAACTGAAATAAGCAAGCTATAATTAAAAACTGGAATTAATTATATCCATCCATCAAATCCCTATCAAAGAAAACCCAAATCAAAACTTTGTTCTATTCTAATTAAAACTTTGTTTTAAACTTGACTACAAAATCATAAATCAAAGCATGATCTAACATCTAAATGCACATTGGGTTAGTATAGAGACTTGCAAGTCTATTCCTAATCTACAAGATCAATGCATGCGAACACATCTCATCATTCTAACCTGCAAAAGAGAATCAAAAAAATTAAACTACAACAAACTAGTTAACACAATAAAAATATGCATGTACAGAAAATAAAGAGAACGATTAAATTATGAAAGGCATAAACAAACACGTATAAAGTTACCACACTGCTGGTGGGCCCCCTAGCAAGTCGTGGTCACTCTCTAAAAGAACACCACGAACTCAGCAGGTCGAATTCACCATGAAAACTCAAAAACGTAGTTTTGGCATAATCTGGCAATGTAAAAAACTTAAAACTGAGTAAAATAGTTTTTATGTCTATCACACTGACAATTCTAATGTTTATGCTACTTAACAATCATCTGACCACCTCAGTGGTATTTATAACATTTATATACCAAGCGGTCGACCACAGAAGGGTCGAACCACTTCTAATTTTGGTAAATTACAATAAATGATGCCCTAACTAATAAAATAGAGCGAGCCAATAATTTCCCTCTTGAGCAACTGAAACTGAGTTGTCGAGAGCTCAATAGATGAAGGGGGCAAGCATGAACAAAACCCACGTGCCCGATTTTCCCATCACTGGCCGCCAATACCATAACCACCAAGTCCCCCTACATTTTTGTGCAATACGCAATGTTGGACAGAGTGTCGGATCAAGTGTCAAAAGCCGAAACGTGTGCATTTTTTCCCTGTAACACCAGAAAAACATGAATTAGATCTTGGTAATCATAAAAAATGATGAATTATATGTAATACAATCATTAAACATGAATCACACGTACCTTATGTCGATCATACTGTTTTATCATAAAATTCTTCAAAAAGCTCCTTTAAAATATGAAAAACACATATGTACATGCAGCAAAAGTGTATAATAACCGTCATAAAAGTGATCATATCTCGGGCCCGACATTACCCCCACACTTACGATTTTTCAGGTCCCACTGCAAACAAAAAGAAGTTACCCCTCGGAACTAGGTTTGCTGAGGAGGATCGGCTTTGGAAGCTTCTCCTTCTTATTGTGAAGACTTAGCCTTGTGCCTCTTGTGTTGCTTCAGCTGTGCTCTGAGGCTACGGTTTGATTCGGTCATCTCATCGACCAATCATTGAAGAGAGTTAACTTTCATTTGAAGGACTTCATTGTCATGATGAAGGTGTTTATCTATTGTATTCCTTTCCTCTAACTATTGGAGAAGCTGATGGTTTTCCTTTTGTATCTCCTCTATAGTTGGGGCAGAATCGGTGATCTTCGAGGAAGGCTTAGATCCTTTGAGGGATGTGGACAATCTATCAGTTTTAGGATCTAGAGTGGGCATGGGTGAAGTAGGAGTGATGGGAGAACTGTAAGGTGAGGTAGGTTCTGATTTTGTTTTCCTTAGTGGCTCTAATCCATACACATAAACTTCCCTAGGTTTCTTATGAGGACTCTCAAGGTCGAAGAACACTTGGATAGGATCTGAAGTAGGTGGAGGTTTTGCATAAGGCTTGGTTCTTGTGCTCTGGGTACTCTTCCAAAAGGGTCCTTTACGAAATCGATTGGCTCCTCTCTTGTTTGTGGGAATGATGGGAAAGTCTTGTTGCATTACTTCTTGGATCGTTTTAGGTGTAGGATCAAGAGAGAGTGAAGGCATTGGGGGGGAGATAGTTTTTCGGCTAAGTGGATTTTTTTCAGTCTTAACTATCAAGTGAGGGTTCGCAAATTGGTAGACAAAGGCATCCCAATTTTTCCCTTGTTTCTCTAGTTCAGAAAGAACGAGGAATTTGATCAAGCCACGGTAGAAGAGACTATTGTGGGGTTTAGTCACATTTTTCCTCACTTGAGAAGACATCTTTTCCAAGATTTTGAGAAAATAGAAGGGGAAGTTCAAGGGTTTGTTGAACAGAAAATGAGCCAGCAATCTAAAATGACAAGCTTTGAAAGTAGAGTATCAACCTTCACATGTAATTAACCTTGTGACGACGATGAGGGGGTTAATCAATTATGCTTTTATCCACTCCTTAGCATACCCTTTTTCTCTTGAAATGCTCTCGAATTTGGGCTTAAACACCCTGTTATAACTTGAGCATGACAATTGGTGGTTTTTGAACCATCTATCTCCCATTCTTGGGAGATTTGTTGTTGCTGCAATGGAATCTTCTATGACTTCAAATGTAAAATACCCTACATGTGATGTCTTACCATCGAAATGAACTGCAAATTGCATGGAGAGACTATCATCGTGGCCCTGTAAACTAGACAAAAATCTCCCCCAGCCTGCATGCATAAGAGTTAATCTTCTTAACTCTGTCGATGGTATATCGTAGCACTTCAAATTAACTACGTTGATGGCTTTGGGGCAGTTTTTTCCATGTTCGTCGATCAATCGTGTTTCGACGAAGTTCATGTTAACTTTGTCGATGGAGTTCGGGACAGTTTCTCTCAAACCTCCGATGAGCTTCAGCATAGTTCTTCTCATCTCTATCAATTTGCACTTAATAATGATTTTATAATTTGACACTTTACCCTTTGTTATGATATGTTCTTTCTCCCACTTTGACACTTTACCCTTTGTTATGATGTGTTATTTCTCCCACTTGTTATCTATTTTAAAGAAAATTTAAATTTAAATATTTTAAATTTAAATTATTATAAATTCAAATACATAAAAGTTGGAAAAAAATTCAATTCAATTGATTGGTGTGGAATGCTTAGCTCCAACATACTGAACTTAGTTCCAACCCTGTGTGTAAGACAAACATTTTCCCCATTTCAATTTTGTGCGGAGGCAAAAAAACCTTGGGTATGAACCTCATGCCAACATTATCAGAGAGGCGCTTTCAGCAAGTTCGCTATTCAAGAGTTTACTTTGTGTAACGACCGATGTGGAAAAATTGAGTTCAAAGGCATTCTTTAATATAAAAAATTGAGTCTAGCATTTGTTGATGCTTCACCCAAATATTAGATTTTGTCAATTCATGTACCATCTGTAATATATATTCTCTTAGATCATTTATTGGCGCTGCAGTGATGCGTTAGTAGCACAAAATTATAAACCTGTCAAAACAACCAATTGACGTTCAGAGCGTTTAGTACTGTCTAGGAACTAAAAGAACCAAATTCCTTCCGAGGTGCATTTCAGAGCTAGCGTAAGACCAACAGGTTTTGTGGTTAACCCATCTTATGCTAGACAATGCTTTCACAATCAATATTTCATAATAAATTTAGGAAACACAAAGAAAAAAACCTAGTACCATGTAATGTCTATTTCCAAATAGGAGCTCCAAAGAGGAGGTTTAATGGTCTAAACAGCTCTGTTAGACTATAGCTTGTTAGAATATAGAATATGGTGTGCTCGTTTTACCATTGACGATACCTTCGTCACCCAACCATAGGTTGAAGCCTTCCTCCGAGCACCTTAACCTTGACTAAGAATTCCTCCGGAAGCAAACCCTAGGCTAGATAGCCAAACAAAGAGTAGTGCATCAATCCCCAAGGATAGCGCATCAAAAAAGATGATCAGATAGTCCAAACCCTAGCCAAGAGATATTCAAGCCAATATTGAGAACTAACTGCTATTGCAGCTGCACCTGCAACCCTCCTCCAAACCTACGCACCAGACTGCAACTACAGTGCGAACCAACTGGGAAACTGCAATTCTGAGATGCTGCAAATGAGAACTGGCGCCCTGTATTTATAGTAGTCCTGTCAGTTTTGTTGGGGCCGACTTCTCCTTCTGGATATGTGTCTATTCAGTATATTATTATTATTTCTAGCCGACTTTTTCTCTTGGAGGCTAATAGCCTAATATAAATTATCTTCTTCGGCCGACAAGGCTTCTAGGGTTATTAGCCAACTCATTAGGGTTTCTCTTGCTTCCCGGAGTCCTATATTATCGTCAAGTTCACACGTGGAAGTAAATACCTCCCGCAACTACCATACTATTAACACTCCCTCCTAGCTAGAGAGGTATTTACAGGTAATGGACTTGAGCACAAAATATACCATTTACCTGGTAACATCAATATAGTCATCTAGACTATTTCATGACTAGATCATGATCATCACCATCACCATCAGCTGCATCATCTCTCGAAACCATACTTCATTTGAGTAATTAGATATGATGTTGGATAAGTCACACTCACCATAGAGTGATACAAGAGGAGTAAGAGCTCTGAACTATTTTTCGTCTGGAAAATCTCATTTCATCATCCATCTGAATGATCATTATCTCCAATAAATTGTTGACAGTCTTCAAGGCAATTAGAACAAGGATAGAACACGCCTGTGTCTATTCATAGTAGTATATAACTACAATTCAGTGGTTTACTACCACATCAAGTAACACACAAGTACTTTATCAGTAACATATGGTTGTGAACAGTGAAACATATTCACCACAGTAGTCCTCATCTACTATCATACAGTCTTCATAACAAACATTTAATAGCAACCTGCATAGAAACAATGTTATGATAAAAAGTTGATTTGTCTAGGCCAATATTTCACTCACGTCTATGAGATCTGAAAGAATATATGCCTCACAAACAGTGGAACATATCCACCACAGTAGTAGATCTCTATTGTCCATAACAATCATCTAATGTCATCCTGCATAGAAAAATATTGTTAAAGATAAATTGAATCCTCTGGGCAGATCTTTCACTCACGTTTGTGAGATCTGAAAGAATGTCTACCCTCATAATCAATGGGCTATCTTCCCTATTCTTCAAAAACAAGGAAGAAGGATTATTTTGGATTTCTAAGCCTGGACCATTTCTCACCCTGGGCCATTCTTCCTACACTAATTAAAGTGCACCCTGGACAGAATGTATAAGCCCTAAGAAATGTTTGGACCATTCCTCACCCTGGGCCATTCCTCCGACACTAAACAAAGTGTAACCTGGAGAGAACGAGTCTGCCCTAAGGAATTACTGTCCCTAATTGTTGAGCCTGGACTATTCCCCACCCTGGGCCATTCCTCTGACACTAAACAAAGTGTAACCTGGAGAGAATGAGTCTGCCCTCGAGGAATAATTGTCCGGACCATTCCCCACCCTGGGCCATTCCTCTGACACTAAACAATGTGTAACCTAGAGAGAATGTATAACCCTCGAGGAATGTTTGTCCTGCATCAACCTCCAAAACGGACCATTCTTCGAAACTTCTCACAACTGTGAACTTCGAAAGAATGACAGCCTGGCAAGGCGGACCATTCTACTTGACCACTAATCAGAGTGACTGCCAAGAAGAATGACTGTCCTAGACCACTCCCTATGTTAACCGCAATGGGAAGTCGTTGTCTATGATACATCAACAATCATTCTGCCTCCCATGTTAACTACAATGGGAAGTCACTGTCCATCAAAAATCTCAATCCACTTTCCGAACAGGAAAGCATCTGTCCAATCTGGACTAATTTTCAATTATAAAGATAAATAATATTTTCACTCCTCCCTCCTAACTGGAGAGTTATTTCAATCACAAAAATAAATGTTTGCGTACCTTCTTCTAGTTTGGAGAGTCTTCCCTTCCATCTAAGAGAGTTATTTCCACGAGCTCTAGCTTGAGTATGCAAGTTCTTTCATCTTGAATAGAGGCTTTACCAAAATGTATGCTTATCTGCTCATCTGTGGAGATATGTATTGAAGAAATCATTTTCTCCCTTATGGACTTTATCATGGATGATGTAATGCTTGTACTGTAGTCTGGAACAATGTGAAGGATTCATGTAGATCTGAACAATAGAATATATCATAGTTGGAGAACTGGAACATATCCATGTGGTACTTCTTCTGTCATCATGAGATCTGATCTTCTAAGCAGTCATCTTGATGTTATAGGAAATCTTCACCACGCTTATGTTGTGCACTGGAGGTTCTCCACCAAGTTGTCTTCTTCTTATCTGCATAGAGGAGTCTCTTTCTGGTATGCCTCAAAGTCTTGAGTTTTTCTCTTCATACGCTCTTTATTTAATTTCTCTAGAGAACATTCTTTTCATTCGTCTGATGTAGAATTCCGACTCATGGATGTTTTGGATGATATAATGACTTATATAGAGATAAGTATGGTGTACTGGAACAAGCAATCATCATAGTATTCTCCCTCCATCTGAGAGAATCTCTAGTTCTGGATCTTGCAATGCTTTCATAAGTTTTCCATACATTATTCTTCATCACGACTTTCAGTTCTTCTTCTTGATTGCTTTCATATCAGGCTTGGTAATCTTGTGATTATTGATGTAATGACTAGTTGTTCTGATCTTTCTTTCTTTTTTGGAATCTTCATGTTCTTCTTCATGTTTTTCATTATCTCTTGGATTCATGGAGATTCCATGTTCTAGAGATTCCACTTCTTCTTTTCATCATAGGATCATGGATCTGGATGGACAACCAGGAATACTTTAAGGCTTTTCTTCGAAGAGGTCTTCTTCTGCGGTTGAGACGAACACGTACTGTCTTTCATGGCTACTACCATGGATATATACATTTCATCATCTTCAATGGATCATAGGATTAGCTCCCTCCTAATCCTTGCTTCATGTAAGAGTGCATATAATCGACTCCCTCTATCTGATAGAGTCCATGTTTCCATCTGCATATTTATTGTCTTCTGCAATATATATAATTGGCTCTTCTGTCTGACAGAGTCCACGCTTCTGTCTTAGTTGTCATCATAAGTCTTTCTCCAATTTCTCTTGATGTTTGACTTCTAAGTCTCTTCAAGATTGATTATGATTTCGACTTATCTTGTAATGGCTTTCACATGATATATTTCATTCTTTCATGTGTAATATCTAATGATAACTCTTTTCATCTTGTTTTTTTTTTCATAGGTATAGTTCTTCTTGGAACACATTATCTTCCAAGAGATATATATACAAGATATGTACAAAGACGATGCAAGCAAGATATGTACAAGAAATAAGAAGAGTGTTGTTACCTTTTAGTAGAAGTAGTCTCTTCCATCCTGCTTAGTCTTCGTTGTAGGTTCCTTTTCTTTGGCAATTGATGCTTCGTGTCTCTCCTTCCTTTTATTTAGCTCGAGAAACTGATTCTTGTAGTGACCATAATTTTGACAGTTGAAGCACTATATTTCTGAAATGTCTTTTCTTTGTTTTGGCTTCTTTTTTGAATCGAACTTTCTTTTGTCCCTGAAGTTCTTGAATCTTGCTGTGAAGGCTTGATCACCGTACTTCTTTTGGGGTTTCTCTTTTGCATTGATCCTTGATTCTTCTTGAGCACAGCAAGTCCAAAGTTCTTCAAATGTCAGGTACTCCTTCCTTGTGTTCATGCTTGCGGAAAATGCATCCCATGTCTTGGGAAGACCATTG
>ML776624.1:796945-836673 GCA_009831015.1 Picea engelmannii | reverse complement strand
CTTTTGGCATCAAATTGTGCGAAGCACCGGAGTCCAACAAACAATTGTGCAATGTTTTTTCATGAATGTTTAAAGAGATGTAAAAGGGAGGACAACTTTCATCTCTGTCTTCTACCATTTGGCCCAGAGTGATGGTTGGCTTATCATCATAAATGTTGAGGATATTAGCAGAATGAGATACAGACTGGGGATCTAAAGTTTTGAGGATATCTTTTTTAAACATCTCATTTTTCATCAGCTCAACAAGAGGAATATGAATCTTAATCTTTTGTATTTCAGCCTCAAAATTAAAAGAATATGGAACTTGAAGGGGCTTCCTGATTCTTCTGTTGTTCAATAGGAGGCTGACTCTCTGGAGTTTGATGGTTGACAGGGGTAGCAATCTTCTTGGGAGGAGCTGATGCTTTCTCTTTTGAAAACTTTGTTGGATGATCTTCTGATGTATGGTCTTTTTGGTTGACAGGGGCAGCAGTCTCCTTGGGAGGAGCTAATGCATCCGCTTGAGCAGCATTAGATTTATATCGGAGGTTGTATCTTTTCTTATCCTCTGCTGTGAAAATGCCATCACCAAGGAGATAATCTTCTGTTTGTTCAGCCATTAATGATTCCTCATAATCTTGTTGTGTTAGATAAGACTTCCTTGTCTCTTCTCCAACACAATGAATGTCGCCTTCCCCATCCTCTTGATCTTTGCCATTGTCTTCGTCCATCACTACATTCTGAAGAGGGACTTTTATCCTCTGATCTTCATTAGAATTACTATGTCTTTGCAGAATCTGAGTTTGTGGATTATTCCTTCTGTAGGGAAAATCATTTGGATTTCTGGGGGCAAAAGCATTTGGCTCTTTTTCCCTTGCTGGTTGTTGATTCTGCACCTTCAACTTTGACATTTCAGATGTCAGACTGTCCAACATCTTAGCCATATTTTCCATTTTGTTGTTAGAAGAAGAAGAGGACTCGACAGCAGACTTCTTCCTGTCAACCCTTCCTTTAAGCTTATGAGATGCTGTGATGTTTGAATCAACTTCGAGGGAAGCATCTTGCATTAAAGCAAGCGTGGCTGATTGTATTTCTCTAAGGATAAGACAAAAATATGAATCAAAGGCAGCAGAAAATGTGATCTTTGTCGATGCATCACTTGGTTTAATCTCTACAGGGATCTTACCAAACATTTTATTAAATCTCTTGATAAAATCTGAGACCGACTCTCCATCCTCCCTCTTCAAATTTCCAAACTCAGAAATGTAGTATAACAGATCTCTTCTTTCTCCCCAATGCTTCAAGAATACCTCATCTAATTGTTCAATGCCAATGATCGAATTTGTTGGTAGCTCTTTGAACCACTTTTAGGCTTGGCCATCCAAACTCTAAACAAAAACTCTAGTCCACACATCTTCTTCTGAGATATTGATATTTTCGGCATAAGCGTAAAATTCTTCAATATGTTCTTCAACAGTATACTCCCCTGCTCCTGTAAATTTTGGCATGTATTTATGATAGTCACCGGTTGGCATAGCAGACAAGGGATTTGGCAATACAAGTGGGGCATATCTGTTTGCCAAGATTTGTTCCATTTTGGTCAAAGGGGCAGCCATGACAGTCTTGGTGATTGATACAGAAGAGGAACTTGCAGGAGATGATGGAGGAGATGAGGAACACGTAGGAGATGATGGAGGAGATGAATTGCCTGAGTTAGAATAGAATGGTTGTCTTACTTCACCCTGAGCAGAAGTTTCAGAAGTAGGTGGAAAATAAGAGGCTTTATAAAACTGACTGAGCAACAAGGCTAGATTTTCTTCTCCTTTAGAGTACAGATCATGGAGGATGTCTTCAAGAACAGGCAGATTAGTGTGAGTGTATAAGACACCTTTCGAAGACTTAATGGGTAATGAATCGAAAGAAGATGAAGAAGATTTTTTTATCTGTCGGGAGGATTCTATATTCACTTCTTTTAGATGGGATGCAATGTCAATCTCCGGAACATAATCAATAATAATAGAAGAAAATGAAGGTTCTTCTACCTTAGAAACTTGAGATGAACTTTGAATTTCCTGGGAATTTTGATTTTCAACAGGGGATTCAACCAAATACTTTTTAGATATGGAAGGATGAGTGTCAGTTTGAATACCTGAATCAATTGTACTTGCAGATCCGGAAGCCTGTCTTTGTAAAGCTTTTCCCTTGCTGATGATCTTCTCTGGATCAGGAAATGATGTTGTCAATGGGCCTTCTGGGTTCGCCCTGGTGTGAGCTCGTTTAGGAGCCACTTCGTTTCAATGGAGTGGCCAGATAGAAAATGTGCAACCTGATAATGTCTACTTCTTGTCTATCATCAAGAACTAGATCTATGTCGTCTCCCAGAGAAGCTGAGCTTCGATCTCCTCTCCCCGGCAACGACGCCAATTTGTTATCACTCCATGAAACCCTTTGTGGTTGCAGACCAAAGGTGCTTGGTAACTTAGAAATTATGGTTTTTATATATATGGGACAATGGGGTCTTCAATGGTTTGTATGAGAAACAACTCATCACACTTCTAAAGATAAAGTGCTTTCAGTAAACAATAACCAGATCAAATCATTGAAAGAGAGAATGGAGAAAACTATTCTTGATTTGCCAATACTAATGAAAGTAGGGCCTAATACAAGACAACGAGGAATCCTTTAGTTTCGAGCCAATGAATTCAACAAAGAGGTAACAGTCTTTATGAACTAAAATCAACTGGAATTAAAGTACAGAGAATGAAAAATGGACAATTCTGGTATTGCAAACGAAAGGAAACTTCACTTTATTTATGCAAAAAGAGTCTATACAATAGCATGAAAATGTATCCCAGTTTGAACCCTTGCTTCATATCAAAAACAGGCATTTATAGCCTCTTACAAACAGTTATACAGATCCTAAAAACATGGATTTGTATTTAATAAGGACAACTCAATTCTATCTAAACAACTTAAAAATAAAGTCTTTAACAACTAAACTTAATAGTCGAATTGTCTTCAATCTCCAAAATCGCCATCTGCATCCTTCAGCTCCTAGTATCTGCAATGTGGTGAAAAATAGCAGGACACCTGTCTTTGACGGTTGGATTTCCCAACGTTTATGATCGATTTTTGAGGAAACGGTTTTGCATGTGTTACCAAAATTCTCTCGAATCCCTGATGCTGAACCTTTTGCATGCGATCTGATAGCCCACTGATACACTGGAGCTCTCTCAAAACCCGTTTGGAATGAACTGTCGTGTCATTGGCTTCAAAATTACTTTTCCATCTTTCAACAGCGCACTCGTTTAATTTTTCGCGAGTTAGCTGTTGAAAGTCGTCACTTTCCACAGTTAACGGGTCATGAAGTAATAGCTTTGCGCTGGTGAAAGTCCCGATTGCGCTCAAAATGAGTTTTCGCATCCAAAATTTGATTTCAACAAAACTCAGTGAGTCTCTGATTTCTCACCTTGCATATTAACGGCAACTTGAGCGAGTACCTTCAGATCTGGATGGGTTTTTTGGCTCAGTTTTTGTTTCAAATTCCTTATCTGCCTTTTAAGACGTTTGGCAAGCCACCACAAGCTATTGTAGTCTTTGGTGATATTTTTCTTCCTCTTCTTCTCTCTAACACTTTCTTTAGCCAATCTTTCAAACGCAGCATTGGTCTTGGCGAAGTTATCAGATAAATTCTTATACCTTTCTTTAATCACCCGCTCCAAGACCTCTTACTGGGAAATTACCTCCTTGATATGCTTGATCTTCTGAGACTTCTTTGATTTGGAGTTTTTTTATGATTCTCCCTGTTCTGTCTGATTGAAGGTTTCATAGTTCTGTGCACACTCAGCTGACTGCTCAGGACTCTTGGTGACAGGGCATTGATCTTGCTTCTCTGATTCTGAATCTGAATAGGGAAAGTTTAATATATTATTCCTTGTACTCTGCTCTGTAGGATGCTCTGTATTCTGTTCTGTGGTCTGCTCTGTGGTTTGCTCAAAATTTAACCTTTTCTTTGACCTGAGGGGCTTTACTCCATAAATTTTGTCCTCTGTAGGTCTTGGCAGGGTCCTTCTTTTTCTTGAACTACTTTGAGGAGAGGATTGTTTCTTTGAACTCTTCACCTGTTCCTTTGCAATCTGGTTCTGTGTTTCAAAACCTTCCCAGAATAGGAAATGTTCCCGACTCCTTCCATGTTGTTTCAATTCCTCCATGGTGATCAATTTTATGAGGCCGAAGTGACACAGAGTAGTTTTCATGCTCAAGGGTTGAGCTCTAATCTTCTTGCAAACCTTAGTCAAACTTTTATGTAGGAAATAAGGCAAATTAAGAGGGGTCTTGCCTGTGAAATGATCCAGTAGTTTGAAGTGGTACATCATCAGTTTATCATATCTTCCCTCCGAGGTAATGTATAATTGGATACCTTTGAACAATTCATGCCATTCTTCGTCTATATAAGAAACTAGCATACCCTTTTTCCATGCTTTGTGCATGTACCCCTCTTTCAAATAAACTCTGAAATCCAAATTTTTGGGAGCAGTGGTTTTAAACCAGCTCTGACTGGTTCTTGGTAAAATTGTAGCTGCGACAATGACAGCCTCATCCACTCTAATTTCCACAGACCCGACGTGAGCTTTATTGCCATCGAAAGTCTTGGAAAAGGCTTATGCTGTAGCCTGGTGGCATCCAACTTGCAATCTTTCGACCAACTCAATACACCCTGCATTCGAAAAATGATTCTGGACTTCGGGATGTGTTTGTAAAAAGGACAGGTTATCCAGTTCTCTCTTGAGTAGAGCACCACTGCATTTTCTCACCATTCTGTAACTCGAAAATCCTGACAATTTGTAACCCCTGCAACTGCCAGTCGAGCTGAGGTTCTGCATTGTTGAAAGAAGTTCGGGCTTCGGCTCTGTTTTGAAACAAATGAAACTTCAACAGACTTCCTCGCACAATGTGTGATATGAAAACCACAATTCGATTTGATATTGTCAGGCTGATGGTACCTCCTCGGTACCTACACTACTGAACTTGAACTTGCCATCCCGGATGCCATGAGTGTTGAGTGTGAGTTTCTGAGCCGAATTCACATCACAATCCTATTCTGGCGTGCAGTATTGAGTTTCCATCATTACCCACTCTCATCAGCGCATGATTTGGATTTTCCTGACGTGGGATGATCATATCATAATTACCTTCAGACGTGGATATCACGCATGTGATTCCCGCTTTCTTAAACAACGGCCCGTGGAAAACGCCTCTGTCAGTTGTTCATACTTGCCACTTACGTCAGCGCGCGACCTTGTGAAAACCGCTCCATAGCTGCGGAAAGTATGCACTTTCAACAGCGCACCTCTTTGTAAAAAGCACTGCTTAGCTGCGGAAAGTATGCACTTTCAATAGTGCACCTCTTTGTAAAAAGCACTGCTTAGCTGCGGAAAGCATTCACTTTCAACAACGCACGACCCGCGAAACTGATCCTTGCACATTTGAAATTCGCCACTTTCAACAGCGCAAAGGCTTATGGAAAGTGCTCCTTAGCTGTTGAAAGTCGCCACTTTCCACAATGCACATTCAACGTTTGGACATACAGTAGCTGTGGAAAGTGGATAATGTAAAATTGTGAAAAGAAGACTTTATGGGTCAAATTATTTTCTAAGACAAAACCAAAACCTAATTTTTTGCAGCTATAAAAACTAAAGAATAACTTGAGGACACTACCGATAGCCATGCTATCCACTACAAAATTCAACCCAAAGGACGGTTTCATTTTGGGAGTTAACAGAATGCACTATGATACTCATGGCATTGATGTCAACGTCTTTGAACTTCTCCATAGCTACAACGTTCTACGGTTCCTTCTCTTCTCCTTCTTTAAACTCTGGCTTCATGATATTTATTTTCACAATATCTAGCACTTTATTCTTGGCAAGGATGAGGTCAATCCTTGTCTTCCATGCTATGAAGTTAGAGGCTCCATCAAGCTTGTTCTCAGATTTCATAGAGTTCGTCATGGCTTGCTTGACTTGGTCAAACCCTAGATTTGACCAGAAATCCAAACTTCATGTCTTGGTCTTCTGAGAGTACCAGGAGATGCGTTGGGCTAGGCTGCATTGATCTATTCAAAGATTAGGTCAATCTCGTCACTTAAGGTGCCTCGACAAGAGGTTTAGGGTTTCTGCAACTATTTCTGCTAGTAACCCTAGCTGCAGTGCTTATGGAAACTGCTCCTGCTAGTAACCCTAGTGGTTGTTCCTCAACGAGCTCGATGTCTAGCAGCTATGTTTCCTTCCAGCGTTTTAGGCTGACTGAAGGGGTGTGGACCCATAACCTATTAGAATATAGAAGATGGTGTGCTCGTTTTACCATTGATGATACCTTCATCACCCAACCATAGGCCGAAGCCTCCCTCCAAGCACCTCAACCTTGACTGAGAATTCCTCCAGAAGCAAACCCTAGGCTAGATAGCCAAACAAAGAGTAGCGCATCAATCCCGAAGGATAGTGCATCACAAAAATCTGATCAGATAGTCCAAAACCTAGCCAAGATATCTTCAAGCCAATACTGAGAACTAGCTGTTGCTACAGCTGCACCTGCAACCCTCCTCCAAACCTGAGCACCAGACTACAACTACAGTGCGCACCAACTGGGAAACTGTAATTCTGAGATGTTGCAAATGAGAACTGGTGCCCTGTATTTATAGTAGTCATGTCAGTTTTGTTGGGGATGACTTCTCCTTTTGGATATGTGTTTGTTCAGTATATTATTATTATTTATGGCCGACTTCTTCTCTTGGAGGCTAATAGCCTAATATAAATTATCTTCTTCAGCCCACAAGGCTTTTAGGGTTATTATCCAACTCATTAGGGTTTCTCTTGGTTCCCGGAGTCCTCTATTCTCGTTAGGTTCACACGTGGAGGTAAATACCTCCCGCAACTACCATAATATTAACATAGCCATGGCCAGAAAGGGGTAAAGAAGGTTACTAGAGGTCATCCCAGTCAAATGTGTTATAATTGGAATGTGACATTGAGCTAAAAGTGGCTAAAAGCACTTTTAAGCCAACTTGAGCTAAAAAAAGAACAGATGAGCTAAAATTAGAAGTCAACAGTGAATTAGAGTTTCAAACAGCTATAAGAGAAGGTACAGTGACCTAATTCATCATTATGCAGATTTTGACTTGTCATTGAGGAGAGAGGTGCATCTCACGAGAGGTAGCTCAGTGGATTCCAGGATGAATACACTAGTGGATGATTTCGATGTTGAGAGACACACCCTAGCCACCAAGGAGATCACACAGGTCTTCCATTAGTCTTCAGCAACAGTTATACAGGATTCAAGAGCAGGGGCACACTTATTCAGGGAGAGGGCGCAACTTCTGAGGAGGTTCAATGGATTAACTTGTCCCATCCAAGGAGAGTTCATAGATTCCCCTCCAACCCATTTGAGAGGCTAGACATACACATATTTTACCTAGTTTCTCATCAAATTCTGACAGGGGAATCATCAGGGACACATTTTCTAGAGATTGGGAGTGCGACACTTAGGGAGGATTCATTCAGGGTTCTCGAGCGATCATCAAATCAGATATAGGGAAACCCTTCCGACCCATTTCACAGTAGGCCAGGGCGATTAGTTTGAGACACATCTCAGTCGATTCCAACTGTGGAATCAATAGGGCACAATTTTCCAGTAGTAGAGGGGTGCATTCCCCCAGGGGGATCCATCCGGGTCTAGACACACCAGCAGAGGGTTCGTTCAATCACCAAGACTAAGAGGGACACCAGGGTGCATTGTTTGGGATAGTTTCTAGATCGATCTGAGAGATCTAGCCACCAGGGAAAACTTTTCGGACTTGCAGCAGTTACCGCGTGAGCTGCCTTAGCTTGCAGATCATCCATTGATCCCACAGTGTCATCTATCATTGAGTACTATCATTTTAGTTTTCTTATTATATTCTGGCTAAGATCCCTTTTTTCATTGATCTAGCCGAGTGATTTATTTTATTGTCATCCGCATTTGGCATTGTACTTCGGATATATCATAATATACAATGTATAGTATTTCGTCTAATTTTCCATCTATATACTCAATATATATGTTGTAAACAATTAATCATACACACACATTAGCATAATTTCCCAGACTAGCCAAGTCAAGAACATTACAGTGGTATTAGATCTTTAGTCCTGCCAGCCTATGACTAAAGACGATGAGTGCAACAGAGGACCCAGAGGGCTGTGAGCACGTAGGTGAAAAATATGTCACTTACAAAAGACGCAAGGAGGGAATACCTAGACCTGATTTTCCCCCTTTTCCTCGCACTCAGAGGAAGATGAAGAGGCACATAGGTAAGTAGAGAGAAGGGTAGAGTGTGAGGCTGAGCATGAGGCTGAGAGGATGTTAGGAGATAGATATGAGAGACCAGATGGAAATGTTAAGGCCCCCATGGAACCAAAGGAATCCTTCATGTAGGTACTCAGCAATCTAGTAGTCAGTCAGCAGGCCATGCCTCGGTCCTTGGCACAAATGGCTAATAGATTGGCTATAGTGGGCACTCTAGGCACATAAGCCCCACATGCAACACAGGGGAAATCACGGGCAAGAAGTAGACCCAAATCTCCTACTCACACATACACCTCTTCGAGTAGGATTCCCAGGCCATTGTTCCCCAGTTTCCATAGGGCGCCCCCAACAACAACACAACAGCTGATAGCACAGAGGTCACCCACTCAGGCGAAGTACATTGCATAGTACAGGAGGGAGTATACAAGATTGGGTCTTGAATTCCATCAGGACATGACCCTGGTCAAGTATTGTGGACTCAGACTCAGGAACCATCCCGAAGAGCCACAGAGAGGAGCACAACAACAAAAACTGGGGCATAACATTGATTTCATCTAGAAAGTTGGTAAACTCACCATACCTTCTTTTGACAGATCGTCCAAAAGCACCGCCAAATCTTGGGTGCAAAAGTTAGACACATACTACAAGCTCAACCAAATGATCAAGATAGAGGCCATCAATTTCTCTACACTACACTTGGAGGGTGAGGCACATGAGTGGTAGCATCATGGATTGGTGATGTTGGGAAACAGTCACATCACCTCCTATAGGAAGTTCAAAGAGAGACTCATGGATAGGTTTGACAATAAGGATCTCGAGATCCACTTTAGGGATCTAGCCCAGTTGAGACAAACTAGCATAGTAGAGGAATTCATCATGGAGTTTCAATGGGTAGTAGTGGTAGTGACAGATAAATCAGAGCCCAGGTTGATCATGTTATTCATAGAGGGACTCACAGATCCTTTAAGAGAATGGATGAAAGCATACAAGTCTCACACCTTGCAAGATGCCATCTTATGCACTCAATATTTTGCAGACTCAGTGCCAAAGACTAAACCCTTTACCAAACCCTTCGTACCATAGAAGGATCGAGACAGGAATCCATTCCAGAGACAATGGAAGGGGAAGGAGAAGTTGGATGATGAGACGAGGCGAGAGATTATGAGGAAGAAGATTTTCTTCAGCTGCAAAGACCCTTGGGGCCCAGGCCACAGGTGCATGGGCAAGGGAGAGATTCATTATATTGAGTTCGCAGCAGACAGTGTGGACAGTGAGGAGAAGGAGCATTATAGTGGATCCACTAGCTCAGAGGAGGAGTCAACACAGGCAAAGGAGCATCCTCTCCGTAGACCACCGACACGAGCAGGGACCCATCCACTGGTAGTTCCACAGCCTCCTAAGTAGGCTAACAGATGGAAACTAGCAAAGGGAGGATTCATAGCAACCCTTTCTAGTGTTCCCAGGTATGATACCCTCCATATCAGAGAGACTATTCAAGGACAATGAGAAATCTCCCTAATAGATGGTGGGGCCACCCACAACTTCATTCATGCTTCATTGGTATTGAGACGGGAACTTCAGATAGAGGATGTTGATGGGTTTGATGTTGCAGTCAAAGATGGCCATACAGTGGAGTGTCTAGGCAGAGTTCTAGACTTGGAGATTAAGTTAGGAAACTACACAGTGAGAGACACATTTTATGTGGTTGACCTATCTGAAACAGATGTGATATTAGGAGTCTAGTGGATGATCACTTGGGAAAAATCACCACCAATTACCAAACCCTGGAGATGGGGTTTAGAGACAGTGACGGGAAGAGGGTTGTTCTGAGAGGCATGTTAAAAAGAGCAACCATGACAATTTCATCCAAGAGGATGGAGAGGATATTCAGACATGGGGAGGTAGTATATGTCGCAGAGTTCTTGATCACTACGTGGAAGGATTCAGAGGGTCAACAATAGTGTCATACATATATCAAGGACTTGTTGGGACAATATCAACAAGTTTCAGGTTGATTCCACCAAGGAGACCACCTGACAGGGAGTTTGAGCACACTATTGAGTTGGAGGAGGGGACCAAACCTATGATCACATATCATCATCCTAAGAGGTTCAAGGATGAGATAGAGAAAGAAATTAAGGAATTTCTAGCGATGGGACAAATTAGACCTAGCAACAGTCCATTTGCTTCTTCAATTGTATTAGTTTTGAATAAGGATGGTACCATGAGGATGTGCCTTGATTACCAGGCCTTGAACAAGAAAACCATCAAGAACCGGTATCCTATCCCTCGCATTGATGAGTCGATGGATGAACTACATGGGGTAGTTTTCTTCTCGAAGATTGATCTACGCTCAGGGTATCATCAGATCATCATCTGAGAGAAGAACATAGAGAAGAAAGCATGTCGATGTCACTTTGGACATTTCAAGTTTTTGGTTATTCCATTTGAGCTAACCAATGCACCAGCTACATTTTAGTCTTACATAAACCACATATTTAGGGATCAATTGAGGAAATCAGTTTTGGTTTTCTTCGATGACATTTTGGTCTACAGCAAGACATGGCAGGAGTATATGAGGCACTTGGATGAGGTATTGAGCAACATGGAGGCACAATCACTATACGCCAAAGAGTCCAAGTGTGAGTTCAGTATGACATAGCTACTTTACTTGGGTCACATCATCAGTTCACAAAGGGTCCAGGTACACCAGGAGAAGATCAAGGCCATTTTGGATTGGCCAACACCCAGGAATGTGACAGAGTTGAGTAGATTCTTCAGGTTATGCATCTATTATAGATGGTTTGTTAGGGGTTTTTCTTAGCTAGGAGCACCACTGAGGGATCTCACCAAGCATGGAGCTTTCGTATGGACCGAGGAGTCACATAAATCCTTTAATCACATGAAGGAAGTCATGGGAACATGCCTAGTGTTAGAATTACCAAACTTCACTCTTCCATTTGTATTAGAGTGTGATGCATCCGGAGAGGGAATTAGGGAAGTTTTGATGCAGGGAATACACCCCATTGTGTTTGAGAGAAGGAAGCTCAGTCAGCCCAAGAGGTTGTACTCCATCTATGACAAGGAGATGTTGGAAATCATGCATGCCTTGAACAAATTCAAACAATATTTGGTGGGCAACAAATTTGTGGTCAAAAAAGATCACAACATCCTGAAGTATTTCCTTGAGCAGAAGGACCTCAATGTTATAACCCTAAATTGCACCACACATACTTACCTGGCATTAGGCCAACTCATATCCCTTCTTTGCCAAAACACTGTTGAACAACTCTTTGAAAAATCTCTTTTATAAAGGCCCACGCGCCCTAATACATTACTGCATGCGTGTACACGTTGGCTGACCCAAAACAACCCATGTGGACCGACAAAAGCATGAAAAAAGGAAAGTTGTCGACGGAACAAAAATCTATGGGTGATTTAACTGAAAATCCCGGCCATGCATGGCCGAGGGTTCATCCAAATACCTATCTCTTTCTAGCCTATAAAAGAAGGGGTAAGGGTCCCATTTGGAAAAGAAAAAATATAGCGAAGAAACTCTGCCCATTTACGTATTCCCATTGTCCAAACCCTTTTTCCTTTCCTTGTGCCAAAGGAGATTCAAAGCAAAGCAGTTGAAGGACAGAAGAAGAGGATCCTAGGATCAGGTTCGAGGAGTGGTGGCTAGTCTTAGATTTTGTAAGTTGACTCATTCTACGTAATAAAGAGAATGCTTTTCCCATCCCAATTCATGAACTGTTTATAGTTTGATCAGTATATGTTTTGATTTCTAACCCGTTAATATATAAGTAGTATGCATGCATAGTTGTTGCTTGTTTTGGATGCAGGTCAACTTTGGAAGGAGTATTGAAAACTAGTAATCAAGCACAATGGAGGATCAACATCAAACGTCGGGAATGAGTTAGGTTGATCTTTCAATGCATTTACTAAGAAAAGGGGATTTAAATCTAGGGATGAAGGTAGAAAGTAATTTCTATTCAATCATATCTGCATGCAAAGTCTGAACTCTATTTGCTAGTCCGTAGGGTGATTTTCCCCAACAACACAATTGGCGACCATACTGGGGAATACTCTCTAGGGTTCCTAGAATTTTATTTAGTTTTTGGGTAGTTTTACAGACTAGTTTTTCTTGCCTGTTTTTTCTTTTAGTTTTTGTAAAGTCTGAGCTAGTAGGGAGTCTGGTTTTCCATACCAACTTTCTCTGAATTTTTCTTGACTTTGTTTTTCGAGACCCACAGAGGTACATGTAGCCTGCACAAGGTCTGCATGCGTGTACCCGCGCCCTACCCTCTTGCAGCCCACGTGTGAACGCTAGCTGTAGAGGTAGTCGTAGCGTGTAGAGTTTAGAGAACCTCAGAGGAAGTCATCCTCTTCCCTGTCAGAATCACACATTCTCAGGGGGTTTTCTTGAATTTTGTCTAAGTTTTGTTTGCTAGCAGTCCTATCTCAGATTGTTTTTTCTTTATCAATTTTAACTTACATTATTTGTTTTTCTATTAGAAAGAGTGTCCAAGCCTTCAAGGGATCCTAGTTATCAATATCAGTGGTCTCTTCCTAGTTTGGTCTGTTTGTTTTCATTTTTTATCAGAGTTTAGATATACACGTGTCCTATACAAAGACAACCCATGTGTACACACCCTCTATCTCTATCCAGCGCGTGTTCGCACACGTGCTGTAAAAGTGACAGTCGCGTGCTTGTATAGGATACTTGTTGTTGAGGGTAAGGCATCCATCCTTTCCCTTGATAATAATTATTCCTCTCAGGTGTTTGAATCTCTATCTGAGCGGTCAGTAGCTTAAGATTAATCTTACCCTTAGCTTGCTTTTTCTCATTTAAAAAGTTGTCAGAAATATAAAAGAATTTTCACGGTTTTTAGACAAGTGTGAGAGTCATTTTCTTTTAAAATTTCTAGTGTGTGATTTTTCTTTAATCTGATTCTTTGCAATCTACGATTAGGCCAGAATTTTTTTTCTTGGTTTTTGCTTGTCGGTATTTTTCCTTTCGTGCTTTACTAGCATTTAAAATAAAATAAAAAAATATTTTTTCATTTTCTTGTTTGGTTGAAGAGTGTGTTTCTGCATCATTAGCCAGGGAAAAGTCTTTTATTTCATAATTTTTTTCCTTAGATCATAAGTAGCTCGTAGACAAGTGAAAATCCTTTGAGTTTGTTGTCCAAAATCTTAGAAAAAATTAAAAATATTTCTTTTGAAAAGTTGTTGAAATTTTTCATTTAGTAAAATTTTTGTTTCCATCTTTTTCATTCAGTTTTTGCTTTCATCTTTTACACATCATCAGTTTCACCCTCATACCCATTGACGTAAGACAAATCCATAAAAGTAACACTAAAGTTAAAATCTACTAGACCTTTATGTTTGTAGGGTTCACTGACTAGTTCAGGACTAGGGCCTTGGATTAGGTTGGAGAGGAAACTCTTCAAGGTCATTTAAAATCAAACATTGGAGTCTGAGATAGGGAGTGTCTAAGTCCAGTGTCGTGAAATTTATCTGGGACCCCCCTCTAACACAAGGGATAAACACGAGGTCGCGTGCGGAAAGGTAGCAGAGATAACCCCTCCAAAGCTGGACCATTCGTAGTGGAGAACACATATAGAGGGTTTGTTTTGGGATTCCGTCGTTTTCATTTTCCACAGGGATTCATGGGTCTCGAATCCATTCGAGGTCCTCAGTTGTCTTCCAGAACATTTTCTCTCGATACCCTTGACAGGTTTCGGTCTCGATACCCTGCTCATTGTGGTCTACCCGACTTTCGACTGTACTCGCCTGGTGATTGTTCGCACTTTGGCAACCTAGTTGCCAATATTTTTAGGGACATACACAGGTGACTGCGGGGGTATACCACGGTACCTAGGACAAACATCGGACCATGCTTTGCAGATCATAACCAGAGGGTGCTTCCATGTTCGAGTTGCACTTGCACCAGTAAGTTGCTCTAGTGTTGGTTGTTGTAACTGTTCTTCCAATTAATTTAGTGTTTTCTTGTCTTATCTTCTAGGGCCTTTTTTAGTGTGTGTTACTTTTGAACGTTTAGACTACCTTTAGAGTTTCTTGGATCTTCTCACATAGTGGAGGATCCCAAGCTCTGCCAGTCACGAAGGCTTCTTGGCTTGCCGTCGGTTACACTGGAGCCACCCTCGCCACCATTAAGACGAAAGCTAGACCAACAAGGGTCTTTTGAAGCGACCGGGTTACAAACCATTGTGCCCGACCAACTCCTAGAGGAATCGACCGTTTTGGACCTCGAAGCAACCGCTCTTGGCCTGGTTGAAACCCCAACCACTGATTTCTTGGCACCTTTTATTGTACCAATTCAATTTCACGAGCGCCAGACAATGTTGCACACAGCAATGGAAACAAATGTTGTTACTCCTTCTGGGAATTCTTCAATTCCCACCACGGTTGTCACCACAGGATAAATTTCATCTCCTAACCCATCGTCGTCGATCCAAGCCACCATGGTCTCGACCGCAACTACTTCGCACAGTGGTCCAATCTTGTCTTTGGTGGCGGCCACAACCCCTTTCACACCAAGTGCGACAGGCCCTCTGTTCTCATACGGGATGCCCAATTTGGGTACAAGTCTTGTACTTTCCTACTCCACTTTACAGACTTTGGGTCTGGGGGCAAGGAGCTCTAGCGCTCCTCTGCAAGGTCACATGGGGGACACTCTTGTCCCTTTTAATGCTTTTCCTTATGGAGGAGGTCATATCCCTCCTTCATCCCCTTCACTCGGTGGCTCGCATCAGCAATCCACCGAGCAACCTACACACAATAGTTTATTTGGAGCGGGGAGTCAAGGACCACCTTCGTATAGTATGCCGGTAGGTTCGACACCATTTTCTTGGAACGAAACATTTGGTAACAACACCTTCTCGTCAACCGCTTTCTCGACTGGGGGAAACCCCATTTTTGGACAATCTACTCCTGTGCAGGGTACTATTCCTGCACAGGGGGCAAACTTAGCGAGACCTTGGAATTCAGGGCAGGGATCCATTCCCTCATCCAGAATGTCGATCTGGGGAAATTGTTTCCATAATCAATGGAACCCCGGACAAAATACTATGCCTATCCTCACGGGACTAGCATGGGGTAATCCTTCCCAAAGTCCTTCAAATACAATGCATGCCCAACAATCTATGTCCTATTTGGGAAATCAGCTAATGATGTCTCCACATAAGAAGGGCCATGGTTTTTACCAGAATCCGGGCCAACAACCAAACTTTTCCTGGCAACCTGGTGCCAGTCAAACTCCAGGTCCCTTTTTCCTAGGTTATCAACAGCAACCCAAACTACCATTTCTGGCAACTTTACACTTGCCAGATTTGACAAGGTTGTTGAAAGACCCTATTTGTCCCGATCCACGTTGGCCTCCTATGTCGACAAAGTTTTCTTCGGAAATTCCAAAGTTCAAAGCCAAGCCTAATGAAGATCCAGGAGATCATGTGACTACCTTCCATCTTTGGTGCTCATCTAACTCATTGAAACATGACTCCATACAGTTGCTATTGTTTCAACGTACTCTCATTGGGAGTGTCGTGAAATGGTACATTGAGCTCAATTGCTCAAGATACTCTTATTTTGGCGAACTGGCGATGGCTTTCCTGAACCATTTCCAATTACCTGTGAGATATGATGTTGGCACATAGTTGCTCACTAATTTCAAACAGACAACAATGGACCATATCTCTGATCACATCTGAGAATGGAGACGCTGAAAGAGTTTAATCAAAGTACCAATCCCACCAGCATTCCTGCTTGAGTGGTTCCTTAAGTATTTGGTCCCGCAATTATCCAAAGACGTTGCGACATCCAGAGTTTTCTCCGAAGAAGATGCTATCATGAGGGCTCAACAGTTTGAGCTCATCTATTCTCAATCTGGTTTATTATACAACATCTTGCCAGATGCACCACATTCAATACTGGATAAAACTAGATAGAGAGTCTGACCACATGCTGATGGTATTGTTGGTTCAGCACAAACAAATCCCACTGAGAAATTGACGAATAAGTTGCAACAGTTATCTATACAACACACAGTAGCCAACCAAAATACTACTTTGGCTACTCCCCCTACCAAAATGTCGGAAGTACACACAGTGCAGTCAACTAACCCAAAGGCCACCCAGCAGCCTGAAGGGAAGAAAAAACAACGAAAGAAGGGTAAGGGGGACAAAAAACCCAACGATAATGTTGGCGGGGACAACACTGAAAAATGGAAGGCGAGGTATCCATGCAACTTGTGCGCGGAAGACCACTCGACCCATCTATTTCCTTGACTTGCAGAGGCCCAAAAGTTTGTCACACGGCAACAGCAGGCAGTGTTGACTAATCCCTTTCAACATGGGAAAAATATAACTCAAGCCTCTGCAAGCACGGAAGGGGGCAGCCAAGAAACATGCCTGCCTCCGAACAACCCCACATCCACGAATGTATATATGGTTAGGGGTGATGCTTTCATATCGACTAGAGCGCACGATTATAGTAAGCCGAGAACTTCTAAGAAGGGTATAGAAGTTGATCTCCCATATCTTCCTCTACAGATTGAGAAGACATTGGGAGAAACGATGACATGCATTCCAAAAGGTGCATTTAAAAAAGCTTCTCATAACCCAAACGCAAGGGCCGCCCAGAACTACTTTGTGGTGGAAGATTTATCACAAACCCCTTGTGCAATGTCTGCTTTGGAGGTCCTCCAAAGCTACTCTGCTCAGAGGAAAGCCTTGTTAACCACTTTGGGTTCTACTGAGACTTGTAATCTAGGTACCATCATGTTATATACAACCGACTTAAAACCTTATCTGCCTTACCACGTAGCATTTCAAACAGTAGTGGCTTATCCCACGAAAACTTTTACTCAAAATATTTTTCATATGGTGGTCGATGAGGGTGCCTCGACGTGTGTTATGTCGTTGGCATGTTGGAAGGCCATTGATCAGCCCATTTTGTCTCCATCACCTACTCTCCTCACTACTTTTTACGGTTGGTCGTTCCGACCACATGGTATCGTTCCTTCTTTCCCCGTGCAGTTAGGAGGGAAGACTGTAGCGCACCTTTTACTGGCTACCAATGTTTAAACGCTATTAAAAGAAGACTATAACACGACTTTGCATATAACTCTTACAGGTATTATAAATCCCATGCATTTAAACAAATAAACACATTCTACACAGAGTATTCATATGAGTTACTGCCATAATTAACAATCAATAGCATTTCATACTAATTTATATTCACAGCGGAAATCATGATAACATAAGCAGTAGAGTCATGCAAAACATGATTAAAACATAATCAGATATTTATCTTTTAATAGTGGTAGAATCCACCAACCAAGTGCAGGCCTTCCATGAACCTCCCAGCCTTAGACCGCACTTCTCATCAGCTCAGCAATGGGTCACCCCCGAGCTGGGACTAAGCTCCACCCCAAGGCAAGGAAATCTAGGCTAGGTTGAGGTTACAGGAAAAACAACACACAATCCACCAGGAAGGGATTCTCTCCAAGGAACCTCCCACGCTCACTGCCGACAAACCCTCATTCCCCACATGCATGTTCCACCCCAGGAGTATACACCTTCTCTGTCACATGGATAGTCCTTCAGCTGCTAATCTCCCTTGCCTTGGGTTACAGGAACAGGTCGGACCGGAAATCTCTGGGATCTGTGGCAGCTACAGGGTTCCTTCTAGGAGTTCTCTCCTTCCTCTATGCACTCTCTCACCTGGAGGGAGTCGCTCACAGGTCCAACAACTTGTCTTCCACTCTTCAACCACCTCTCTCACCTGGAGAGAGTGTTGTACAAACTGGCCAACAAGCCACATAGGGTCAAACACTACACGTCCACCACAATCCACGGGAATCCAGACACGAACACCTAGGGCAGCTCCAGATAGGTGTAACAGTATAACCAGGCTTAGCAGGGACGAGACACTTTTGTTTTCTCAATTTGGCAACACGGAATAGACTCACATTCTGGATTCTCAAGGATGCGTGACGAGTCGTCCATGTAGGGGTCGGTTCAGACTCCCCAGTTTAGAACAGAGAAGGGGTGTACCAACTTTCCAGAATAATCACAAACTCTTTCCCCCAAATCCACGCAGGCTTCTCGTTCAGGGAATATACACACCGATTTTCTCAGAGCCAGACACAGGCTTTCGAATCACAGGGATGCACCAAGGTTCTCTACAGGAGTCGGGTTGGTAGTATTATCTCGCGCTCCGTACTGTTCATACAATCGGGTAGAATGGGGAAGGAACCTTCTCATGGCTCATCTTGGCCATTTTATTCTCATGTGTCAGGGTTGACACTTGTCACCCATGAAACTTCATGCGTTCCACCAGCACGCATCTCCCTTGCATGTTCTCTCCTTGCTAGAAACTTAGGATAAACATAAAATGCACATGTCTTTTGGGGATAATATTAAAATATTATTCCCAGGCTTAATCCCCCTAGGCTTAGCCCCTAGGCTCAACACTTAGCCCCTTTTCCCACCTTCCAGCCCCTAATTCCTTACCCATCCTATGGATGCTCAGTCCCCCTTCACTCATTCATCATGGTCGGTCTGCACATGGCGGTGTTTATGTTTTATTAATTGTTCTGCGTGATTACATATACAACAGCAGGCTCCTGGCCTTCAACACTCAGGCTTCCTGGCCTATCAACACATAAGCCTCCAGCTTATACAAACTTGGCTCACCAGCCTATAAAACATAATTACAATTCCTTTCAAAATATGGTTTACAACGGGGCTCGGCCTTGGGGACACTACAAAGACCATGTGTGTCGAAGTAGAGGTAGTCAATGCTCCCCTCGACTATAACCTCTTGTTAGGACAGAGTTGGACTTATGCTATGCAAGCTATGGTTGCTACAGTTTTTCGGGTCTTTTTGTTTCCACGTGAGGGTCGGATAGTGACCATCGATCAATTGTCTTTCTCCAGACCTGACCTAGCTTTGGGGACATCCACGGTCCTGATGATTGATAATCCTCAACCAGGTGTCGTCAACATAGGAGTTGGTTTGTGCCTATCCTTGATGGGTACCTTCAATTACCCACCTCCTCATGGCAATATCAAATTTATATCCAATCACCATAAGGTTGATATTTTTCAAGTTTCGTCGTTCCGCATGACTTACTTCGAGGACCCCTGGATACTTCCTTCCCCATCGGCCACGATGGATGAGACAGGGCACCCAGGCATGTCCATGCCCTTGTCTGCCGCTGAAGTAGCATACTCTTTAGTCCAGCAAGCTTCAGCTAACCCTGATCCGACTCCTGCACAAGAGTTAGATCCACTTCTAGAGCCTATTTGGGCTCAGGGTTCTCTCGCGAACATTGATTCATTAGACTTAGTCTTGCCTTCTGATGAAGCAGTCATCAAAGCAATGACTAGTCTGGAAAAACATTGGGAAGATCTTCATCATAGATCATATTTTCTCCCAGAGTTAAGCCGAATCGAAGCAGGAGAATTCATCATGACCATGATGGGAGATCAGTTGTGTCCTATTAATCTCTTAGCTACACATGAAATTTATGTTGAGGGCAATATGAAAACTATCGCTGAAACTATACCAATCAACATCTCCTGAATCCCTAGCGTCATGGAGAATGTTTTTGTCAGGGATGATTACTCCCCCGAAGAGATTCAAATCTACACGGATCTTTTCAAAGAATTCTACGACGTTTTTGCCTGGTCTTATGAGGAAATGCTAGGCATCGATCCAAAAATAGTTGAACATGAAATCACAACTTATCCTAATGCCAAGCCTGTTCGACAGAAGCTTCGCCCAGTTAATCCCAAGAAAGAAGCAGCCATCAAGATTGAGGTTGATAAATTGCTAAAGGCAGGTTTTATCTATCTTATCCATTTGACTCAATGGATGTCAAACCCTGTGCTGGTCAATAAAAAGCAAGGCACAATTCATGTATGTACCGATTTCCATGATTTGAACAAGGCATGTCCCAAAGATAATTTTCCAACACCATTCATCGACCAGATCATTGATGAATGTGCTGGTTGTGAAGCCTTTTATTTCATGGATGGTTTTTCGGGATATAATCAAATTCAAATCAAACCCGAAGACCAACACAAAACGACATTCATTTTTCCTTGGGGTACATTCGCATATCATAAGATGCCTTTTGGTCTTAAAAATACTGGAGCCAGATTCCAGAGGGCCATGTCTTTTTCTTTTCATGATCTCAAGAATATAGTCAATGCCTACCTAGATGATTTAGCATCACGATCTCACAAGAGAATGGATCATCCCACACACCTTAGACTAATCTTCGAACGTTGTCGCTACTTTAGGATTCGCTTGAATCCAAACAAGTGCAGTTTCTGCATAACGTCGGGATGTTTGTTAGGTTTCATCGTATCAACAATAGGGATGATGGTTGATCCTCTCAAGGTGGAGGCAATAATCCAATTGCCTCCCCCACGCACAATCCTTCAACTTCAGAGTCTACAAGGCAAGGCAAACTTTTTACGACACTTCATTGCAAACTATGCCGAAATCACCAAGGGCTTTATGCGCTTACTAAAGAAAGACATTCCTTTTTACTGGGACGATGTCGCTCAGTGCTCTTTCGACGCATTAAAGCATGCCCTCACAATGGACCCTTTGCTACGGCCACCTAACTATAACAAAGATTTCTTATTATATTTGGCTGTCGCAGAGTCAACCATTGGCATGGTTTTAGTTCAGGGACATGATTTGTTCTCAGAATACATGATCTATTACATGAGTCGAGGCCTCGTAGGACCAGAACTCAATTATTCTCATATCGAAAAACTTACGTTGGCAGTAGTTCATGATGTTCAACGGTTCCGTCATTATGTTTTGTTTCGCAAGACCACCGTCATTGTTGTCGTGAATCCATTCCAGTATATGTTGACACAAAGGGTAATAGGTGGAAAAATCAGTAGATGGATAGTTATCCTCCAGGAATTTGACTTAGACTTCATTTCAACAAAGTCCAAAAAGTCATTGGTCTTCGCAGAGCTTATTTCAGAACTTTCGGTTGAGTCAAGTGACGTTGTGCCTGAAGAATCGCCTATCCGGGGAGATATGTTTTTGATCACATATTCAGATCCCTTGTACGGATATATACTTATCTATCTACAGACTTTGAAGTGCCCCACTTCTGCTTGTCGAGATGAGCATCAACGTATACGCCATCAGGCTAAGACTTATCCCATACTCGATGATACATTGTATCGAAGAGGTGTAGACTGCATCTTACATCTATGTCTCACACATGAGGAGGCAATCATCGTGCTCAATGATTTCCATACTGGAGCTTGTGGCAATCATTTTTCTGGGTTGGAAACAGCCCAAAAGATTCTACGAGTAGGTTACTTATGGCCAACACTTATTAAAGATTGTATAGAATCGGTCAAGAAGTGCCATCAATGCCAAATCTTCTCTCGGAAGATGAGGGCACATCCCACTCCCATGTTTCCTGTCATCACAGTTGGTCCGTTCACCAAATGGGGGATTGATTACACTACTTGCAACCCCCCTTCAGCAAGGGGGCACCACTATATCATCGTAGCTATCGACTACTTCACTAAGTGGGTCGAAGATATGCCAACGTTTAAAGATGATGAAGAGACTGCAACTCTCTTTTTATTCAACCAGATTATAGCAAGGTTCAACGTCCCGAGAGAGATTGTTACTAACCACGGCAGTCACTTTCAGAACCAAATGATGACCGAATTAACATCAAATCTTGGGTTACAGCAAGAGCATTCATCACCCTACTACCCCCAAGACAATGGGCAGGTGGAAGCAATAAACAAAACTCTTAAGACTATTCTACAACGAACTATCAACTCAGCCAAGTCAAATTGGCATTTGATGTTATACTCGGCATTATGGGCTTACCGAACATCTGTTAAGACTGCAATTGGTTTCTCATCTTTTCAACTCATTTACGGGCTTGAGGCAGTCTTTCCCATCGAATGTCAGATCCCATCTCTAAAATTGGCAGTACAATTATTGCCAGACACTTCTCCACTTGAAGAACGATTAGTACACATTGAGCAGCTCAATGAGCAGTGTCGTGATGCAGCCCTAGCCAACGAGGCTTACAAACATAAGGTCAAGTGTCAATATGATAGGTCTGTTCATCCTCAGATTTTCTCTGAAGGAGACCTTGTCTTGGTCTATGACCAAGATAAGGACCCCCTAGGGGCAGGAAAATTTAAACCCATGTGGTTCAGCCCTTTCATCATCAAAGAGGTATTAAAAAAGGCCACTTACCGTCTGGTTTATTTTGAAGGGAATGCTTTGGTGGAGCCTAGAAATGGGCTCTACCTCAATAAGTATTACTCATAGGCAGGTCACTGTGGGTAACTTTTTGTAACATATGTATAGTCTTTGTACTATTACTTTTTAGTTTCTTTTAAGTGTTATGAACGTGTCATTGATGTTATCTTTCATCAATTTGGCAGATGTCAAGTGATTCCAAGGTGTTTGTTGGGTATGCAAATGGTGCTAGTTGGCACACTCGGAGGCTTTCCTCCACAACTTGTGTAATCTTTACACTGCAGGGCCAGTTGTTATCTTCCAGAGGTATATGCTTAGGTGACACCACAAATAATGTCGTCGAGTATAGTGCAGTTATTGAGTTTCTTCGTGACACCCATTCACTGGGTATCTCTCATCTCCGATTCTATATCGACGCTCAATTGGTTGTGTCTCAGCTAAACAGGGTATACTAGGTTCATGATCCAACCTTACACCGACGATTCCTTACGGTATGTCTCTTAGAACGAAACTTTGATTATATTACATACTTTCATGTTCCTAGGAGATTAAACCAAATTACAGATACTCTAGCTAATCAAATTTTAGATTGGCATCTTGCACACATATGAAAGAACATTGACATAAGCATGTAAATACATTTTTGCACACGTGATCCATAAGACACAAAAGATCAAAAAAACCATATATAACATCATAAAGTAACCAGAGTACATAGATGGACGCAAGCACCTCAAAAATAGGACCAAGAACGAGTCACAGGGCTTATGCCCTCAAAAAATATATACAAGTAGTGCTCGTGGCACGTAAAAAGTCTAAATAGGTTCAGGGCCTATGGTCCCTATTATAATAGTCCACGGCATGGGCTAAATGCCTAAACAATCGGACCCACGTCTGTGGTGCCCCCACTACATGAGGCTACATGGATGGTGGCAGGTCCTCTATCTCTGCCATCAGGACTATGCGAGTGAGTGTCGTAAAGCTCTGCTCAACTCGTCTAAGTACCCTCTCAACCTCTCTAGCTGGGAGGTTCCTTGCTACTGCTAGTCCCCGGGCAGTGACAGCGGTGGCTTCTGGCCGAGGACGACGCCTATTCTATGCATACTTGGCAGGTCGCACGAGCCCCACATCTGCATGCAACAAACGTATATCCGTCAAATACTATGGCATATAAAAAAAAATGATATATATAACAAAAAGACATAAAAATTACATATACAACAAAAAAACTACAAAATTGGAGACTTACCCATCTCCCCTCGCTCCTCACCAGGAGACACGGGTATCTCAGGATCTCTAGAAAAGTCTATTCCTGCATATGGGTAGTCCTCGATCATAGGGATCTACCGTGACAGCCATGCAAAAAAGTCATCATCGAAGGACTCATTGGTCCTTCCACCACCCTTTTGCGGCAGTAACACTTCCCATCTACATATCGCAGGAAAAGAGGCCTGATGTCCTCGTACCACTTCCCAAGGACTAAAACTCGAAACTCTCTCAAAGAAGAATGAACACAAAATCGTCCTGAACCTGAAGTTTCTATGTGTCTGTTGTCGGCAATCTGTCAATTGCCTCTTCATACACTCAAGTAGTGTGGTACTCCAGTCAAAAATATGTGCATTCAAGCACTAGATAGCATAGTTCATCTGTGTGCGAGAATCCTGATGCAAGGCTGTTGAACTGGTAATCCGCCCAATCATCAATAATATCGCCTGCAATGATAGGTCAATGATCTTACTGATGGGCACCTGGGAGCTCAAATGGTTAGTCTCAGCCTCATAGTGTAGGGCTATCAAGTCCGCTATATTAAGCGGCCCCACTAGAAACGTCCTAAAATTGACTGGTTCCCTCTCCTTGAGAGGCCAGTCAAAAAATAGATATCCTCGGTGGTGGGCACCAGTGATTTCCCCTCTAACATAAAGGCCTCTGCATCAGGGTGCCAATAGTCAATCAAGGCATTCAGTAGCCTTGGTTGCACTCGCATAAATGGACACATGAAGAACTTAAGCAAACCAAATTGCATCAATGCGACCACAACTTTCGGATCTCCCGCAACCAACTCACTAATTTCTTCATGCTCCCTTTCCCTCCATTGGACATACATCCTACCAAAACAACCAAATTCAGGAGGGTCAGTGACTGCTCTTTAGTTCTTTTTGACAATAAAAGGTGGTCCACGCGTGTTGTAGAGGTGACAATCGCATGTACACGCGGCCTGTCCAGAGATAAGTATATCTCCGTTGGCCGTCCGGACCTAGGGTCGACCTTTTAAAGGTCGATGCCCACCCAAAAAACGACATCAAAAGAAAAATTAAAGAATTGAATAGCTAGATAGGGCAGTTTGTACTTACTTGGTCCAAGCGGAAGTTCGTTTCGTCCACTTCAGCTCCCGGAATCACTGTTTTTATCAAAGGGGGTCTTTTCACTCCAGAGTCAATTTCCAAATCAACAATGGTGATAATGAGCTGCCAACTTCTATTTATAGACTTTTTGGCCTCTTTTTGTCACTTTTTTGGCCTCCCTTATCAGTTTCTTTATACCAAAAACCATTTAGAGTGATTCAGGAGTTATATGGGAGGGATTTGATTGGGTATTGGGACACTTTTTTTTTATTTTTGAGAAAATTTTGACGGTCCATGAAATTTTTTCCAAGAATCAACTTGAGCATATAGGTTAGGTTATTACCCCAAGTTTTGTGTCTCGTTGTCTTTTTCCTCTGCCATAGGATCGATCCCATCAGGTTGTGACACGGAACTGTCATATTTGCTTTAGAAGTGTTGCAACTTGGCGGTAGAGATTACCAGAACATGGATTCCCTAGGTAGGTCCTGGTTGCATTATGGTGTCCATGTCATCTCTAAAACACTGTAGGCTCGGGAGTCCTTATAGTCTTTCCTGAATATGAGTTTGAGCCTCATTTGCATGATTTTTCTTCACTCTTGATCTCACCCTCAGGACTCCCAAAAAACAACGGGTCTTCTTTTAAGGCCTTTTCAGAACCTCTAAACATGAAAAGATTATCGAGCGATCTTGTGGCCTTTCATGCTCGTTAAACTGAAATTTGAAGCCACGTCTGTCCGGTGGTAGTTTACCCCTTTTTCAGTCCGGACGACCAACTGTACGAACAAAGGTATACTCTATGGAACTTTCGTTCTTTAGAAGAGTACTCTCAAGTATAATTTTATCCCTTTTTCGGGCCTGAGGGACTAAACTTACGAAAACGAAATCCCCACGGAGTCCATAGTTAAGCTCTTTTCAGTCTCCCTAAAATTGAAAAGATTGTCGAGTGACCTTATTCTTTCACACTCGTTAAATTGGTCCAGAAGAACATTCCTGACGGAGTCCATAGTTAATCTTTTTTCAGACTCCTTAAAAATGAAAAAATGGCTGAGTGGTCTTGTCCTTATCAAACTCATTAAAATGGTTTTGAATCGACGTCTTATCGATGCTAGTTTACCCATTTTTCGAACCGACTAGACTACATTCAAAAAAGGTACCCCAATGGAGTCTCCTTTTATGTTTTTTCAGACTCTCTAAATATGAAAAACCACCAAGATTACCTTCTCTGGGCTCATTAAACTTACATCGAAGGACATTACCATTGTGTGTTTTATCAACCGCGTCTTAACACCTTTGTCCTTCAGAGAATTTTTCTCGAGTGTCATTCTATTAGAACATCAGTCTTTTCCTTGTGCCTCAAGATTGTATGTTTGCAACACTCGTTCCTCCTTTGTAACGTAATATTCCTTTATTCTTTTTCCACAATTATTGAAAAGAACAAAAAAAATCAAATATACCCCAAAAAGAGGAAGGGAAAAGTATTTTCTTTATTGGCAGCATAATGAGTCGCCCTTGGATAAATCACATCTGTTTGTTTGTTCATCAGACTATGGGATATAGTACGACCTTAGGAAGATTTTCTCACTATATAGATTTGTGTCCTCCACCGTTTGGTTATCCTTCCAAACATATGGAGCGTTTGTGTTGCCTCCTGCTTCGTAGACTTATGATTAATGCCATGCTGCCTGAGTTTCATTATTTGTCGTGTTATTATCCAGGGGAAGTTTGTAACCAAGCTTGAGTTGGCCCCTCTGCAATATGTCTCTTGTTCTCATGTCCGGCCATCCTGAACATACAATCAAGTCCTTGTTCGAAATCACTGAAGCCTTTAGTCTAATCATAAGTATTATCAAGTCCATGACTGACGAGCCGTCGAAGACCTCTGGGTAGTGCAGTCGTACACTCATATTACACTCCTACCCGAGTTTTGAAGATTTTGAATTTGTTGCTCGAGCTCTGAAGATCTCATCTCCAGCCAGCAGGCCGAATCAGCTTTTGGAAGATGGATACTCTATATGTATATCTTTCTGATTTCGAGATGTAGCTTCGTTGTGTATTGTTCGCGACTACTCTTCATAGTTATTTGACATGGATGTACAGTGTATTTGATTGGTAGCCATGGTTCTATTTTATCCCGAGCATGGGTATGCCCGCCTCGGTGAGACATTTGTTATTTTGCAGAAGGAACCTCTCGGTTCCTGATCCTTGGTCTCAATCGTTCGGCACATCAGTAAAGATTGGTAATGTATTTCATCCATCAAATGCTCTTTTGACCTCACACATTAGGGGGCATCTGTTATAACCCTAAATTGCACCACGCATGCTTACCTGGCATCAGTCCAACTCATATCCCTTCTTTGCCAAAACACTGTTGAACAACTCTTTGAAAATACTCTTGTATAAAGGCCCATATTCCCTAATACATTACTGCACGCGTGTACACGCTGGCTGACCCAAAACAGCCTACGTGGATCGACAAAATAATGAAAAAAGGAAAATTGCCAATGGAACAAAAATCTATGGGTGAGTTAACTGAAACTTCCGGCCATGCATGGCCAAGGGTTCGTCCAAATACCTAGCTCTTTCTAGCCTATAAAAGAAGGGGTAGGGGTCCCATTTGGAAAAGAAAAAATATAGCAAAGAAACTCTGCCCATTTACGTATTCCCATTGTCCCAACCCATTAGCCTTTCCTTATGCCAAAGGAGATTCAAAGAAAATAAGTTGAAGGACAGAAGAAGAGGAGCCCAGGATCAGGTTCGAGGAGTGGTGGTTGGTCTCAGCTTTTGTAAGTTGACTCATTCTAAGTAATAAAGAGATTGCTTTTCCCATCCCAATTCATGAACTGTTTATAGTTTGATCAGTATATGTTTTGATTTCTAACTCGTTAATATATAAGTAGTATGCATGCATAGTTGTTGCTTGTCTTGGATGCAGGTCAGCTTTGGAAGGAGTATTGCGAGCAAGTAATCAAGCACAACGGAGGATCGACATCAAACGTCGGGAACGAGGTAGGTTGATCTTTCCATGCATTTACTAAGAAAAGGGGATTTAAATCTAGGGATGAAGGTAGAAAGTAATTTCTATTCGGTCATATCTGCATGCAAAGTCTGAACTCTATTTGATAGTATGTAGGGTGATTTTCCCAGCCAACACTCAAGGAGCACCAAAATAAATGGGTGACAAAGGTATAGGAATTTGACTACGACATAGAGTATGTTAATGGGAAGAAGAACATTGTGGTCAATGCACTATATAGGAGGCTTGTGACATGTTCCTTGATGGAGATTTCAGTGGATTGGAAATCCCACTTGTTAGTGGAATATTCCAAGAACCAGTTCGCTTGCGATATTATGGATGGACAAATTCATGATGACATGTACATGGTCATTGAGGATGTCATATTCTGCAAGAACAGAGTCTACTTGGTACCAGATTCAGGGCTCAAGAAGAATATACTCTCAGCATTTCATGATTCACCACTAGCAGGCCATCAGGGGTTTTTTAAAAGCTACAGGAAGATCAGAGAGAGGTTATCATGGAATGACCTCAAATAGGACGTTATGTGATACATCAATGAGTGTGTGACTTTCCAATAGAACAATTCAGAGCATACGCTTACAGCAAGGCTACTTCAGCCACTTCCCATTCTAGAGTAGAAATGGGAGAGCATCTCGATGGACTTCATCACAGGCCTACCCAAGGTCCAGGGTAAGGACTGAATCTATGTATTGGTCGACAGATTGACCAATTTTGTTCACTTCTATGCCATACTGACAAAGTACAGCGCAGTGTAGGTAGCCAATTTATTCTTCAGAGAGGTCTTCATACTTCATGGGTTGTCGAGGAACATCATCAACGACAAGGACAATCGGTTTATTGGGACATTTTGGAGGGAGTTTTTTAGATTGGTGGGGAACAATTTGACACTCAGCACCAGCTATCACCCTTAGACAAATGAGAAGACAAAGATCATCAACAAGTGGGATGAAGGGTATTTACGGAACTATGTCAGTGGAAAACAGAGAACATGGGTCAGGTGGTTTCATTTAGGAGAGCATTGTTACAACACCACTTTCCACATGTCCATTGGTATGACACACTTCTGAGCATTATACAGGTATGATGCTCCCACTTTGATAGACTTGGTTTTCGGGGAGAGAAAATGATCTGGGAACTTTTCATTGTGACTTATAAACAATTGTATTAAATGAGCATAAATTAAAGTGCACCATTAAAGAAGGTAAAACTTAAAAATGAAGATACATAAGAATCATATATGAACACAAAAACTTGATAACGAATTCCGTCCCTGGTGGAATACGTCTCCAGATCTTGCTCTCAAATGGGTAGGCTCTTTCAATAACTCAACAAAATAATTTGGAAAAATACATAAATATACCTCATTCTGAAATCAAGCTGCAGAAATAATGCTCAGATCAGAAAACATACATCACCATTAAATTTGTGGCATCGAATTACCCAAAAATGATTGTCTCCACGCTTTGATCCGGCTCTGGCACTCTCAGGTCCAAGAAGAATTTTGTCTTGGTTTTCATGTCCTCTGCAACCTGCAATAATGACATACCCTGCCTCGTAATCCATGTCCATAGTCGTACGGCCTCGCCTCCCCCTTTCTGGCTAGGTGGAACTTGGCTTAAATAAAAATTTGGTGGACAAATTTACCAACAGGTTCATTGGCAAGTTGGTTGTTGGCGCTATAATTATAACGTTATATGTGGCGGATATCCAGGGGTCAAACCCGTGGGCCTCCCTTTTCGGCCATTGGTTATAACCCCTGTTACATTTGGATATCATCTTAAAACTTTGGTGGATGTGCTAGATATGGCAGGACCTCCGCCAGATTTGGCGGGGTCCATTTATATATATTTTTATTTTATTTTTCGGTTACTGGCCCTCCTTGGGAATTTCGAGGGTGCCACATGTTGCCCGCTAATTAGGCCACGTGGCATCCTCTGATTATCCCACCTGATCGTTGACTTCACCTCCACTTCAATCCATACATGACACTTGGTGCATTCTGGGTGGTGACACATGGCGTCACCTAGCGGTGCCATGTGGCATTTTTCCTACTGGTCCACATGGACCCTTAAAAGCCTATTGGCGGGTGACATGTGGCAGCCTCTGGTGTTGCCACATGGAATGATGATGTCAATAGATGTCATGATAATGTCATGATGATGTCATCCTTCCGTGTCAGTTGTTGATGTCAGTGGTACGGATGATGATGTGGCCCAGGTTGACTTTCCATGTTTGACAAAAACTTTGATCATGAATATATTTGAAACCATAACTATGTTTGACGAGTTGTATGCACCGTTAGAAATATTATGATGCTCTCTTCACGATCATGCCATTTTCACTGAGTTTTGGGAACTTTGAATTTTTTCCCTTTCTCTATCTGTTGAAGCCATTCTGAGCGTTGTGAGTTGCCTCTATGAGTTCTGAGTTGTTCTTAGCCTTCTCTAGATCCTTTTTGGATCACACCTTCCCACTGAGAGATTTTTGGACCACCAAAATCTTTCATCAATAAACAGGTAAGTGAGGGAAGAGACCCCTCACTTTGTCCTTCTCGATCAACTTTTGTTACTTGGATGTGTGCATTTTAAGCCTACTTGAAGATAATCAACATCACCTCTACATGAAGTCCTCATCCTCCTATCTAGGATGATATATTCCTATAGCTCATCCAATTACTCAGGTGCAAACTCATCAATTGATGGTATTGAAACTTCCTCGTCTTGATCCATGATCATGGGAGGCTCAAAACGTTTCAAGTTCTCAACGTTCACAACTGAGTAAATCTACATGTAAGGTGGAAGATCTAGACGAAAAGAATTGGTACCACTTTTCTCCAATATAGTGAAGGGTCCATGGCGAATGGGATTGAATTTCTTTCCTTCACCTTTCAATCTCTCCTTGTTTATGTGAAGCCATACCCGGTCTCCAACCTAGATTTGATGATCAACCTTGTGCTTGTCATGCCGAGCTTTATACTATGTTTGACTTTTCTCCAAATATTCTCGAACTTCCTAGTGTATCTTCTGGATTCTCTAGATGAACTTGCGGGCTCTGTCCTCTGTTCATCCTTCATTTACATCGACACTTCTCCCGTACATCAAGTCCAAAGGAACCTTTGGTAGGTACCCAAAACATGTCTCAAAAGGTGAACTCTGAGTGGATGAATGTAAAGCTTAGTTGTACGCATGTTGTATATAGGGTAACTGTTCATCCCATAACTTGGGATGCTTGCTACAGTAGCCTCAAAGAAAAAGTAGCATTGTTTGGTTTACCACCTTTGTTTATCCTTCAGTCCGTGGATGGAAGGAAGTGCTCCTCTTCAATTCGGTATCCATCATTCTCCACAAGCTAGTCCAAAAGTCCCCAAGGAATCGAGTATCTCGATCTGAGAAGATAGATGTGGGTAATCCAAAGTGAACCCAAACATGTTGAAAGAAGAGATTAGCAGTCTGCTCGGTAGTGATCTGCTTTTTACATGGCATCAAGATACACATATTGTGGAACCTATCCACTACAACATACAAATAATCATGACCCCCTTTGTTCATTGGTAAAACCCCTACAAAATCCATGGAGACACTTTCCTATGGATGGGATGGAACAAGAAGTGGTGAGTATAGCCTTAGTTTTCTATTAGTGGGCTTACAAGTAGAACACATCACACACCCCTTTACATATTTAGTTACAATTTCTTTCATTTGAGGCCAGTAACAAAACCTCTGCAAATGAGCCATATTTTTTCCTACCCCAAAATGTCCAGACACAAGAGAAGTGTGAGCTTATCGTATTACATGGACTCGTTCACTTGTAGGAATACATAGCTTTCCAAGATGGTAGAGTACTTTTCCCTGTAGAAAATAGTTCTCTACCTGTGCACCAAGGGTTAGCTTTGCATATACTTATTTAAAATCTTCATCAATGGAATATTGTTCTACATAGATATCATGAGATAAATAAGTACTCTTCAAAATAATAGAAGCAGCGATAGAAGGTATAGAAAGCATATCATCTACCTTGTATTTGATTACCAAGTGAAATTGTTGTAGAAAACCCATCCACCTGTAGTGTCGAGATTGTTTCAATTTGGTATGTGCTTGAAGATACTGTAAGGGTTGGTGATATGTATTTATGATTGTTTCCTTCCCCAACAAGTAGTGTTTCCATTTCTTTATGCTCTGGACTAATGCATACAACTCTTTATCATATGTAGGATAGTTAACAACAACATGGTTAAAAGATTCAAAGTGGTAACACATTGGCTTATGATATTGCATCAATACTACACCCATGTCATATTCATTGGCATCTATATTGATCTCAAAAGGTTGTTGAAGATTCGGCAGTGCTAATACTGGTGTGGTATTGATCTTCTCCTTCAAAATATTGAAATTTTTTTGTTGCTTTCCTTCCCACTGAAAAGTGTTCTTCACACTGGTTAAGGAATGAAAAGGAGATGCTATAAAGGAGAAGTTGGGAATGAATCTCCTCCAATACTGGACTACACCTAAGAAGCTTCAGACTTCGGTTATGTTGAAATTACTACGACAACTGAGAGGGGGGGAGTGAATTAGTTTTTATTGTGCTTAAACAATTTTAAGTCTATTAAAACATTTTTAATCTTTCTTCAAGTGATCATCAACATTATACAGTATATGGACAGTAAAAGTAAAGAGCATCAGTCACACATAAGGTATACACAGAGACATATTTTCACGAGGAAACCTATAAAGGGAGAAAACCTCTTCTTCTTCGAAATGATAGGTAGTCTTTTAAGTTATGTACATCATCTATAATTGAGCACCAACTCAATGTGAGGTTGCTACCTCTGTTTTACAAGATGCAACTTGTATGAGAGCACCGACTCTCTTGTTTCTCTAGCACCCACTAGAAGGAAGCACCAACTCCCCTAATGTTCCATCACCAACTAGATGGAAGCACCAACTTCCATTTACACAGGCTCCAACATGTATAACAGAGAACACTTGTTCTCCCTTGCACCACCCTGCCACCCTGGTTTCTCTGGCTGCAACCAGATGGAGGCTACAACTCCCTGTGTTCAAGCTCCCACTTGAACCTCTGAGGACAACAGTCCTCCCTAGCACCTCCCAACCACCCTTGAATATAAATAAATAATTAAACAACCAACTACATAGATAAATCAATTCTTACCACTTCTTTCTTCTGTAAATCTGGTCTTCTTCTGACTGTTTTGAAATTCTTCTCTTCCTTTGTTTGTTCTGCAAATCTGCTCTGCTTCAACGTGTTCTATCATTTTTCCCTTCTTCAACTTGTTCTGTCATTCTGCTCTGCTTCAATTCTTTTCTTAATCTGTTACTCTTTTATGAGTTTTATCTCACACTGCGCATATTCTCAGTCTCACACCACGCATTTTGTGATTTTCCCTTTCTTATAGTTAAATTCCTTTTTCGTCCTGAACCACCAACACCACACTGTCTGTATATTTTTATTTTTATGCACAACTCCCATGGTGGTTCCACTTCGAATCTTCTGAGGAAAAAGAAAAACCGTCTAAGCAACTGAAATGCCAACCGATCAGGAGTCATGAATCAGTTTTGCTAACTGATTCGTAACTGATGAATTAACTGTGAGAGAGAACAGTAGCCCTCTGATCATATTCAAGCTTATCTGCACCGTTGGATGCGGTTATTAATCTTGCCTATAAATCGGGTTTCGGCATTTCAACATTCATGTGGCCAAGTGTTTTCGACACTTCATGTCGCGATCTTTGAAGCTCCGATACAGATCTTTTCTGCGCTATCTCCTTCCTCTATATGACCATGGCCATGACCAAGTGCTTATGCAAAAAGTGTTTTTCACGAATTCGCATTTCGTGAGTCTGGAGATGAGGCATCTCGACTCTCCAAGTCACGATCCCCGAAACCCTGAGATGGACATGAGATCAACGGTCCATGATCTTGATGAATCTACAGTCCATATCTCATCGTGAATTCGCATCTCGTGATTCCTTCGATAGAGGTCCTTGTCACTCCAAGTTGCGATAGGCAAAACTCTGAAATGAAGCTTAGATCAATGGTCCATGATTTCAATGAATCTACGGTCCAGATCTCATCACGAATTCGCATCTCGTGATTCCTTCGATGGAGGTCCTTGTCACTTCAAGTTGTGATAGGCGAAACTCTAAAATGAATCTTAAATCAACGGTCCACGATCTCGATCAATCTACGGTTTCGATTAAATTGTGATTTCGCATATCGTGATTTCAATGGTCATACTTCTTGCCTCTCCAAGTCACAAGTCGCGAAACTCCGAAATGGAGTCGACAATCTAGATCACACCTTGATCTGACAGCTGCGATTAAATCACGATTTCGCATATTGCGATTTCAATGGTCATATTTCTTGCCTCTTCAAATTGCGAGTCACGAAACTCTGAAATGGAGTCGATGATCTAGATCACACCTTGATCTGACGGCTGCAATTAAATCATGATTTCAATGGTCATATTTCTTGCCTCTTCAAGTCACGAGTCACGAAACTCCAAAATGGAGTCGATGGTCCAGATCACACCTTGATCTGACGATTGCGATTAAATCGCGATTTCAATGGTCATATTTCTTGCCTCTCCAAGTCGCGAGTCGCGAAACTCTGAAATGGAGTCTTGGATCAATAGTCCCGATCAACACTTGATCTAACGATCATCGGGAATTGTAAATGGGATCAAACGATCAGAAATGTTGCTTCTCCTCCTGAGAAGTCTTGATCAACACTTGATCTGACGGTCATCGGGAATTGTAAATGGGATCCAATGATCAGAAATGCTACTTCTTCTCCCGATCTTACTTTGTTCCGCTTACTCTGATCATGCCATCGATGATCTGTCAACAATCCTCTGTACTATCTCTTCTGAGCTTATTCGAATATTCTCTGCAGCGTCTTCTCATAATGCCCATCTATTTCATACTTTCTATACTCATGCCATATTCAATGTTGTACTTTCCATCAATGACAAGTATACAAGCATGTGTTGTCTGTTAAAGATTTTCCAACATTCTACCCCTTTGGAATTGATGGAAACTCAAGCACCCACATGCATTCGGACTCTCCTCCCGGACTCTTTTCTCCCCCTTTGACATCAATGTCAAACATGCTCCCCCTGATTTGTTGCAAAACATACTCCCCCTGTCAACTATGAGCATCTTGGAAATACACCAGATATTTAATAAGTACTCCCCCTGACCAGGTGAACAGTTTAGACACAATAAATTATAACCCCCAACTTTTGATGAAGATATCCAAAAGGGGTTGCTACTAATGGTTTTGTAAATATATCTACAATATGTTCTGTAGAAGGTATATAATTCAGTTGAACAATTTTGTTTGTAACTTGTTCTCTGATAAAATGGTACTTTATTGGAATATGCTTAGTCTTGGGATGAAGAACAGGATTCTTGGAGACACTAATGGCACTGGTGTTATCACAGTGAATTGGAATGGGATCAGTGTAAGTTACCTTCAAATCTGCAAGAGTTTGTATCATCCATAAAATTTGTGTGCAACAAGTAGCAGCAGTAATGTATTCTGCCTCTGTAGTGGATAATGAAATGGATCCTTGCTTTTTACTAAGCCATGCAACTAATGAGTCACGCAGAAAGAATGCTCCTCCACTGGTGCTTTTTCTCTCATCAACACAGTTTGCCCAATCTGCATCTGAATAAGCAGTTAACTAGAAATTCTGATTTATGGGATACCACAGACCATAAGTCATTGTTCCCTTCAAGTATTTAAATATCCTTTTGACAGCTACCAAATGACTTTGTTTAGGAGCAGACTGATAACGACCTACCATTCCAACAGGTTGCATTATATCAGGACGGGATGTTGTGATGTACAGAAGACTGCCTATCATAGAGAGATATGTCCTTTGATCAACATCAAGTGAGATATTATATTTACTCAATTTGCAACCAACCACCATAAGTGTGCTAACTGGAGAAGAATCTTCCATCTAAAATTTCTTCAACATCTCTTTCAAATATTTTTCTTGAGAAATAAATATTCCTGCAGAACTTTGTTTTACTTGTAAGCCAATAAAATATGATAGTTCTCCTATCATGGACATTTCAAATTTTGTTTGCATAGAGTTAGCAAACCACTGGACAGATGATTCATTAGTACAGCCAAAAATAATATCATCTACATAGACCAAAACAACTAGTAAATTATCACCTTCGGACTTAATGTAAAGGTTACTGTCAACAGTGCCTTTCTTGAACCCTTTTTCATGTAAAATTTGTCCAGTCTATAATACCAAGCTCGTGGTGCTTGTTTTAGTCCATATAAGGCCTTCTTCAGCTTACAACATAATTATGATTATCTGTCAATGAGAATCCTTTAGGTTTCTCCATATATACTTCTTCCTCTAGATCTCCATTAAGAAATGTTGACTTAACATCCATCTGATAAACTTTAAATTTTTTATGACATGAATAAGCAAGAAACATTCTGATGGCTTCCAATCTTGCCACTGGTGCAAAAGTTTCATCAAAGTCCTGACCTTCAACTTGTGCATATCCTTTGCAGACCAATCTGGATTTATTTCTAACAACTTGCCCTTTTTCATTCATTTTATTTTTGGAACCTATTACATTCTTATCTTCAAGTCTAGGGACAAACTCCCAAGTATTGTTCTTTTCAATTTGATCAAGCTCTTCATTCATTGCTCTAATCCAATCATCATCCTAGCTAGCTTCCTCAAAATGTTTAGGTTCAGTCATAGATTAAAAGGCAACATGAGTTTGTTCTGAGTCTTTAATCAATTTCCTTCTTGTCTGAACTCCTTTATTTATATCCCCAATTATCTGATTTTCAGGATGATTCTTTCTAATAATTCTAAGAGGTGATTTTTCTTCTTTCTACTGATTTGTGTCAGTATGAGTATTCGTATCTTCATCTGATTCAGATTCTTCCTTTTATGATCCTTGGACCTGTTCATCTTCATCTTCAACTATATCTTTTGTTCTTGGTTCAACACTACTTACATTTCTGACTGGGATTTCTTCATCAACTTTTATATCTATACAATCAACTAGTTTATGCAATCTCTTATTGTAGAATCTGTATCCTTTACTATTTGTAGCATAACCCAAGAAGATGCCTTCATCAGCCCTATCATCATATTTGCCAATATTTTCATCATTTTTCTTGATATAACATTTACTCCCGAAGACTTTAAAATGCTTGATTGAAGCAGGTCTTCCAAACCATAGTTCATAAGGATTCTTGTCACTGTGTGGCTTGAGATGATATTTGTTAAGGATATGAACAGCTATATGAATTTCTTCCACCCAATATGTCTGAGGTATGTTCCTTTCATTCATCATTGATCTTGCCATTTGCTGTACTGGCCTATTATGCCTCTCAACAACTCCATTTTGTTGTGGAGTCCTTGGAATTGTGTACTCTTTTTTGATCCCATGTTTGTCATAGAACTCTTTGAAATTCCCTGAACTAAACTCTCCTCCTCTATCAGACCTTACTGTCTTTAATCTTTTTCCTGTTTGATTCTCAGTCAAAGCCTTGAACACTTTGAATTTTTCAAATGCTTCATATTTTTCTTTCAAAAAGGAAACCCAAGTTAGTCTATAATAGTCATCAATAATCAACATAAAGTAATTTTATTTTCTTGTACCTTCTTTCCTTGATGGTCCACATAGATCCATATGTACTAACTGGAGAGGTTTTTCTATTGAAGGAAATTTTTTAGATTTGAACTGAGTGCGAGTAAGATTTCCTATCTGACGAGGTTTACAAACAGAGTCATATGGCTTTGATATATTCGGAAGATCTTTTACTGCCCCATTGTTTATGAGTTTGATTATGTGATCAAAATTTAGGTGACCAAGTCTCCTATGCCACAACCAACTTTCATCATATTTTCTTAAGTGACATTCTTCTTTTTCTTCTTTTAACACATAGACATTATTTTTTGTTCTTGTCCCTTTTGCAATCAGTTGTCCTAAACTCAAAGCCTTTATTTTAGAGTCTTTAGAAGTAAAAACAACTTCACATTATTTGTCACAAACATGACTGACACTTAGTAGATTATGTTTTAGACCATCTACAAACAACACATCTTGAGATTTTCCTTTGCCATTACTTAGGCTTACCATTCCTTTACCTTTATTTTTCCTGGTGCATCATTTCCAAAATTTACATTCCCTTATTTATTTTCACTTAAATTTAGAAACTTACTTTTGTGTCCAATCATATGTTTGGAACATACACTATCAATATACCATGGATTCTTTTGTTTTTGGGCTGATAATACTAGTCCACACTTGTCATCTGCTTTCTTCTTCCAAACCTTGACATTTTCAGCAGTGGAGTTCAAGTCTGGATTGTATTTCCTTAAGCGACAGTTTGCAGCTTTATGTCCATAATTATGACAGTTGTAACATTCTGGTTCACTGAATAATAGATCATAACGATTGTTATTCTCATAATTGTTGTTGTGTTTCACCTGTGTCCTTCTCCCAGTCATCACATGATTTATAATATGTGATTGTTTGTTGCTTGGTTGTCTCAATCTTTGTTGTGGAAGACAGTTATTCATTAAATATCTTGATTGTTCATATCTAAATCTTAAAGAACAGTTTATAGCTTTGTGACCAAAATTAGAGCAAAAAAAACAATAACCATAGAAAAATATTTTGTACCTTGAAAAAATATGTCTTCTTTGAGGAGGTCGATTTCTTTCATGCCAATAATCTTTCTGATCTACAAATTCGGTTCTAGTGTTTTTTCTTTCATTCCTTCTTGGTGGTTGATTTTCCTTCTTTGTTTCTGCAGAGTGACTGTTGTCAATGTTTGAGGATTTGACAAACTTGATAGATTCTGTATTACTTGGATGATCACTACTTGATCCTTCCTCATATCCCAATCCAGCTTTCAATTTTAAATTTGTTTGCTGATTTAGAATGGAGGTTAATCCTTCTGAGGCTTTAATACTTGGTAAATTTTGGTGATACAATCCTTTAAACTTCTCCATTTCTTTTCTAGTTTTTACTATCTCTTCTTCTAAGGCTTCACACTTGACTTTCTTCTCTGACAATTGTTGTTTCAGTATGTCTTCTATTTTCTTTGCCTCGTCTAATTCCACTTTCAGCAGAGAAAAGTCTTCATCAGGTTTTTTACTTTCTTTCTCAAACTGTATCAGCAATTGTTTTTGCTTTTTGAGTCTGTCAATTTCTTCCAGTGCACTGATCAGTTCTCCTTCCATATCAACCACATCTTCTTCATCATTATCATCATTGCCTATGCTTTTATTATCATAATCCTCTTTGGCCATAATCATGAAGTCATCTGCCTTATCTTCACAGGAAGAGTCACTATCGGTGTCTTCTGAGGAATTGTCATTATTTGCAACCAAACTTTTCTTCTTATTATATTTATTGTATTTGTACTTCTTTTCATCATCAGAGTTCTGGTCATTTTTTTGATGGGGACACTTAGATGCAAAATGACCTATATTACCATAATTAAAGAATTTGAAGGGAAACTTGCCTTGATATTTTCCTGATCCTCTCTTTAACCTTACAAATTTTGCCTCAATATCATCTAATTCTGAATCAGTATTCTTGTCTTCTTTAAAAGATGCTTCTCTAGTACTGGATTTATCTTTGTTAATTCTCATTTCATATGCAGTTAGAGTTCCTAGGAGTTGATCAATGGACAGAGTTTTAA
>ML776624.1:782072-796564 GCA_009831015.1 Picea engelmannii | reverse complement strand
ATTTGTTCCATCAAACAGAGGGGGCTTAGAGGCTGAAGTCCCTTCATGACTTTTCATGTTTAAGCTTACAGATCTACCTTTGAATAAAAGGAACCTGCTCTGATACCAATTGTTGAAATTACTAAGACAACTGAGAGGGGGGGGTGAATCAGTTGTTATTGTGCTTAAACAATTTCAAGTCTATTAAAACATTTTTAATCTTTCTTCAAGTGATCATCAACATTATACAGCATATGGACAGTAAAATTAAAGAGCATCAGTCACACATAAGGTATAAACAGAGACAGATTTTCATGAGGAAACCCGTAAAGGGAGAAAACCTCTTCTTCTTCGAAATGATAGGCAGTCTTTTAAGTTCTGTACATCATCTATAATTGAGCACCAACTCAATGTGAGGCTGCTACCTCTGTTTTACAAGATGCAACTTGTTTGAGAGAACTGACTCTCTTGTTTCTCTAGCACCCACTAGAAGAAAGCACCAACTCCCCTAATGTTCCAACACCAACTGGATGGAAGCACCAACTTCCAGTTACACAGGCTCCAACCTGTATAACAGAGAACACTTTTTCTCCCTTGCACCACCCTGCCACCCTGGTTTCTCTGGCTGCAACCAGATGGAAGCTACAACTCCCTGTGTTCAAGATCCCACTTAAACCTCTGAGGAAAATAGTCCTCCCTAGCACCTCCCAACCACCCTTGAATATAAATAAATAATTGAACAACCAACTACACAGATGAATCAATTCTTACCACTTCTTCTTTGTTCTGTAAATCTGGTCTTCTTCTGACTATTCTACAATTCTTCTCTTCCTTTGTCTGTTCTGCAAATCTGCTCTTCTTCAACTTGTTTTGTCATTCTACTCTGCTTCAACTTGCTCTGTCATTCTGCTCTGCTTCAAGTATTTTCTTAATTTGTTACTCTTTTCTGAGTTTTATCTCACACTGAGCATATTCTTAGTCTCACACCACGCATTCTGTGATTTTCCCTTTCTTTTAGTTTAAGTCTTTTTTAGTCCCGAACCACCAACACCGCATTGTCTATATCTTTTTCTTTTTATGCAAAACTCCCATGGTGGTTCCACTTCAAATCTTCTGAGGCAAAAGAAAAACTGTCTGAGCAACTGAAACGCCAACCGATTAGGAGTCATGAATCAGTTTTGCTAACTCATTCGTAACTGATGAATTAACTATGAGAGAGAACAGTAGCCCTCCGATCATATTCAAGCTTATCTGCACCATTGGATGGGGTTATTAATCTTGCCTTTAAATCGGGTTTCGGAATTTCGGCATTCCTGTGGCCAAGTGTCTCGACACTTCATGTCGTGATCTTTGAAGCTCCAATACAGAGATTTTTTGTGCTAGATCCTTCCTCTATATGACCATGGCCATGACCAAGCACTTATTAAAAAGGTTCTTTTCGTGAATTCGCATTTCGTGATTCTGGAGATGAGGCATCTCGACTCTCCAAGTCGCAATCACCGAAACCCCGAGATGGAGCTGAGATCAATGATCCATGATCTCGATGAATCTATGGTCCAGATCTCATCGTGAATTCGCATCTCACGATTCCTTTGATGTAGGTCCTTGTAACTCCAAGTTGCGATAAGAGAAACTCTGAAATGAAGCTTAGATCAACGGTCCACTATTTTGATGAATCTACGGTCCAGATCTCATCATGAATTCGCATCTCGCGATTCCTTCGATGGAGGTCCTTGTCACTCCAAGTTGCGATAGGAAAAACTCTGAAATGAAGCTTAAATCAATGGTCCATGATCTCGATGAATCTATGGTTGCGATTAAATCACGATTTCAATGGTCATACTTCTTGCCTCTCCAAGTCGCGATTCGCGAAACTTCGAAATGGAGTTGACGGTCCAGATCACACCTTGATCTGACGGCTGCGATTAAATATTGATTTCGCATATCATGATTTCAATGGTCATATTTCTTGCCTCCTCAAGTCGTGAGTCGCGAAACTCCAAAATGGAGTCAATGGTCCAGATCACACCTTGATCTGATGGCTGCAATTAAATCATGATTTCACATATCGTGATTTCAATGGTAATATTTCTTGTCTCTTCAAGTCGTGAGTCACGAAACTCCGAAATGGATTCGACGGTCCAGATCACACCTTGATCTGAAGGCTGCGATTAAATCGTGATTTCGCATATCGCGATTTCAATGGTCATATTTCTTGCCTCTCCAAGTCGCGAGTCGTGAAACTCCAAAATGAAGTCTCGGATCAATAGTTCCGATCAACACTTGATCTGACGGTCATCGGGAATTGTAAATGGGAACAAATGATCAGAAATGTTGCTTCTCCTCCCGAGAAGTCTCGATCAACACTTGATCTGATGGTCATTGGGAATTGTAAATGGGATCCAACGATCAGAAATGATACTTCTCCTCCCGAGCTTACTTTGTTCCGCTTACTCTAATCTTACCATCGATGATCTGTCAACAATCCTCTGCACTATCTCTTTTGAGATTATTCAAATCTTCTCTGTAGCGTCTTCTCATAATGCCCATCTATTTCATACTTTTTGTACTCATGTCATCTTCATTGTTGTAATTTCCATCAATGACAAGTATACAAGCATGCGTTGTCTATTAAAGATTTGCCAACAGGTTACACTTTTTGGCTTAGACCAATTTACAATTACATCAATTTTGGAAGGGTCAATTTCCAATTGTCCTCCTCCTACAATATGACCTAAGTACACAAGTGAAATCTTGCCACAGTTTTACATATAGTTTTTCCCTTTGCAAAGTATCCAATACTTGCTTTACATGCCTCACATGCTCATCCCAAGTCTCGCTAAAAACAAGAATTTTGTCTAAATATACAATCACAAAGTCATCTAGGAAAGGCCTGAATACATCATTCATCATTCGCATGAAAGTTGTCAGAGCATTACAAATCCCAAACGGCATAACTAACCACTCAAACAATCCATGTTTGGTTTTAAAGACAGTTTTCCATGCATCATGTTTTGCGACTTTGATTTGATGATATCCACTGCACAAATCCAACTTAGTGAAATAGACAACATTCTTTAATTGATCAAGTAAATCATCTATGCGAGGAAGAGGGTATCAATTTTTCACCATGATTTTATTTAAAGCCCAGTAATCGACACACATTCACCATGTGCCATCTTTCTTTGGCACCATCACGATCGAAGAACCACAAGGACATGAATTGGGCCCGATGACCCCTTGATCCAATAAGCCCCGTACATGCTTCTTGATCTCTGTCATCTCCACAACTGACATCTTGTACATGCCCACATTAGGAAGAGAATAATCTTGTTGAATATGTATCTCATGTTGGACTTCTCTCTTAGGAGGTAATCCATCTGGTTCCTGAAAAATATCATCATACTTATAAACAATATCAATTAATTATCTTTTATGAGATGGATCACACCCTTAGAAAGCGTCGGATGTCTCGACATCTTTCTCTCTGACGACCATGAGTACATATCTCTTATTAGTGTTTATAAGTCTTTTCATTTGACCTGCACTAACAAGTGTTGTATTTACCCTCATGCTTTGAGCTCTAACAATATATTCCACTCCCCCTTTAGTAAGGTCTTATTTGTTCTCATGACGAAAGAAGACTTTTTTCTATCATAAAGATAAGGACTTCCCAACACTATGCCACATATATCAAGTGGTATAACATCCAAATACACTTCATCAATCAATTTTGAAGAAATAGAAAATCTGATCCTACATTGCTTGGTAACATTAAGTTTTTCTTTATCAATACCCAACCAAGAGGTTAAGGATTCGGATGTGGTTTTGTTTCAAGACCCATATTTTTGACAAGTGCTTCATATATTAAGTTTACTTGGAAACCAAGATTGAATAATGTATCTATCTTAGTATGTTTAGATACAACTCTTATATGAAATAACTCATTCCTCTTTTATTCATCAACATGAGATTCATCATTGGAACTTGAACTAGAATGAAGAGAATATTTACCTTGTACTCCAACCACTGTGATATTTCCTTCATCTCATTAATCGGACCCAAGATCTTGTTGCACTGTAGCAATGGTATTTGTCTTCCCCTTTCCACCGAATTGTTTCAGTTTCTTTTCTGGATGCAGTTTCCAACAGTGTTCATCATCGTGACCACTCTTCTTGTGATGAGTGCAAGATGGTTTTCCTCCTTATTTCATCACTGTAGTGATCTTCTTGTCCTTCCTTTTAAATTTCTTAAAACTATTTTGTGGGAAATTGGAAGGTTTCTTTGTGGGATCTTCTTGAACATGTTTCCCCATGTTCTCAAGGTGAGTGGATTTCACACAAACATCGTCAAGACTAGTGTGGTTAAACAAGAGAAAAGTATGTCGAATATAACTATGAAATGCGCCAATATACTTCATTAAAGTTTCATAAGAATCCAAAGGAATGTTCAATGCAAGAGATTTCTTCCTAAATTCTTCTGTGAAACTTTGTACAATTTTTCCTTTACTTTTCCATAAAAATTTCCATTCCATCATTGCTTTATGTAAATACCTTAATGGATAAAATTACTTCCTTGTCGCTGATTTAAATTATGACCATGAGGAAAGAAGATTGCCACATTTAATTTTGTCTTGAAGCTTTCTCTCCCACCATATGAGAGCGATGACTTCCAATTGAAGAGAATCCAGTTGCACTTTAACTTCATCTTCATCAATATGCTGGAAACGAAAATACATTTCAACCTGTCAGATCCAATTATCTATATTTTCAATATTAGCATCTCCATTAAACATAGGTAAAGAAAATTTTACATCAAGCTTTAATAATGGTTTCTTAAAAGAGGCTTTATGGCTAGAATGATGAGAATGCTCAGAGGAATAAGAACTATAACTCGAAGGTGAAGATGGAGGCTCAGGAGGATCTCCTCCAACCCCTTGGTTTACTGAAGCATCATCATCTGCATGTGCTTCCTTTTTTCTTTCCTTTCTTCTTCATCCTCTTCTCATAATCTCCATACATTCGTTCGACCATTTTTGACATGCGATAAAAGACCATGTCAAAGTTTTTCTCATGTTCATCATGCTTGTCCTCTTCTGCCATTTTATTCCTTCTAGATACATGGCCAACTTCATGATTGAAAGTCTTAAGAGTTCCTTCACCCTGCTTATGCTTGGCCCTAGTAAGCATTCACACTCAGCAATTCAAGTCAAAGATGATTGCTTTGATACCAGCATCCAAGAACTTTTCATCATGACTTATAAAGAATTGTATTAAATGGGAATAAATTAAAGTGCACCATTAAAGAAGGGAAAACTCAAAAATGAAGAGACATAAGCATCAATTATGAACACAAAAACTTGATAATGGATTTCATCCCTGGTGGAGTACGTCTTCGGGTCCTACTCTCAAATGGGTAGGCTCTTTCATTAACTCAGCAAAAGAATTTGGAAAAATACATAAATATACCTCACTCTGAAATCAAGCTGCAAAAATAATGCTCAGATCATAAAACATACATCACCACTGGATTTGTGGCGTTGAATTACCCAAAAATTATTGTCACCACGCCTCGATCTGGTTGTGGCACTCCCAGGCCCAAGAAGAATTATGTCTCATTTTTCATGCCCTCTGCAACCTGCAATAATGACAGACCCTTCCTCGTAATCCGTGCTCACATTTGTACGGTCGTGCCTCCCCCTTTTTGGCTAGGTAGAACCTGGCTTAAATATCAATTTGGCGAACGGATTTACCAACGGGTTCGTTGGCGAGTTGGTTGTCGGCGCTATAATTAAAATGTTATATGTGGGAGAGGTCTCAGGGTCAAACACATGAGCCTCCCTTTTGGGCCATTTGTTATAATCCCCACTACATTTGGATACCCACTTCTAACTTTGGTGGATGTGCTAGATACGATGAGACCTCCCCCAGATTTGGCAGGGTCCATTTATATATATTTTTTTATTTTTTGGTCACGGGCCCTCCTTGGACATTTAGGGGGTGCCATGTGTCGCCCACTGATTAGGCCATGTGGAATCCACTGATTGTCCCACCTGATCGCTAACATCACCTCCACATCAATCCATACATGACACGTGGTTCTTTTTGGGTGGTGCCATGTGGCATCACCTAGGGCTACCACGTGGCATTTTTCTACTGGTCCACATGGACCCCTGAAAATCCTGTTGGCGGGTGATACATGGAAGCCTCTGGTGCTACCACATGGCATGATGATGTCAACATCCTGTTGATGGGGCTTAATTCCCTTGAATAACCAGTAGGAACCAAACCCGCCATCGAGGCCCCATTAGACTCTGCAGCATTTGAGATGGAATGGTTCTCCAGATCTTGCGATCCGGCCAATTTATCGATGGGCTTTGTGTTTTCTTATGAAGGCTCTTCCTTCAGTTAGGATTGTTCTTCTTTGTATTTCCTCTTGAGTGGGGCTGGTATGAGAGACGCAAGCCAGTATAACCAACTCGACTAGTAACAAGGTTGAGTTTTAACTACTGGGAGAGGTTGAGCTTGGGATGACCCGCTACTCAAACATCCAGACAATGATTTTATGCCAAAGGGCCTAGTACTAATACATTAACCAAATGAGCATCCAATTACTATCTAAGAAACAAGTTATCAGAAAGAAAGAACATATGTAATAAGATGATGGCAAGCAAAATAATTTATCTACCATAACCATGAATCACATAATAACACAACGATTTATCTCCATCATGAAAGAAAATAACATCAAGGCATTGCACCAAATAACTTGACAACATAATTAATTTCTTTTACTCATTACTGCATCATTCATGAAACAGGATATGAGTAGTTCTTATCCAAGTCCAATCGCATTGCATCTAATGGAAATAGTTTGTCTCTGGTCCAGAAGGACTTTAAATTCATAACAGTCTCAAAATAATTCTCCACAACCAAAAAAAAGAGTTCTTACACCAACCATTGACCCTTGACTAATTGATTGATGCCCCTATTTATAATATAAAATTCAACTGAAATTAATGGCTAAGTACAATTTGAACCAAACAAAAATCGCCACGTGGCGTGATCATCCAACAGTTTTTTTATCAGTCCACCTGAGATATTTCTTGAAAAGGATGACTTCTTTCATATTCAGACCAACTGATAAACAGATCTTCATAGGTTTGGGCCCATGGGAATCTGTTTTGTTCCATTGGGGCTGCATATATTCCTCTGATATCTACTACATGTGCTCGGTACTTTACCAAACTGGCATTCAGCTGTTGTACAATGGTTCAAGCTCTGATCGAGTGTTCAGCGAATTGTTGCACTTGCCTTGGCCTTGCATCGGTCATCTTTGCGCATTCCTTGGCCCATAGCGAGTCTTGTTTGGCATGCGTCTCGAACACATCGGTCAGGTTGATAAAATTCATTGGGGGTGCCGAACTTGGGGAGCCCAGAATCTTTCATTGCTTCGACGATTCAGTTTTAGTGTCTCTTTCAAGTTCTTCGGCGAGGTAATAGGACGAGCTCTCTTCGGTAGTCGAGAGGATTTTTCCTGCAATCAAAGTAGAGGTAGTTTAGCGGTTAAGCAACCTATGATAAGACATAAACAATCTGAAAAGATTAATGCATACCTACTTAGCAAGCTAGTCCCAGTCGTTTTAATACTTACGTGATCCCAAATGCTCCTTTGAATGACATGTGATGACCTAGCCGAAGCCACCACTCCTCTTTGGTTTAAAATGAATTATGTCAGCGTGCCATAGGGTGGAAAATCAAGTATGGTAGACATGAGCGTATAAACTGTCATGGTAATCACTTGACCTTGGGGCCGAAAGGAGGCATTGAAGACGGGTGTGCATGTGTATGTTACCAAAAGGTCGGATATCGTAAAGGGAAATTAGTTAAATGCATCCACAATCTGTATCACCAAGCGTTTCAAACATCATTCGTCAATAACAGAGGTTCAGAAGTTCAAAAATATCGGAAGGATCGTACCGCATGTTCCCTGCAACTCTGATTCGGCGGTGTTTACATGTTATAGATTACATCCATCGAGCATTTGTGGTACGTCGAGTCTTCAAAACATCATGTCGCAAGGCGCGAGTGTTTTATTGGCATGCTCTGTTTTGTTCCTTCGTTTCTCTATAAATTCCAGGAGTTATGTGGGGAATGCATATGTCGAGCTTAAATCCCCTGGAATTCTAGTCTGACGAGTTTATCTTGGCGAAGTCCCATCTAGTATTCCTTTATCACCTGCAGATGCACGAGTCCTTACGCTGGTGCACTATGGGATCTCCTTCAAACATGGGGCAGGGTCTGAGAGGCAGCCAAAGCGCCAGGTCTGAGCCCCAGTGTGCCTCAGACTCTTTCTTATTGGTTTCCCGTGTACTTGAAGCTCCAACAAGAGGTACAGGCATTTTCTTGGAGATGGCATCAGTGTCTCCAGTGAAGCTTGGGGTGAAAAAAGGTACATCTGAAAGAGACATGCTGGGAACCGTTCCTTCTCCAGATCCAAAGCCACGGAGAAGAGGGAGGCCTAGAAAAAATATATAGAAAAGGGAGGAAGATCACCTCCCAACTGAGTCGAGTGTATGTCTAGCCATTGAGGGGTCTGCGATGCTTAACAACTGGTCAGAACCAGTTGGGAATACCGGTATAGGAGGAGGGAGACAAAAGGGAAGGGAAAAAGCAACGAGCAGTTTCGTCGAAAGTCCCACTCATTAGTTAGAGCAGGCTCAACTCACAATAGTTGAACTCTACCAAGAAAATAGAGAGTTGCGGTGTCAGTTGGCGACAAAAGATCAGGAGACACCGTCATTGCAAGGTCGTGCAAGAAGAACGGTTTGGCTGCAGAGATGACTTCGGGAAGCACAAGATACAATTGTGAAGTTGCGCGAGGTCCAGCGGATGGCAGGAGAAAATAACATAGTGCAAGGCATGAGTAGTAACCTTGGGAAAGGTTCATGCGTAGGGGATGCATAATGGGCGGTTTTGTACCTTGTATTTTCCTGAGTGACCCTTGACAAAAAAAATTCTTTTTCTCTTTTGTTGTAGAGATATTCATTTCCACTGGGCTGGTAGGTCACAGCGTCAACGTGGCTTATTTGTATATGATCTGAATTCGATGGGAACCTTTAATGTTAACTATTGGCAGTGTTTTAAATGTATCATGCTTTCTTTTAAATACAAAAATTAACCGTGTTCTCTTATCTAATCCTTTTTTTTTGCATAAATTATTAGATTCTTGTGATCACTATGAGTTTTTTAATACTTCCCCTTGTAAAATTTTCGATCTTGATTGATGCTTTCGTGGCATTATCAACTCTGGATTATTAGAAATATTTAATCATAAAAAAAAGGCATTCGGCTAGTGGGTAAGGGTCATATTCAGGATCTCGCTCGCGTCGAAAGAACTAAGAAAAGACTAGTCGCCAAGACTGTTGATACCGGGCGGTATCGTGGTTATTATTACAACAAGAAATTAATCATTTTGCAATCGTCAATGCCAAAATTGTTTCGGGAGTTCGGCAGTTGGCAGTGTCACTCTTCTATTTTCACGATGTTCACTATTACACTTTTTGTCGAAGTCGAACTTCTTAAGTGAATCGGAGAAAATTATTGGTTGTCGATTCCTTGAGTAGTTGTTAAGTCTCTTTTAGAGTTAAGATGATTATTTTTTGTATGTTCGAGTGAACGTTAATCAATTCAAACATAAAACATATAAGATAAGCGAAAGTATCATTTTCATACAGAGGCAAAAATAGTCGAATGCAAAATATCGAGTGGTACCCAAAAGGAAATGGTCACTGATCTTTTAGGTTGTGTTGAGTGCTCAACACAACTGTCATGCTGACTTCATCCTTCCATGTCAGTTTCTAACATCAGCAGTATGGATGATGATGTGGCCCATGTTGAATTGCCCTATTTCAGCACAACTTTGACTGTGAATATATTTCAAACCGTAACTCCGTTTGATGAGTTTTTTGCATTGTTAGAAAGCTTGTGACGCTCTCTTCATGATCATGCCATTTTAACTGAGTTTTGGGAACTTTGAATTTTTTCCCTTTCTCTGTCTATTGAAGCCATTATTAGCATTATGAGTTGCCTCTGTGAGTTCTAAGTTGTTCTTAGCCTTCTTTGGATCCTTTTTGGATCAGCAAAGCTCCCAAGGCCAAGGATTGGATCACAGAGAGTCGGGAGATTCTCAAATTGCTAAAAGAGAACCTACAGACAACACAAAATCCACAGAAGATGAGTACGGACAGGCATAGGATAGAGTGCAACTTCGAGGTTGGGGATTTGGTTTACTTGAGACTCCAACCTTACAGAAAGTCATCTTTGAAGAAGAGTGGGGTTGATAATCTCAAGCCCATATTTTATGGACCTTACAGGATCATGTGCCAGGTAGGAGAGGTTTCCTATGAGCTAGAGCTTGCAGAGGGGAGAAAAGTTCAAAATGTTTTCCACGTATCTTGCCTCAAGAAGGCAGTGGGATAGTTCATCAACACATCAGAGGGGCTTCCCCCATTGGAAGAGTAGGGATAGTTGGAGTTGGTTTCAGATTATGTACTGGATTTTCAAGAATGGAAACTAAGGAACAAGGTCATCAGAGAGTGTTTGATCAGATGGAAAGGGCTTCTCGTAGAGGATGTTACTTGGGAGAGCGAGCAGGTGTTGTAGCACCCTGGATTCGTATTGCTTGAGGACAAGCAACTTCGGGAAGGGAGGACTGTAATGTCCCTTTCCAAATAGGAGCTCCAAAGAGGAGGCTTAATGGTCTAAACAACCCTGTTAGACTATAGTTAGGGATAGAAAGGGGTAAACAGGGTTACTAGAGGTCATCCTAGTCAAAGGTGTTATAATCAGAAAGTGACATTGAGCTAAAAGTGGCTAAAAGCACTTTTAAGCCAACTTGAGATAAAAATAGAACAGATGAGCTAAAATTAGAATTCAACATCAAATTAGGGTTTCGAGCAGCTATAAGAGAAGGTACAATGACCTAATTCATCATTATGAAGATTTTGACTTGTCATTGAGGAGAGAGGCACATATCAGGAGAGGTAGCTCAGTGGATTCCAGGAGGAATACAGCAGTGGCTTACTTCGGTGTTGAGAGACACACCCTAGTCACCGGGGAGATCACACAGGTCTTCCATCAGTCTTCAGCAGCAGTTCTACAGGATTCAGCAGCAAGGGCGCACTTGTTCGGGGAGAGGGCACAACATATGAGGAGGTTCAATGGATTGACTTGTGCCATCTAGGGAGAGTTTAGATATTCCCCTCCGACCCATTTGAGAGGCACGTCATACATATCCTTTTCCTATTTTCTCGTCGGATTCTGATGGGGTAATCATTAGGGATGCATTTTTTGGACATTGGGAGTGCGACACTTAGGGAGGACACATTTGAGGTTCCCGAGAAATCATTTGATCAGATCCAGGGAAACCCTTTCGAACCATTTCAAAGTAGGACATGGAGATCAGATTGAGACACATATCAGCTGATTCTGACGATAGAATCACTAGGGCGTGTTTTTCCAGTAGTAGAGGAGCACATTCCCCCAGGGGGATCCATCCGAGTCTAGACACACTAGAAAAGGGGTCAGTCAATCACTAGGACTAAGAGGCACAACAAGGTTCATTGTTTGGGACATTTTCTAGACCGACACAAGAGATCTATCCACCAGGGAAAACTTTCCAGACTTGCAGCAGTTACCACGTGAACTACCTTAGCTTGCAGATCATCCATTGATCTCGTAGTGTCATCTATCATCAGGTATTATCATTTTAATTTGCTTATTGTATTCTAGATAAGATCCCTTTCTTCATTGACCTAGCTTAGTGATTTATTTTATTTTCAGCCGCATTCGACATTGTACTCATCAGGGATGCATTTTCCGGACATTGGGAGTGCGACACTTGGGTAGGACACATTTGGGGTTATCGATCGATCATCAGATCAGATCCAAGGAAACCCTTTAGACACATTTCACAGTAGTATAGGGAGATCAGTTTGAGACACATCTCAGTCAATTCCGATGGTGGAATCACTATGGCGCAGTTTTCCAGTAGTAGAGGGGTGCATTCCCCTAGGGGGGTCCATCTGGGTCCAGACACACCAGCAAAGGGGCCGATCAATCACCAAGATTGAGAAGGACAGCAGGGAACATAGTTTGGGACATTTTCCAGACCGATCCAAGAGATCTAGCCACCACGGAAAACTTTTTGAACTTGCAGCAGTTACTACATGAGTTGCCTTAGCTTACAGATCATCCATTAATCCCGCGGTGTCATTTATCATTGGGTATTATCATTTTAGTTTTCTTATTGTATTTTGGCTAAAATCCTTTTTTTCATTGATCTAGCCGAGTGATTTATTTTATTGTCAGTCGCATTCAACATTATACTCATTAGGGATGCATTTTCTAGACATTGGGAGTGCAACACTTGGGGAGGACACATTCGGGGTTCCCGAGAAATCATCAGATCATATCCAACAAAACCCTTTCAACCCATTTCATAGTAGGCCAGGAAAATTAGTTTGAGACACATCTCAGCCAATTCCGATGATGGAAACACTAGGGTGCAATTTTTCAGTAGTAAAGGGGTGCATTCCCCTGGGGGGATCCATCCGGGTCCAGACACACTAGCAGAGGGGCTGATCAGTCTCCAGGACTGAGAGGGATAGCAGTACGCATTTTTTTGGATAGTTTCTAGACCAATCCGAGAGATATATCCACTAGGGAAAACTTTCCGGACTTGCAGCAGTTATCACGGGAGTTTCCTTAGCTTGCAGATCATCCATTGACCCTGCAGTTACATCTATCATCGGGTATTATCATTTTAGTTTTCTTATTGTATTACGGCGAAGATTGTTTTTTCCATTTATCTAGCTGAGTGATTTATTTTATTGTTAGCCATATTTGGAATCGTACTCCGGATATATCATAATATACGATTTATAGTCTTTTGTCTCATTTACCAGTTGTATACTCAATATATATGATGTAAACAACTAATCATACACACACATTAGAAAAATTTCCCAGACTATCTAGGTCAGGAACATTACATACCATGTGTGCAAAGAAAGCCACTAGGGACACCACAAACTTTATTATGACTACAATTTGAAGCATATCAAGCATGGTGGGTAATTAGTGATGAGTGATTTAGACAGGTGTGGAGAGTTTAGTCATCAAAAATGTTTATAAGACTGACTAATGAGCGCATCAAGAAGGATCTGAGTTGGGAGGAGAATAAGATAGGACTTAAGACAAAGGTGGGCCACACTGACCTGGTCAGCGTTGGTGAGAGAGAGAAGATCATCATTGATGTGCTTGGAAATGATGAGGGGTTCGATATCAGTTTTTTGGTGCATTAATGACAGGAGAGGGAAACTTGTCAACAAGTAGTGCATCAGCAAAGAAGAGGTGAACCTCATCAATAAGCATTGTAACGAAGCGAAAGGGAGAGACATTGTCTATATGCAATGCATCGGAGAATGTGGAATGAATTTAGTCGATAAAAGGCATGTGCATGGTGAAGATGATTGTGTGATCATTATCGATGTGTCGACATTGATCACAAGAACTTCACAAGTGATAAGGACATGAGTTAGTGAGGTTTAGCGAAAGCGCACTGACACGTTGACCAAGTTCGAAAGAAGGTGGTTTATGTTTTGGTGAATAAATCAAAGATGTTCCAATGTGTATATGGAGGAAAGGATGTGCTCATCAATACACTATGTGTCGACACGGGAAGAGGTAACTTGTTGAAGTGCAGATTGATGGATCGAAAAGAAACTGAAAATGGTAAGGTGGGAAGAGCGTGAGGAGAAATTTGGGATTAGCTACTCGCATGGGAGAGAAGGTGTGAGGGTTCTGGTAGGGAGATTTAGAGGGGGGGGGGATTTCTTCTCTTAGAGAGACACTAAGAGAAGAAAATTGGGAGGTTCTTGTGTGCACACAATAGGGTCTTGCAACCATTCTTGGTAAAAACAAAGTTACCAACTTAATGAGAACTCTCTAGAGTTCCGTTTTTTTAGACTGGTTATTTTTACCCCTAAATCAAAAAATGGTGCTACCGATAGCACCCCTTTTTTTCAGTGGTTAAAATTCAGACACCTTCAAACCCGTAGCATTGACAATTGATGTCATTGTGGATAAAGAGTTTAAAATTGTCCCTTGAATCGAAAAGAAATGCTACGAGTAGCACCAAGTTTTTTGGGGGAGTTAATATTGTAACTTAACTGAAACTATGGCCTCAACAATGAATATCATTGTCGATAAACAACTCAAAATATACTCTGAAATCATTCTTTTAAAATTGATTTTTTTATTTTAAAAAAAATACATAAAAAAAAAAATTAAAAAAAAAAAACTAAGAGTTGGTTTTTTTAAAAGTAAAATGAAAAATAACCATTTTTTAAAGAAAAACTGTAACCATAATTTATTTTTTTTTAAAGAAAAGTTAAAAATTAAATAACTACGAAAAATAAAACAATTAGATTTTTTTATTTTTTAAGTATA
>ML776624.1:771831-782039 GCA_009831015.1 Picea engelmannii | reverse complement strand
TATATATATATATATATATATATATATATATATATATATATATATATATATATATATATAGACACACACACACACACACACACACACATATATATATAGAACGACTCTGTAATTTTCTGGCATTCACTACATAACCAATCCTCCACCTTTTCTTCTCTTACGACTCTCTATGTGGCTAACCTAGCCATTATCTCTCTCTGCTAGTGGTCGGCAGTTGGTGTCAGGGTTTCTGCAGGTTTTTATTGCATCATCGCAATCTACAATGATGAGTTTGACTACTCCCCAAAACCCTTTGATTTGTTGCTTTGGTATCATCCAACTGGCATCCCTCCTCTTTTATCCAATAGGGTTTTTGCAGGGGATGATGTGGAGGCTCAAAGGGGGGTGGATCCATGTTTCCCCTCTCCACCTCACCCTTCTTCGGTTGCAGTCCCGGGAACGTCTGCAACCTCGTATTTGCATCCATTGACCTCAGTTGGCTCGTCTTCAGGGGCTTGTTTTTCTGGATCTTGGGTCTCCTCTCCTTTCACCCTTTTGGAATTTGACGAGTTCTCTGAGGGTTTTTGGGTCTATCCTCTCCATGCTTCACAAGTTTTATTAGGGTCTCCACTTCCTGCTCCTATTTCTTGGACTTTTCGGACGCATCTATGCCTAGCTCTTTTGTGTAGGTTTTTTCTTCCCCCGTCTCTTGTAGTGGGCCTTTTTTGGATGTGACCACTACTTCTCCTTCTCTCTTCTTGCAAGGGTTCTAGGATTTGGATGCTTTTTGGGGGGGGCTCTTGTCCCTTCCCTGACTTGGGGCTGGGTGTGACTTCTGAGCTACAAGATTGGGCTTCTTCAGAAAGGTTTATTTCCCCTTTTTTTCTCTCATCCAATCTTAATGGTTGGGACGACATAGGTGGGGGGGGTGCCACAAATCTCTGGGCCTTTAGAATTGCATGGGGATGCACCCACCTCCTTGGACTTCAAGCACCAGAAAAGGAATAAATTCATTGGGCTCTCCTTGGAGATATGAACCTCATTCTGGGTGAAGATTTATCTATGGAAGAGGTAGTGGAGTTGGCGGACAAATTTGTGGTGGGGAAAGCTTACAGTCGCCACTTCGGTGAAAAAAACCTAAAAGCATGGGTGGCACTTTCTTGGGGCTCGAATCTCAACCCTCCCCCTCAGATCATGTGACTCTCTTGGGGGTGGTTTTTGATCATCTTTGCGGAGGATGAACAAGAAAATTGGGCACTAAATGGGTGTTGGACCATCGACTCCTCTCTAATGCTTCTAAAACTATGGGATCCCACTTTCGATGATTCATGTAAAAGAATGGACTCCTTTCCCATTTGGGTCCAACTCTCAGGGATATCGCCCCATCTCTGGCCAGTCAAGGTCTTTCAGGCTATTGGGAAAGTACTTGGACATCAATTTTTATTTTCGATAGATTGGGGAGATGGCCCTGGCCCGTGTACTTGTCTCATTAAACATTCATGGAGGCTTGCAAAAAGAGCTCTTAATCACGGACGAGGGTCAATCCAGGTTACAGATTCTCGACTATGAGAGAATTCCATTCTGATGCCGGAGATTTCATGCCCATGGGAATATTATAAAATATTTCCCTCATCCCTTTTGGGGACACTTGAAATCATCTCTACCCTCTCAGCCAGATTTTCGACAGGGCCCGACTACCTCAATTGGGTCGAGCTCTCCAACTACTTCTTCCTCATCGGACTCTCTTCATACTCCAGGAAGTGGTCACGCAAGATCTATAAAGGTTGTAGAATGATGTGAGAAATATTTTGGTTGGTATGGCCAAGCCCCGGTTCTCTCTTCAACTCTTGTTCAGGCATCTCCCCCCTCACAAGGAACTCTCTAGTTGCCCTCAATCAACACACTTTTGGGTATGCATATTTCTATCCCTCTTTATGTTCATGATCCTTTACTAGCTTTCAAATTTCTCAATCTTGACAACCCTCCCTCACTTCTCGACCTGCCCTCCCCTTTTCCCTCGGCCCTCTTGAAAGCTTTCCATTCCCCCTTTGTCCCTTTTCCCTCCTTATCCTCCTGCGCCCTACTCTTAATTCCCCACACGAGACCCCTCTCATATGTATCTAGTGATGAGACCTCTTTAGAGTTATTTGAGGATAGAACCATTCAATTTCACCTTAGGAACGGGACTATACTAGGCCCTTCTATTGTTGATCCTAGCTTGGCCAAAACTCCAACTCACAAATTTTAAAAAAAGGAAGGGGGTGTTCTTCTCTCCTCTCAAAGGCACAAAATCATGCTTTAATTGACATCACTTCTGGAAGACAATGATCCATTGTTGGGGCACTTAGATCAGTGCATGCCCCCAGTGAGGTTCCCCCATGAAACTTCTCTCCTTCAATTGCATGGGTTTAGCAAGCCCCCACAAGAAATCGGCCCTGAAAAGGTTGGTCTGCACAAACCAACCGGAATTCATCCTTATTCAATAAACAATGGTTGGTGTTGCAACTACAACTCTTAATATTGAATATTTTCTTCCAGGTTGGCAATTCTTAGGTATAGATGCAAATGGCAGGTCAGGTGGTTTGGCAACTGGTTGGCATTCTCACTCTATAAAATTCTTAAACTCTTGGGCCCTAGATTCCTATTTTTGGGTAGACATTTTTTTGGAAGGTTTGGGGATAGAATTTAGAGTTATGGACATGTATGGCCCCTATTCGGAGAGGATCCCCTTTTGGGATTCTGTATTAAAGATCGATTTTTTGAAAGTTAACAACCTCATTTTGGGGGGAGACTTGAATTTTTCTTTGGGGGTCGCAGAGATTCGGGGCCCAAATGCCTGCCCAGACCACCAATATGATTTGTTCTCTCATTTTATGTCCGCTAATGGCCTCCTAGATGTCTCTCCCTGGAGGCTCTTCCCTACTTGGAGAAATATGAGTACACGGGAAGCTAGGGTGGCCAAACACATAGATCATTTTTTGGTTTCAGAAAAGATAATGGAGCTACACTTTCAGGTTAGATAGTGGATAGGCTCTAGGGGAGAGTCGGATCATTCGTCGGTTTGGCTGGAATTGGTAGGTGGTCTGGTCAAGTCGTCATCCCCTTTCAAATTCAAAGCCTATTGGCTCTCAGATGAAAACTTTCAAAACCTGGTAAAGGAAAATTGGATTTCTTTCGATCCAATCTCGGGCCTATAGGTTGCAGTTCATTTCGCGGACAATCTTAAAAAAATAAAACAAATTATGATCCCTTGGGCTTAAGAAAAATGAAAAAAAGAAGAACGAGATCTTGATCATTTAAAAGTTCTGATTGAACAATGTTATCAATTTGTTTGTAATATACCAGATATAAAATGTATGCAGAACAAAAATAAAATGCTAGAAATGGTAGAATAACAACAATATAACCAGAACATTCACCACAATAGCACTGAAATGATAAGAGAATAATAACAGAAATAACACTTTGAATATGAAAGAAATGTTCATGGGCCTCTTCAAGGGGGAAACCTCTAGTTGAGTAGAGCTCTATTACAATAATATCCAAGATAGGGTTCTCATACCCTCGACTTCTATTTATACTAAAAAGAAACATCTAGAGGAAGATCCTTCTAGAAGCGGAAGCTTCTATTAGGTCTTCTTACATCCGCCTTATTCTATTTTATTGAAAGGCCTTATTAATATTGACCTTTATTACATCCGAATATATTTTTCTACCTATGTGCGGGTTGGGACCCTAACATGTCCACCCCCTTAAAAACAGCCTTGTCCTCAAGGTTTGAGATGAGGAAATTGTTGCAGAATGGTAGTTGGTTCCCAAGTGGCATATGTTGGAGTTGTATCTTTCCACTAGACTAGAACTTCCTTGATGGTTCTCTGACATAGGAGATGCTCACGCTGGTCCAAAAATTCTTCTGGTTGTAGCCAAATGGATCCTTCTTCAGCTAACTCTGGAAGGTTGGTTTGAATTTGGCACTTAGCTCCAATCACCTTCTTTAAGCATGAAACATGAAAAACAGGATGTAGCTTCGAATGGATGGAAAAAGCTAATTGATATGCTACTTGTCCCACACGCTTGAGAATGGTATACGGACCATAAAATTTGGGCGCTAGCTTTTGACAATGCTCGGCCTTGAGGGAAGTTTGCTTGTAAGGTTGCAATCAAAGAAACACATGATCCCCTTCTGCAAATTGACGTTCAGAGTGACATTGATCTGCTTGTTGCTTCATGTGATTTTGTGCCATGACCAAATTCTCTTTGAGTGTACAGAGAATAGTCTCTCGAGTTATAAGTGTTAGGTCAACCGCCTGGGCCTTCGAGGCACCTGGTAAGTATGAGAGAACTAAAGGTGGATTATGTCCATATACTGCTTCAAAAGGAGTCATGCGTGTAGTTGTATGGTATGAAGTGTTGTACCACCATTCAGCTAGAGGTAACCATTGAGCCCACTGATTTTTCTTTTCCGAGGAAAAACACCTCAAATATGTTTCCAAACACTTGTTGACAACTTTCGTTTGGCCATCAGTCTGGGGATGGTAAGTTGTGCTGAGATGCAATTTGATGCCTTGTATCTTGAATAGTTCTTTCCAAAAATTTCTTGTGAAGGTTGGGCCGCGATCAGAAACAATAGAGTGAAGCATGCCATGAATCTTGAAGACCTGATCCATGAAAACTTGAGCCACCGTGGATGTTGTAAATGGGTGTTGAAGGGTGAAAAAATGAGTATACTTGGAAAGTCGATCAACAACCACCATGATGACTGATTTATTTCCCGATTTGGGTAAGACGGTAATAAAATCCATAGAGATATCCTTCCAAATAGAAGGTGGAATCGGGAGCAGTTGTAGTGTGCCCAGAGATTTGACTGTTTCTCCCTTGTTACGTTGACATACATCACATTCAACGACAAAATTATGAATGTCCTATTTCATACCATCCCAAAAAAAGGAACATTTGACCCTATCATAGGTTTTGGTGAACCCAGAGTGCCCTGTTGTGGGTGTAACATGAAGCTCAGAAAGTACCATGGATTTAAGCTTTGATTGTTTACTTAAATACAAACGGCCTTTGTATCGAAGTTCATCATGTGTTAGAAAAACAAGACCGTGGAGCAATAAAATAAAACAAATGCGAAAACAAAACATAGAATATACACAATACAATAGAGACACAAATTTATGTGGTTCACTCAGTGTGGGTTACGTCCACCAGAGAAATTTCCAGGTCCTTCCTTTATTATTATCCAACAAATGAAGGGATACCACCTACAGCAAAATACCCTATAACTACCTCTTCTTTCTCTCACAGTCTCCTCTCTCAGAATACAATATTCGCCATCAATCTTAGCCGCAATACATTTCCCTCATAAAAGAGGGTTGCTTTCTAGGGAAAAAACCCTAACATAATATCTACTGTTAGATATGCGACCTTATAATGAATAGTCCAGATTTACAATGAAATTACAATATACATTTGCAAGGAAATTTTTCCTTCGGGGGATTTTCCTCCGAACCCCCACTGGGGGGGCACTTGCCCCCAGACACCCCAGTCGGGGGGATATCCCCCCCGAACCCCACAGAGGGGGTACCCCCCCTCTGCACTCCCACGCGTGGAAGAGTGTACATACTTCTGGGGTGTAAATACTTCATGGGGTATAAACACGGCTGAAAGAAAGGAACTCTCAATCAGKAAGATAATCAGGCTCCACAACCAACAATCTCCCACTTGGAGACTGATCTCAACAACTCCACCGCTACTGTATATGTTGGACTCTGAACCTTCTTGGACCTGGAAAATTTCTCATCTTCATCTTCATTCTTGAAGACCAACTGAAATTTTTCAAAAAAGAATAGTTTACCTTTATTCCTGTCCATTCCTCCTCTGGAATTCTACCATCCAAAGAGCTTGAAGGTCCTCTGTTTATTAAGTAAATAGTAGTATCTACAGCATCTGCCCATAACTGTAAGGGCAAATCGGCATGCAATCTCATACTCCTTGCACGCTCCATGATTGTCCTATTCATCCTTTCTGACACACCATTTTCTTGTGGTGTTCTTGGAACTGTCTTCTCTCTACGAATCCCACGGTATGAACAGCAATCATCAAACTCCTTGCTGCAATATTCACCTCCATTATCTAATCTGAGACACTTCAAACTTTTTCCTGTCTCATTCTCAACTAAATCTTTCCATTTATTAAAAGTATCAAAAACATCAGATTTTTGTCGAATGCAATAAACCCAAGTTTTTTTAGTTGCATCATCAATAAAAGTAACATAATAATGAGAGCCACCAAGAGATGATACCTAAGTTGGTCCCCATACATCTGCATGCACAAGCTCTAGCCTTTCATTCTTATTTTCTTTTCCGACTCTGAGAAATTTGACTCTCTTTTGTTTTCCATAAACACAATGCTCACAGAAGTCCAAATCAATTTGTTTAAGATCTGGCAGAAAATTTCTTTTGTGAAGGATATGCATACCCTTCTCACTCATGTGTCCTAGCCTATGATGCCATAGTGTTGTATCCACTACTGTAGAAGCTAAAGATATAGAAGAGTCAGTATTACCAGTATATAAATACAATGTACCTACCTTCTCTCCTTTTTCTATCACCAATGATCCTTCGATGACCTTCCACGTCTTATCTGTAAATATGGATATACAACCTTCACTTGCCAACTGCCCTATTGAAATTAAATTTTTCCTTAAATATAGAACATGTCTTACCTCTTTCAACAACCATTGGTTTCCATTTGATTGCTTTATTTTTACCTTTCCCATTCCAACAATTTTGCATGGTGCATCATCACCCAAATGAACCTGTCCAAAATCACCTTGAACATAATCTAGAAAATGTTTCCTATGGGGTGTGGCACGACATGAATCTCCTGAATCTACTACCCAAGACTCATAAATATTATCTACAGAAAGAATCAAAGAATATTGTAACACATCACCTGTTACATTTGCTTCCTGATTTCTCTCCTGTTGTCCATCTCTTTGTTTCTTTGGAGCTCTGCAATATTTCTTCAGATGTCCTTTCTTCCCACAATTCCAGCACTCTATCCTTCCAAGTTTGGATTTGGATCTGCCCTTCCTAGAATTTTCGTGGTTCCCTGAGCCCTTTCCTCTATCCTTTTGTCTTCCCCTATTCTCCATGTTCAACGCATTTACTGATGTCTCACATGTGCTTTTCCGTCGCATTTCCTCACTAAGGATAACACCAACAACATCATCAAATTTTAAATTATTTGAACCAGAGACAGAGTTACTTACAGCCATGACCAAGTTGTTCTAGCTTTCCGGCAATGATCACAAGATTATAAGAGGCCTAACCTCATCATCAAANTCCACTTTTACAGAACTTAGTTGATTAGTAACCGTATTAAATTCATTTAAATGATCTGCAACAGACCCACCTTCCGACATCTTCATATTAAATAATCTCTTCATTAGAAATACCTTATTAGACGCCGAGGGTTTTTCATACAATTTGGCCAATGCATCCATCAAACCCTTCGTTGTCTTTTCTTTGGAAATATTGAAAGCCACTGATGCTTCCAGGCTTAGTTGTATTGTTCCTAGAGCCTTTCTGTCAAGAATCTCCCATTCTTCATCCTTCATGGCCGTCGGTTTCTTTGCTACTCCACCCAATGGTAGGAATAGATCCTTCTGATATAAATAATCTTCCATCTGCATCTTCCATAACTGGTAGTTTTGGCCGTTAAATTTCTCGACCCTAAACTTTCCATCTTCTGACATTGCTCCCACTCGAACCAGGAACCCTCTTTTCCTGCGAGTTACCTTTCGCTCTGATACCAGTTGTTATAAAAACAATATTGTGGAGAAATAAAATAAAACAAATGCGAAAAAAAAACACAGAAGATACACAATACAATAGAGACGCAGATTTACGTGGTTCACCCAGTGTGGGCTACGTCCACCAGAGAAATTGCCAGGTCCTTCCTTTATTATTATCCAGCAAATGAAGGGATACAACCTTTAGCAAAACCCGTTGTAACTTCCTCTTCTTTCTCTCACACTCTCCTCTCTTAGAATACAATATTCACCATCAATCATAGACACAATACATTTCCCTCATAAAAGAGGGTTGCCTTCTAGGGAAAAAACCCTAACATAATCTCTACCGTTAGATCTGCGACCTTATAATGAATGGTCCAGATTTACAATTAAATTACAATATACATTTACAAGGAAATTTTTCATTCGGGGGATTCGTCGTCGAACCCCCATCAGGGGATGCTTCCCCCGAACCCCCCAGTCGAGGGGATAGCCCCCTCGGACCCCGCAGAGGGGGTACCCCCCCTCTGCACTCCCCCGCGTGGAAGAGTGTACATAATTCTAGGGTGTAAATACTTCATGGGGTATAAACACGGCTAAAAGAAAGGACCTCTCAATCAGGAAGATAATCAGGCTCCACAACCAACATCATGGAGCCAAGAGTACCCTAGGGAAGTTGGAGTAATGGACTACAATTGTTGGTTCAGCTGTGAACTTTCGGGATCTTGTAGCAATTCCTGGCGAACGACTTGGAGCCAATCTGGGACAATGAATGAAAGAGAAAAAAGGGATCCTTCATCTTCATATTTGTGGGAAAGTGCATCCACAACCACATTTTCTTTGCCTTTCTTGTAAATGATCTCATAATCATATCCAAAGATCTTAGTCACCCATTTTTGTTGTTATAGGGAGGAAATGCATTGTTCCAGAAAATACTTGAGGCTTTGATGGTCTGTCTTAATTTGGAAATGTTTCCCCAATATATAAGGGCATCACAGATCAACGAGATGAAAAATAGACAAAATTTCATTTTCATAGATGGATTTGCCAAGATTTCTTTCAGATAGTTGCTTGTTGGTAAAGGCCAAAGGTCGACCCTCTTTCATAAGGACTGCACCAATTCCTTTCCCTGAGGCATCACATTCCAAAACAAAGGTCTTTGTGAAATCGGGAAGGGCAAGGACTAGAGTGGTGCACATAGCCATTTTCAAGGTTTGAAAATCTTGAGCAGTGGCTGGAGTCCAAGTGAAAGAGTTCTTTTTTAGGAGAGCAGTGAGAGGTGTTGCAATCTTCCCATAATTCTTAACAAACTTGCGATAATACCTTGTTAAGCCCAAAAATCCACGCAATCTCTTAAGAGTTTTTGGGTGAGGCCAGTCTTGCATAGCTTCAATATTTTTAGGATCCACCCTGACGCCATCCTTGCCAACTAGATGACCCAAGTATTCTACTTCTGAGGCGCCAAAAGCGCATTTAGACTGTTTCAGGAAAAGTTGGTGCTGAGAGAGTAGATGGAGAACTCGATCCACATGAGCAAGAGGTTTGTCCAAGTTTTTCTATAGATGAGGATATCATCAAAGAAAACTAAGACAAAATGGCGGAGAAAAGGATGGAAGACATGATTCATGAGGCTTTGGAAGGTGGAGGGGGCATTACACAAGACAAAGGGCATGACCAAAAACTCATAGTGGCTCTCATGAGTTCTAAAGGCAGTCTTGGGAATGTCTACCTCTTTCATACGTATCTGGTGGTAGCCCGAATAAAGATCCAGTTTAGTGAAGAATTGGGCGCCACTCAATTCATCCAGGAGGTCATCAATGACAGGAATGGGGAATTTTTCTTTGATGGTAAGTTTGTTGAGGGAAGAGAAGTCAAGACACATTCTCCAAGAACCTTCTTTCTTTAGGACCATGACCACAGGAGAAGAGTAGGGGCTCATACTAGGGCGGATAACGCCTGCATTAAGGAGTTCCTAGACCATTTTCTCAATTTCATTTTTTTTGGAAAAGGGGTGACGATACGGACGGATATTGGGAGGAAGGATTTCGGGTACAAGGGTGATGGAATGATCATGAACACCACGGAAAGGAGGGAGTGCTTAGGGAGTGGAAAATACCAATTGATGTGTATAAAGGATGGCTTGGAGGCCTTGTGGGACCGAGGGTGTCTCTATTGCTTGTATGGCATGGAGTTGGGCGATAACACCAGAATGACCTTTTTTGAGCAACTTTTCCATGCGATGGGAACTAATGATCTCAGGTGAACTGGCGGTGATGCCTTGGAAATTATATTGGTGGCCCTCCTGGTCGAATTGCATGGTTAAGTCTTTAAAATCCATGAGAATGGGACCCAAAGTCCTTATCCAGTCTGCACCCAACACAATGTCACAACCTCCCATGTCGATAGCAAACATATGGGATTTCAGGTG
>ML776624.1:756416-767128 GCA_009831015.1 Picea engelmannii | reverse complement strand
TGAAGAATGTTGCAGATTCATTAACAAAATCTGTGAGCACTGAGAAGTTCTCTTGGTGTAGAGGATCCATGGGCATTGTTGCCCTGGATTGTTGACTATGTAACCCTGTAACCCCTTGTGTGCAAAGAAAACAACAAGTGGGAAAATGTTGGGTATGTGTTATATTCTTTGCACGAGACGGAGTGTATTTGTCATTGTATCTTTTCTGTTCTTTTCTGAATATCAGTTTGCAGTAGATATTGTACAAGGTTAGAATTTACAATATTTGTCATCACAGTTATAACAAAGGCCTTTGAGTTGGCATTCATCCATTTCAGCCCTGGTCAATTTTTGGATCTTTAGTGGAGCAGAGGGAGTAGTGGGATTTATTGGTTTAGGGCGAGGGATAAAGGAGGGTTTTCAGTTTTGAGAGGATACAACCTGTTGTGCTTCTTTATCTCTTTTAGTAGCCTCCATCCAACTTTGAGGCCGAGCCATGAGGACATGGGCCTGAATCTCATCCTTGAGGTCGTTGATAAAACACTCTCGGAAAAAGGCATCAGACATGCCGTCTTTTCTAAAAGCCAGGTGCTCAAAGGAAGCTATAAAGTCTTCCATTGTTCCTAATTGTTTCAACTTTTTCAAACGGCCCAAATGGTTGGTGTCAATGTCAAAGCGTTCATAAATCTCTACCACAAAGTGTGTCCAAGCAATATACCCTTGACGAGAAGTTTTTCTCCATTGCCACCATTGCCACTGTTCTTTATCTATATGGAGAACACCATACCGGAGTTTGGCCAAGTCATTTGTAATGTCGTATAAAGAGAAATAATGTTCCATTTGGGTTACCCAACCAGTGGGGTCTGAGCCATCAAATTTGGTCACATCCACCCGCGGAAGGCATGGGCCACGTTGAAAGTGATGGTTCTTAAAGTTATTGGAATGAGAGGAATGGTCACCTTCAGGATGTGGAGGTGAGGAAGAGGAAGGGTTATCTGTAGGGATATGCAGTTTGGTGCAGAGTGTCGAAAAGACTGATTCAAGTTGGGTGGTGAGGTCTTGTTTGATTTCCTCCATTGAGGACTGCATGGTTGTATTGATGGCTACAACATTGGCACTGAGTTGTTTCACTTCTTGTTGGGTTTCAATGAGACCAGATTGCAAGGTGTTGAAGTGATCTTCCAATTCTTGGCTATGGGTATGGGCCATGAGGATGGGGGAACTAAAAAGGAGCGGGCGGGGTAAAAAAAAATTCCAAAAAATGATATGGATGAATGTGATAAGGGAGAAGAGATGAATCCAATGGAATAGGTCTCAAATAATGGTGAAAAAATTCCAGATTTTTTTTTTTTTTACACTTGTGGAGTTATACTTCGGTCTGAAGAATATTGCAGAGAGAAAATGCCCAAATGCTTAACCAGGAAGAAATGTGTATTTACCTGGAAAACTGAACACAGTTGTGTGGTAATAGATCTTGTCTATTTTAATTTGTTTATGTTTTTGTCCCCAAGGGTTAGGTATTCAAGGGTTCTACAAACAATGGTTTGCCCTGTGCTATAGCTCTCTGATATACGTTCGGGGTCCAATAGTAGTACTCGGCCCAATATCTCAGGGCACTAACTAAGGAGGATAGACCATACCCTTAGTCGTACTACCCAACTACCCAAGTACTAGAGAGTATCTTCCTGAGTGTTGTTCTCGATGACACTATAGCAGTCAGGCGACCGATTGGTTTATCTAAAGAGGGCTTCAGGTAATCTAGGCCGATCCATACACAGGTGTTGTCTGATGTGCTACAACTCAAAGGGGTACCAATAGGGGTTACAAGGGTGGCCAATAGATGTGTGCTTAAGTACCACTTGTATTTATTGCATGTATGAATCCCTCAACCGTGGGTTTATGTGCATAACGACAGATATCTGTGGCTTTAAGACACCGGAATACGTCTCTACCCTGGAAAAAAAAAAATTAACCCACACTTTCTACCGACGAAAGCGCTCTGATACCACTTGTAATATACCAGATATAAAATGTATGCAGAACAGAAATAAAATGATAGAAATGGCAGAATAACACCAATATAACCAGAACATTCACCACAATAGCACTAAAATGATAAGAGAATAATAACAGAAATAACACTTTGAATCTGAAAGCAATGTTCATGGGCCTCTTCAAGGGGGAAACCTCCAGTTGAGTAGATCTCTATTACAATAATATCAAAGATAGGGTTCTCATACCCTCAACTCCTATTTATACTAAAAAGAAGCATCTAGAGGAAGATCCTTCTAGAAGTGGAAGCTTCTATTAGGTCTTCTTACATTTGCCTTATTCTATTTTATTGAAAGGCCTTCTTAATATTGACCTTATTACATCCGAATATATTGTTCTACCTATGTGCGGGTTAGGACCCTAACACTGTTGATTTGGGGTTTTTTACTAAAGCCTCACGGGAAAATCTTAATTCTCTTGAAGCTAGGCGTAGGAAGCTACTGGTCGAGCAAGAAGCATACTGGTGACTAAAAAGTCAGGATATCTGGATGGAAAAGGGGGATGAAAACACAAAAATTTTCCATGCATTTGCAAAGGGATGAAAAGTTGCAAACACAATCTGGAATCTCCAAGATCAGGGTGGCAGAACGGTTTCGTCTTTTGAAGGTCTTGCGGAGATGGGGAAAAATCACTTCAAATCCATGTTCAAGGCTAAGCAGAGAGAAAACATTGTTGATATTATCTGGTTGGCTCTATTCTACCCGAGTTTTGTCGACGAAGAAGGAAACTGAGACTTATTTGTTGAATTTAATGATCAAGAACTGAAGGATATGCTTCATAGATTCCAAAAAGATAAGAGCCTAGGGCCATACAGGTGGCCGATTGAATTTTATATCAGCTTCTATGAGATGTTAGGTGTCAATCTATTCCATGATGTTGAAGAATACAGGAGAAATGGGAGGATTCATGCCCCATTCAACTCAAATTTCATAGAAATTATTCCTAAGTCGAATGAACCCCAATCCTTTGACGAGTTCAGGCCTATCTCTCTCTACAATTGTATTTACAAAATAGTCACAAAAATCATTGCAAGGCGCTTAAAACCAGTTTTATCGACCTCTATTTCAAAAGAACAATTTGGATTTCTGAATGGACACCAGATCCATGAAGCCATTGGGGTGGCCGAGGAGGGTCTACACAGCCTTAGATCCTCCAGGGATGAAGGGGAAATTTTGAATATTGACCTATCAAAGGATTTCGACTGTGTAAACTAGTCTTTTATCAAGCTACTACTTACACACTTGGGGTTATAGATTCCTTTCATTAAGTGGATAATGGCATGTATCTCTTCAGTTTCCTTTGTTGTTCTTATAAATGGGGCAACTTCACCTTTCTTCACTTCGGAAAGGGGCCTATGGCAAGGCTACCCACTTTCCCCACTCCTTTTCCTTTTGGTTGCAGAAGGCTTAAGTAGATCCATTGGAATGGCTACCTCCTCGGGGGAATTCCATGGAATTCAGACTTATGATCCAAATGGATCCAGGAAGGCCTAAAAATCAAAGTTCTCAGAATCGACAGAAACTAGTTCCATTGCGTCGGGCTCGTTGTCTCAATTACGGCCATATATGTTTTTCCAAAAATGGACATTGTATGTGAAATTTATCGCGTTCTGATCGATTTCCCAAATAGGGAAAAAAAAGTCAAAGTCAACAGTAAACATGTTGTACTGTTGACGTCAACAGTACGTGGTAGTGACATCAACATGATGTCATGATGATGTCAGCAGGGACATGTGGAAGCAACAGGAGGTGACACGTGTCACTCATTTTTGGCATTTTCAGGCGTGATGTGGACCAGCAATAAAGTGACACATGGAATTATACGGAAGTGATACGTGGCACTGTATGGATGTTGACGTGGTTGTACGGAAGGATGACATGGAAGTACGGAAGGTTGGTGTGGCATTGTATAGAAGATTGGTGTGGCAGTACATATGATGATGTGGCAGCTGACTGGAAAGGTGACCTGGAAGTACGGATGATAACATGGGACACAGAATAGGCAGGCTGACGTGGCTCAGGCCAATTAGGGGCTGACACGTGGCCCACTCAGAGGGCACCACATGGCAACCCAAATTTTCCCAATGTTGGCTAGGTTGAATTTTTAGGGCCCTGGTCACAAGGGGCGCCATATGACCAGGAGCCCAAGATTTGGGGTTTGTGCTTGTTAGACTAAAGTTGGCATATTTTGCTAGATTTGGAGGATTTAACCAAATCTGGGCCTAATTTTAGTGGATTTTTTCCTAGAAATTGGGATCTGAGCCCAAAAAGAAGGGGGAAGTTGGGATTTCGAACCCCAACTCAAATTCTATATAATCAAGGCATGATTGAGTGTTTTTCAAGTTGAGAGACAACAAAACGATGAATAAATTGTGAAGATCAAGGCATTTTTATGTAGGGAGGCCATTGAGGAAGCAAAATTTGGAGGCCATTTCTAGGGGCTACGCTCAAAAAATTTCAGTGTTGTCAGTTGTGTTGGATTCTTGAGGTCTAGCATAACACAAAAAAACCAGTTTGTAATCCATTTGATTCATTACTGATTTACTTTTGAAGCATTGAAGATTAATAAGAAAGCCTCCCCCACTGAGACAAAGGCCCGGAGACGTAGGCAACCTTTCCAAACTCTATTATCAAGATTGTTGTTATGGTTTGTTGTTCCTTATGTTTACTTTCTGATCTGCATTCTTTATGATGGCTACAATATTCTTTCATTAAGATCTCCTTCCTTATTTAATTTTTTGAATGGTAATTTAACACATGCTTAAAACTCAACCAAGTCTTTTAAAGATCATTTTCGAATCAAGTGATATCAGAGCAAGTTGACAGTTGTTTTTTTGAGTTTGCATGATTACTAGGGAAAAGCTAAGTCATGGTGAAGGTGATCTTATAGAAGGAGATCCAAAGATTGGATCGAGAAAGAGGGATCTCAAAGTAAGAAGATGGCATATGAAGAAGGAATGTCTCAGAACGAGATAGAGTTTCAAAAGACTTTCCTCGCCATGTCTGAGATGGTAAAGGTGTTATATGATGATTACTTGGAAAGGAAGAGTCCTTTTTCAAAGGGAATCGTCAAAACAAGAAAAAAACGAAGAAGGAGAGGACCCTCCTAAACCTCCTCCTTCACCTCCTTCACCTCCATCTTCTTTTTCAAGTACAAGTTCAAATTCTACCGCAAGAAAACATTCTCATAAACATAAGCATGATATGTCATTACTTAAGCTTGATGTAAAATTCGAATTGCCCATGTATAATGGGGAAGTCAATGTTGATAGGCTTGATAACTGGGTCAGACAGATGGAAGTTTATTGCAGTGTGAAACAAATCAATGATGAGGCAACCCAAATCAAATTGGCATCGCTTCGTCTTGCAGGCACAACACTCATCTGGTGGCAGAGTAAGTTGCAACATGGTACTCAACAAGTTGGTAATGTATTTCAATCATGGCAAGATTTGTTTTTTGCACTTAGAAAGCAGTTTTATCCTTTGGGTTATAAGGAAAAGGATTTAATTGAATAGAAAAGGACAAACGGTGCAAGAATACACAGATGAATTTTGTAAGATGGAATTAATGTTAAATATTCCATTACATACACAAGAAACTCTTATAAAGTATATAGTAGGTTTACCTGCACATATTCGTAACACTGTATTTATGTTTGGACCTAATAATATTGATGGGGTTTCTATCCAAGCAACATATATTGAAGTAGGTAAAACATGAGTTGGTGTATCATGGGAATCATCTTCAAGGAAAGAAGACAAAAGAAAGTGGAATGGAAAGAAAGCAAATTCAACGACAGTGAAGGAAGAGAATCTCTCTTGCAAGCATTGCAAGAAAGAAGGGCATGATGATTACCATTGCTAGCAAATGCACCCAAAGAAGAGACCAAAGTGGTTCAAAGAGAGGAAAGGGAGGAAAACAGTTGCAACAACAACATGGCCAACAGACTTGAGGTATGATTCAGGTGATGAGACTAAGATCACAACAGTTGGTTTGTCAGGTAAAATTGGTGATGGATATGATTCTAGAAGTAAATTGTTTCATATAAGGGTCATAATGAAACATACTAAGATCGATACATTGATAGATAGTGGATCTCAATCTAACTTAGTTTCAGAGGAAGTAGTTAAGAAATTGGGATTAAACACTAAGATGCATCACAAACCATATTCACTTAATTGGATAAGAAAAGATAACAAATTGTCCATAACAAAGCAATGTATCATAAAATTTGAAATTACATCTAAGTATGTGGATGAAGTAACATGTGATGTGGTGCCACTAGAAAAATGTGGAATGGTCTTAGGAATCCCTTATTTATATGATCGCAAAGGAATCTTCTACAAGGAACATAATCAATATCACTTAACTAAAGAAGACAATGAATATGTTGTACATGCTCATCACATAAAAACAAATCAATCTCTTCAAACAATGGAACAACTAAGGAAGGAAGCTTATGCAAGAAACACACCTATAATTGTGCCAAGTAAAGCAGTTGATCTTAAGCATGAACATGAGATGGTTGTAGGATGGGAATTCAATCATACTTTGCTTCAAGATAAGTTAATGTCATGCTAGCACATCAAACATATTTATTCAGTTTCAATCATATTTTTTATGTTATCGTTGCTTATGTTTTCTACATGGATAGTAGTGGATTCAGTAAGATGTGAATGAGTTCAAGTGGCTAACAATATTCTTTCAGTTGTCATGGTTATTATGCAATTGATTATGATGTGACAGGTGCACGGGATAGAGTTTAAAGACAAAGGACAAGTGGGGAGGCCTATCCCACACTTGATGATTGGTTAATATCCTTTTGGAGGACCAAAAGGTCTTAGTGGGGAGGCATGATCCAAATGGATCCAAGAAGGCCTCAAAATCAAATTTCTCGGAATAGGAAGAATCTGACACCATTGTGTCGGGATCGTTGTGTCGATTCTTGCCATATATGTTTTTCCGAAAATGGACACCATATGTGAAATTTATCGCATTATGTTCAATTTCCCAAATAGGCAAAAAAAGTCAACAGTCAACAGACCATACTACTAACGTCAATAGTACGTGGTAGTGACGTCAGCAGGGACACATGGCAGCACCAGAAGATGACACATGTCACTCAGTTTTGGCATTTTCAAGTGTGATGTGGACCAGTAACAAAGTGACACATGGCATTGTACGAAAGTGACATGTGTCACTATATGAAAGTGACACGTGGAACTGTACGGATGTTGACATGGTTGTACAGAAGGATGACATGGCAGTACAGAAGGTTGACGTGGCACTGTACAGAAGGCTAACATGGTTGTACAAATGATGATGTGGCATCTGACTGGGTAGGTGATGTGGCAGTATGGATGTTGACATGGCAGCTGACTAGGAAGGTGACGTGGAAATACAGATGTTGATGTGGGACATTGACCTGGAAGGATAACGTATCTCGAGTCAATCAGGGGGTGACACATGGCCCAATCAAAGGGCACCACGTGGCAGCCCAAATTTTCCCAATGTGGGCTAGGTTGAATTTTTAGGGCCCTGGTCACAAGGGGCGCCATACGACCAAGAGCCCAAGATTTGGGGGTTGTGCTTGTTATGCTAAATTTGACGGATTTGGCCAAATTTGGAGGATTTAACCAAATCTGGGCTTGATTTTAGTGGATTGTTTCCTAGAAAATGGGATCCGAGCCCAAAAAAATCCCAGAAAGAGGGGGGAAGTTGGGATTTTGACCCCTAACTCAAATTCTATATAATGAAGGCATGGTTGAGTTTTTTTCAACTTCAGAGACAACAAAATGATGAAGAAATTGTGAAGATCATGCCATTTCTATGTAGGGAAACCATTGAGGAAGCGAACTTTGGAGGCCATTTCTGGGGGCTACGCTCAACCTTTTTTAGTGTCATCAGTTGTGTTTGATTCTTTAGGTCAAGAAGAACACAACCAAACTAGTTTGTAATCCATTTGATGCATTTACGATGTACTTTTGAAGCATTGAACATTAATATGAAATCCTCCCCCACTGAGACAAAGGCCTGGAGACGTAGGAAACCTTGTCGAACTCCATTATCAATATTGTTGTTATGGTTTGTTGTTCCTTATGTTTACTTTCTGATCTTCATTATTTATGATGGCTGCAATATTCTTTCATTACGATCTCCTTCCTCATTTAAGTTTTTGAATGGTAATTTAACACATGCTTAAAACTCAACCAAGTCTTTTAAAGATCATTTTTGGATCATCTCCTGATCTTCGTAGATGATGTGTTAATTTTCTACAGTGGTTGACTCAGGGATGTCGAAAAGTTAGCTAACATACTCAATTTGTTTTGGATAGCCACTGGGATGGTCATAAACCCACAAAAATTATCTCTAACTCTAATCGTTCTGGATGAGGCAGTGGTGGACTTATATAGTTATTTCTTTCCTTTTCTGACTCAGGACCTCTCTATTGGCATTAAATATTTGGGATTTCAGCTTAAAGAAAATAACTACCGCAAAGAAGACTGGAAGTGGCTTTTGGAAAATCTAGAGAAGCAGCTAAACATATGGAGCTACCGATGGCTCTCTCGGGCTGGTAGATTGACTCTGACTAAATCAGTTATTGAGGCCATTCCAGTTTACTGGATGTCTCTCTCCTAGATTCCTAAAAGGATATTAGAAAAGGTCTGGTGTATTTTCTTCCGATTCATATGGTCCGAGTCCAAATACCATTATACTATTCCCTGGGGAAAATGGGAACTATTGTCTCGTCCAAAAGATTTGGGAAGATGGGGCCTAAAGAATATATTCATATTCTCAAAAGATTTAGCCGCCAAAGTTTGTTGGAGACTATTATCAACCACTAGCCTCTGGTCACTAATGGTGTAACATAAGTATATTCATTCGTATTCGGTGGGGGACTGGATTCGAAGGCCTGATAAGTCCACACAAAACTATTTAATCATTTGGAAAGCGGTGGTAAAATCCTTCCATGTTGTGGGCGATGGCTTAGCCTGGAAAGTCGATAGGGGGAACCAAGTTAGTATTGGGACTAATCCATTTCCTGGGAGTGGCAACTTTCATAGTCTACCACAATCTCTTATAGACCAGCTCTAGTTACAGGAATTTTTCTATTTGAATCAAATTGTAGACCCCAACACTACAAATTTTTGGCATCAGGGGTGGCGCATTTCTGCTTCCCTTGGCTTGGAAGGATGCCTCCACATGTATTGGGAAAAATACATTTTTTCTCTACGGGTGGGACATATTTGACTCACTGACCGGGATGATGAACTGGTATGGCAAAAGGCTCCCCATGGGGTGTACACACCAAAATTGGGTTATATCGCATTAAACACTGACCTTCTCCAAAGAGAGTCATGATGGTGGTGGAGCGGTTTTTGGAAAATCAAATCCCCCATAAAAGTAAATTATTTTATTTGGTCTTCCTTATTTGACAAGGTCCCTACATGGGACAAGATGAGAAAGCACCAGATTGTCAGGCCAAGGTGGTGCCCTCTCTGCAAAGCCAAAAATGAATTCATTGCACACCTCCTTATTTTTTTCCCTTTCTCTATGAAAGTCTGGAATGAAACTTTCTCTCTCTTGAGGCAGCCATGTGACTGGAGAGTCCATTCCCTTGAGATGGCATGGAAAAATTGGCTTCAAGCCCCCACACACAAGAAGATCAAATCTTTTCCATTGGTTATTAGTTGGGGTATCTGGTTGGCCAGGAACTCGGTCATTTTCAAGGAAAAGGCAAGTGTCCCTGAAATTATTGCAACAACAAGCCTTTCGATCCTTTCTCATTTCCCACAAGAAAAGAACCATCCTACTATATTTGCAACACATCCAGAACTCGATGACTCTTCATTTCCCTAGGCATATTTCGATGGTGCCTCACAAAATATCCTCTATGGGGGTAGTGTTGTCTTGTTTTTATCTAACTCACACTTCTATAAAATTAAAATGGGGCTGGGACAGGGTACAAATAACTTTATCGAGCTCATGGCTCTTTTACTGCTGCTAAAATTTGCACGTGAGCAAGGGGTACACACCATCCAACTTTTCGGGGACTCCATGAATGTCATCAACTCGTCTCAAAAAACCCAGTCTTGCCATAATATTGTCCTACTTCCCATTTTGGAAGAGATCTTCAGTATATTGGACTCTCTTGACTCCTTTTTTCTCCGACATGTTTACAGGGACCAGAAATCTGTAGCAAACACTCTATCAAAAGAAGGAATCCCACTCCCTTTGGTCACTAGCATTTCACTGAATCGGCTGGAGATGATACTCACAAGTTCTTCCACCGTCCTTTTATCAATGGGCCAGCATAATCTTAGCATTCAGATGTGGCTCTCTCTTTTATCTTGTTATCTACTTATAATATGTACATACTCGGCTCCTGATGCACCTATTTTCTGTTTAGACACTCGGTGGACTTTATTTTTGATATTGCTCTATGGACCTTTGGGGATGGACTGTTTTTGAACTATAACTGTTTTTGATGGTTTGTGTCCTTCAATGGACCTGAGGGGAACCTACTATGAGATCACTTACAGGGCACTTGCCTACCCTTGGGCACCCAACCCTTTTACTTTTTTCTTCACTATACTAGAATGTGTTTATCTAGCACCTATAAAATGTAATTTTATCTCTTCAGATTAATAAAATTACGGTTTTTTTTTTTCGGGAATATA
>ML776624.1:738434-756185 GCA_009831015.1 Picea engelmannii | reverse complement strand
AAAAATAAAAAAAAAAAACCTCAAAAATGAAAAATTTATATATAAAACTAAGGAAAATTTTGGAAAAATAAAAATAAACATTAGAAAACCAAACTTATTTTAAAAATAACTTTAAAATGTAAAAAAATAAAAATAAATAAATAAATATGTTATAAAGCTAAAAACAAAACATTGAAATACAAAATTTAAAAAATAAAAAAACATATAAAACCTAAAAATATATATTTGAAACCAAAACTTGAAATAGAAAAATTAATACAAAAGATTTATTAAAAAAGATTTAAAAACTTAATAAAACACCTATTACATAATTGTTTTATTATTTTGAATTTTGAATTTTTTTAAGCCTTTTTTAAATATTGTTTTGGTTTTTTAATGATTTGTTTTTAATATTTTTTCAAAATTATTGTTTTTGAGGAAAGTTTAAATTTATGCTTCTTTTTTCTTTTTTTAGTTATTTTCTTTTCCATCTTGTTTTATTAATCTATTTTTTTAAGTTTGGATTTTGAATATATTTTTTGAATGTGTTTTTCTCTTCTTTAAAAAAAATATATTTGCAAAGATTTTCTCTTTTCTATTTATTTATTTTTTAATGTAAATTTAAAAAAAAATAGTTAGTAAATAAATTTTCAAGTGACCATTTGGTGTCCAATTTTGGGTTGTTTATTTGCCTAGGAATCTATTGTCAATGCCACAATTTCAATTAGGTCGTAAAGAGCTATAATTTTAACATTTAGAAAAAAAAAATTATTTTAGGTAGCATCACTTTTAAATTTTGGTGTTGATTTTAAGGTTTTTCTAAGCATCTATATGAGTTTTTAAGGCTATGCTTGAAAAATGTTGTAATTTTAACCAAGCTAGAAAAAATGATGCTACCAGTAACACATTTGTTTTATTCGAGGGTTGATTTTCATGTTTTTTATGCAAAAATATGGGTTTTAAGGGATAGAGGTCTCATTTTGAGGTCACAATTCTCGTTAAGTCGGTAACTTTGTTTGAACGGCCTAAAGAAAGTCTACTACAATGAATGAGAGGGAAAAGAGGGACCTTTCTTCTTCATATTTCTTTGAAAGAGCATCAACAACCACATTTTATTTTCACTTATTGTAGATGATCTCATATTCATATCCAAACAGCTTGGTCGCCCATTTTTGTTGCTCTAAGAATGAAATTCTTTGTTCCAGAAAACACTTGAGGCTACAATGATCAATTGTAATTTGAAAACATTGTCTCAATAGATGCAAAATATATTGGCCCAAAATATAAGGATGCAAAATATACAGTGCATGCAAAATAGCCAACATTTCCTTTTTGTAGGTGGATTGGCCCAAATGTCGCTCCGACAGTTGTTTGCTAGTGAAATTCAGAGGTCGGTCGTCTTGCATGAGGACTTCCCCAATTCATTTCCCTGACGCATTGCATTCCAAGACAAAATTCTTAGTGAAGTCTGGTAGTTTCGGGACAAGATTCATGCACATATCTAGTTTCAAGTCATGGAAGGATTGATCAGTTGTGGGAGTCCAACTAGAGGCATTCTTTTTAAGGAGAGTAGTGAGAGGAGCTGCAATTTTTCAATAATTATGAACAAACTTGTGATAATAGCCCATTAAACCCAGGAAACCACACAATATTTTTATAGTTTTAGGGCGAGGCCAATCCTTCATAACTTCAATTGTTTTAGGGACCACCCATAGACCATCATTGTCGACAATATGACCCAGGTACTCAACTTCAGAGGTTCCAAAAACACATTTAGATTGTTTGATAAAAAAATTGTGCTTAGATGGTAGATGGAGAACTCGATCCACATGGGCGAGGTGGGATTGTCAAGTTTTACTATAGATGAGAATATCATCAAAGAAAAATAAGACAAACTGCTATAGGAAAGAACTGAAGACATGATTCATGAGGCTTTTAAAAGTGGAGGAGGCATTACACAAGCCAAAGGGCATGATCAAGAACTCATAGTGACCATCATGAATTATAATGGAAGTATTGGGAATGTCTTCCTCTTTCATATCTATCTAGTGGTATCCAGAACATAGATCAAGTTCGGTAAAGTAATGAGAACCACTCAATTCATCCACAAGGTCATCAATGATAAGAATGAGAAATTTGTCTTTGATTGTGAGTTTGTTGAGGGCACAAAAATCATGACACATGCACCAAGTGTATTCTTTCTTGAGTACCATCACTAATGAATAAAAATAGGGGTTGGTACTAGGACGGATAACACATACCTCTAGCAATGCTTGAACAATTTTCTCAATTTTGTTTTTTTCGGCAAAGGGATAACGATAAGGGCGAACATTGAGAGAAATATTGCCTAGTACTAGAGGAATAGAGTGATCATGGATGTCACAGGAGGGGGGGAGTCCATGGGGGGTGTTAAAAATATCTTGGTGTTGAGAGAATATAGGTTGGAGGTCAGGGTGCACATAGGGTGTCTCAATGACTTGAATGGAATGGAGATGGGAAATAATGCCAGAATGACCTTTTTTTAGTAGATTTTCCATTCAGTGGGAACTGATGATCTCGGGTGAGCTTGTTGTGATGCCTTGGAATTTATTTTGTTGTCCCTCCTGTTGGAATTGCATAGTTAGGTCCCTAAAATCCATAAGGATAGGGCTGAGAGTGCGTAACCATTCAATATCGAGCACAATGTCACAACCACCCATGTTGATAGCAAACATATGAGATTTCAGGTGGTATTGACCAATTTGTAGGTGCACATTTTCACAACATCCATCACATTCCATGGAACTGCCATTAGAAATCTGATTTGAAAGTTGTTGACTACACAAATATAACAATTGATTCCTTGGGCAATGCAACAATGAATAAAATTGTGGGTGCTCTCACTGTCAAATAGGATGATAACTTTTCTATTCTTAATGTAGTCAATTAACTTGAGGTTTTGGGGAGAAGTAAGATCATTTTCTTGGGGTAGATTTTCTACAGGGGAAACATCAACCTCCCCTTCAACAACATCCTCATAAATGGTCATAAAACGCTTATGTTCCTTACACTTGTGCCCTGAAAATATTTTTCATCACAATTATATCAAAGACCCTTGAATTGGCATTCATCCATTTATGCCTGAGTTAATTTATGGATCTTGAGAGGAGTGGCAAGAGGGGAGATATTGGTGGTTCGAGGGCGAGGAATAAATAAGGGTTTTATGTTTTGTGCAAATACAAGTTGTTGTGCTTCCTTGACTTGTTTAGTAGCTTCCAACCAAGTCTCAGGGGAATCCATTAGGACTTGGGCACATATTTCATCCTTTAGGCAACTGATAAAGCATTCTCTAAAGAAGGCATACGACATGCCCTCCATTCTAAAATCCAAGTGCTCAAAGGCGTTTATAAATTCTTCCACTGTGCTAAATTGTTTCCACTTGGTTAAACGACTTAAATAATGGGTGTCAGTGTCAAAGTGTTCATAAATATCTACAACAAACTATTTCCATGAAAAATACTCTTGGCGTGCATTTTTATACCATTTCCTGTTGGGTATGTGTTATATTCTTTTCAGGGGGGCGAAAGCCCCTCACGCAGGGGTTTGGGGGCAATGCCCCCGAGAAATGTTTTTTACCTCATGAAACATGTCGCATTTTTGGGCGGTTTTTCGACACATGGTTTTTGCCAATGGTTTTCTATTTCCAGTTAAGGATGTCATTGTATCCTATATGTATATTGTATTGTAAACAATGTAACGCTATGAATGAATATAGAATATGTTGGTTTTCCCGGTTTGGATTTCCAGGGGAAAAATCTTTGTGTAATGCTTGTATTTTCCATTGTATCTTTTATGTTATTTTACTGAAAATTTGTTCGCAGTAAATATTGTACAAGGTTAAAATCTACATTTAGTATCAAAGATGACTGGAAAAAGTTGGATCGAAAGGCGAAGAGAATAATTCAACTGTGTCTCTCAGATTCAATATTACTGAATGTGTTAGAGGAAGCTACAACCAAGGATTTATAAGATAAGTTGGGGAAGTTGTATCAGTGTAAGTCCCTAGTGAATAAACTATTCCTAAGAAAGAAGTTGTATAACCTGAAGATGAGAGATGGAGACTTGGTGGAAGAGCATTTGAACGCCTTCAATACTGTGGTAAGTCAGTGACTATCTATTGAGATTAAAATTTCAAATGAAGATAAATGTATCAGTTTACTATGTTATTACCGGACTCGTGGGATAGTTTGGTTGTGGCCATAGGTAGTAATACAACTGCCTTGAAGTTTGATGAAGTGGTCTCATCCTTGTTGTCAAAGGAGATGAGACAAAAGAATATGGAAGGACAGAGCACACATGCATTATTTGCAAGAGGACGTTCACAGGAAAGAAATAGATCTAAGTTCTCAAGTGGGAGATCTAATTCTAAGGGTAGATCTAAATCTCTCGGAAAGTTTGTAAAGGTATGTTGGAGATGTGGAAAAGAAGGGCACTATGAGAGGCAGTGTAGATCCAAAGTTGAGAAAAAGAAGGGATCTGAAGAATCTCCTTCTACAGAAGAAAAGACCTACAAGTAAGAAGGAGGGGATGTGTACTTAGCTTCTTCAAGCACACATGCAGATCATGAGGCATGGTTGGTTGACTCTGGTGCATCCTTTCATATGACTCCCCACAGGGAGTAGTTTTGTGAATATGAAAAGTATGATGGAGGTAATGTTTTCTTAGGTGATGATTCGACAACCAGAATCATAGGACGAGGAAAATTCAAGTTGAGGCTCATAGATGGAAGGATTACAACACTTCCTGGTGTTCTTCACATCCCAGGTTTGGCTATAAATTTGATTTTTGTAAGAAAAATGGACGATGCAGGGGTAAAAACAATATTTGAAAAGGAAACCTGCAGGATGATTCAAGGAGCAATGGTGTTGTTGAAGGGAGTTCGGTTTGGAACTCTATATAAGTTGCGAGGAAGCACTATTAGTGATGGGTGTAATAGTTCCATTGTTCATGATATTGGAGTTGAAGAAAAAATAACTCCTACAGTCTCTGGAGAAAAGGTTATGCTGTGGCATCAAAGACTGAGGCATATTGGAGAGAAGGGTCTTCGACTACTACACGGTAAAGGTATGGTTGAAGGTATGTCTAACTACTCTCTGGATTTTGATTTCTATGAATATTTTCTATATGGGAAGCAAAATCGGGTAAGATTCCCCTCTGGTGCAACGAGGTCAGAAGGAATTTTACAGCTAGTTCACAGTGATGTTTTTGGACCTGTGTTGGTCCCGTCATTGGGAAAATATGTGTACTATGTCTCATTTATAGATGGCTTCTTGAGGAATACTTGGATATATTTCCTCGGGAAGAAATCTGAAGTCTTTGGCAGATTTAAAGAGTTTAAGACTCTTCTTGAGAATCAAATAGAGAAAAGAATTAAGGTGTTGAGGACAGATAATGGAAGAGAGTTCTGTAGGAATGAATTTGAAGAATTCTGTAAGAAGTGAGGTATAGCAAGGCATAAGATTACTCCATATACACATCAACAGAATAGAAAGGATGAACAGGACACTGATGGAAAAAACAAGGTACATGCTCAATGGTGTCGGGTTAGGGAAAGAATTATGCGCAGAGGCAGTGGGTATTGCATGTTACCTGGTCAACATATCACCCTCATCGGCATTGGATAAAAAGACTCCACAAGAGGTATGGACTGGTAAGGAACCTTCTCTCACACATCTCAATGTATTTGGTTGTGATGCATATGTTCATGTTCCAAAGGAAAACATGAGTAATCTAGATAAGAAGGTTGAAAAGTGTATCTTTATTGGATATAAAGATGGTCTCAAAGGTTATAAGCTTTGGAACCCAGAAAATAAGAAGGTAGTGTATAGTCGAGATGTGGTATTTAGAGAAATGAATGATGTTGTTAAACATAAAGTCCTACCAAGTAAGGAAGAACCAAAGAAAATGGAGTTTGATTTAAAGGATGATGAGTCGGACTCTACAGAAGAACATGAATCAGAAGAAGAAGATCCTTATACTCCAGTATTGAGGAGATGGGTTCGAGAAAGAAGGCTACCAGAAAGGTATACTCCATCCGATTTCCATTCAAATTTTTCTTTGTCTATTATTGATGATGATCCTAGAACTGTCAGGGAGGAAGTGGATTCAAAGGATGGAAATCTATGGAAAAGGGCCATGGATGAAGAAATGACATCTTTGGATAAGAATGAGGCTTGGGATCTAGTGGAGTTGCCGACTGGAAGAAATCTCAATGGCAGAAAATGGGTATTTAAAAAGAAGCTTAATGCAGAAGGAAAAGTGGGGAAATACAAAGCTCGGTTAGTAGCAAAGGGTTATTCCCAGGTTGAGAGAATTGATTTTGGTGAGATTTTTTCTCCTATTTTCAAGTTAACCTCTATAAAATTTATGTTATCTGTTGTTGTTGCATTTGATTTTGAAGTAGAATAGATGGATGTGAAGACAACATTCCTACATGGGGATCTGGAAGAAGAAATCTATATAAAGCAACCGGAAGGTTATGTTGTGAAGGGAAAGAAGGAGTTGGTATGCAAGCTGAAAAAAGTCCTTGTATGATTTAAAACAATCACCAAGGATGTGGTATCAAAAATTTTATACTTATATGCTGGGACTTGGCTTCACAAGAAGCAAAGAGGATCATTGTGTGTATTTTAAATTAATTGGTGATCATTTGATTTATTTGGTCTTGTATGTGGATGACATGTTGCTGATAGGAAACAACAAGGAGATTATCCAGGATGTGAAAATTTAGTTGTCCTCTAAATTTGACATGAAGGATCTCGGTGCTTCAAATTTAATTTTGGGCATGGAAATTAAAAGAGCTCGGAAAAAGAGGAAACTCTGGTTAAATCAGAGATAATATGTCGAGACAATATTGCAGAGGTTTAATATGCAGGAATGTAAACCGGTTAAGGTTCATATTCATGTTGGTGTAAAGTTATCTACAGATCAGTGTCCCAAGATGCAGGAAGAGGAGGAGGACATGTCTTGTGTTCCATATGCGAGTGCAATTGGCAGTTTGATGTATGCAATGATCTGTACTATACCGGACATTGCACATGCAGTGAGAGTTTTGAGCAGGTATATGTCAAAACCAGGGAAGGAGCATTGGACAACAGTAAAAATGGTTTTCAAGTATTTGCGTGGCACTGCTAGCTATGGATTGTGCTACCAAGGAAGACCGGGATTGGACACAGTGGTGGATATACATGGCTTTGTGAATGCAAACTGGGCTGGAGATCTGGATCGTAGGAGATCTACAAGTGGGTATGCGTTTCACCTATTTGGAGGAGAAATAAGTTGGATGAGCAAAAGACAGGCTGTAGTGGCACTTTCAACTACAGAAGTTGAATACATGGTAGCCACTCATGCAAGTAAGGAAGTAGTATGGTTACAAAGATTGTGTTCAAGTATTCGGTTGGTACAACAAACTGTAAGGATAGATTGTGACAGTCAAAGTGCAATTAAAAAGGTGAAGAACCTGACTTATCATTCAAAGACAAAGCATATTGATATTCAATATCACTTTCTGAAAGACATGGTTGAAGAAAAAAAAGTATTGTTGATGAAGGTGGACACTTTGATGAATGTTGCAGATTCATTAACAAAATATGTGAGCATTGAGAAGTTCTCTTGGTGTAGAGGATCCATGGGCATTGCTTCCCTGGATTGTTGATTATGTAACCATGTAACCCCTATATGTAAAGAAAACAACAAGTAGGAGAATGTTGGGTATGTGTTATATTCTTTGCATGAGTAACCTCGGGCATGTAGGGGGTTTGAAGGGTGCAGGGGGGTGAAAGCCCCCCGCATGGGGGTTCAGGGGCAGAACCCCCGAGAATTTTTTTTGCCTGGAGAAACGTGTCGCATTTTTGGACGGTTTTTCGGCACATGGTTTTTGTTGATGGTTTTCTATTTCCGGTTAAGGAATTAGAGTTGTTGACTAATCCAGGTCATTGGGTTAGGGTTTTGGATGTCGTTGGATCCTATATGTATATTGTATTGTAAACAATGTAACACTATGAATGAATATAGAATATGATGGTTTTCTCGATTTGGGTTTCCAGGGGAAAAATGTATGTGTAATGTTTGTATTTGTCATTGTGTATTTTCTGTTCTTTTATTGAAAATCTGTTTGCAGTAAATATTGTACAAGGTTAAAATCTACATTTCCACCATTGCCAGCGTTTAGGATCTAAATAGAGGACATCATAACGAAGTTTGGCCAACTCATCAATAATACCATGCAAGGAGAAATAATGTTCCATTTGAGTGACCTAACCCATGGGATCCAAGCCATCAAATTTGTTCACCTCAACTCTAGGAATATGGGGGTCACAATGAAGGGAGTTGGAGTGAAAGGCCATAGTATGAGAAGAGTTTGCACCTTCTAAATGTAAAGGTTGGTCAAAAGAGAGAGAGTCATGGGATTGTTTCAACAATTGGTTGAGAGTGGATTGGAAGTAGTCAAGTCGTCCATTGATGGATTCAAATTCTTCCTTAACTTGGTCCTTGAAGGTTTCAACATTGGAATTGACAAAAGCAATTTTAGAAGTCATTTTCTGGATGGTCTCCTTGTTGTTTGGGTTCAACTTGCAAGTTACTAAGTTCTTGGTTGTGAGTGGTGGCCATTTGGGAATGAGGAGTACCAGGGAGGGAAAGTGGGTCCATGGAAAAAAAAATTGATAACTAATATATACGACAATCAGGGTGAAAAGAGGAATCCAATGTGATAGTGGGAAAATAAGGGTGCCAGGAAGGGTGGGTGGGTCCACGGGAAAAAAAGATTTAGAAGTGATAGGTACCATGATGATCAGGGTGAAGAGAGGAATCCAATGGGATAGGTCCCAAATAAGGGTGCCAGTGAAACCACTATACTTTTTTTTTTTACAGATGCAGAGTTATACTCAGGGCTGAAAAATACTGCAGTGACTGAATGCCCGAATTGTTAACAGGGACAATTATGTAGGAATTTTGCAACCAATGTGCAGGAGGCAAGGTTGCACATCAAGATTTCATCTATGCTAATTTTCTGTTATTTTTTTGTTTGGTTTTGTTCCCAAGGGTTAGGGTTTTCAGGGTTCATATAGACAAAGGTTTGCCCTGTGCTTTATCTCTCTAATATACGTGTGGGGCCGAACAGTAGTATTCGGCCCAATATCTCATGGCACCAACTAAGGATGCTCGATCATACACTTAGTCGTACTACCCGATTACCCAGTTACTAGAGTATCTTTCCAAGTGTTATTCTCGGTGTCATTATAGTAGTCAAGCAATCGATCACTTGATCTAGAGTTGATTTCAAGAGACCTAGGGGACTCCCGATATACCTGACGGCATGTGGGAGTGATGGTCATGTACATATTCTTTCTAATGCAATACTACTCAAAGGGGTACCAACAAGGGTTATAGAGGTTTACAACAAGGTGAAACGTTTGTTTCAAGTAACCCCTTGAAACATTATGTTTTTCTTGCATGTAATCTTCCACTCACCCGCTCAACGATAGTTCTCTGCATTTTAAAAATGTTGACATTATACATCTCTACCTTGAAAAAAAATTCCCACAATTTTGACAAAGGAAAGAGCTATGATACCACTTGTAAGGTACCAGATATAAAAATTAATAATTTGAATATATTTAAAATAATAATTTTAATATAATTAAAATATTGATTTGGATATATTTAGATATATTTAAAATAACAACTTTCACATTAACTATAATTTAGATATATTTAAAATAATAATTTGAATATATTTAAAATAACAATCTTCACATTACCTATAATTTGGATATATTTAAAATAATAGGTAATATGAATATATTTAAAATAATAATTGTAATATAATTTAAATATATTTAAAATTTAAAATAATAAGTAATGTGAATATATTTAAAATAATAATTATAATATAATTTAAATATATTTAAAATAACAGCAACCTTCACATTATTATTATTTTTTTTAAATGACAGTTTTTACATATACTCTAATTTACCTCTACAACACTGCTTTCACCAATTCTTTTAAGCAGCGTTCCATCCCCACCACAAGTATCAATGCCAACACTAAGGTAGTGCGCTCTAACTCTTGCGAGAGAACTCTTAACTATGTCAGCACACAAGACAGGTATATTTATACATGCCCATGTTTTACCACAACTACCAGAGCTTCAATAACAAATGAGTATGGCAGGAGATAATACTAAACCACTACACGAGGAAAGGTCAAAACTAGATCATTTACAGTTTTACAAGAAAATTTGAGGATGGCAGAAAACAGGTGTTAGTTGTATCCAACCACAAATTTAATATAAAAAATTTAGTGTAATAGGATGAACCACGAATTTAATATAATAATAATAATAATAATAATCTATTTTTAAGGTCACGGCCAAGCCAGCACATCAAATTGGTGTATGGGACAAGGGACCCCTCTCCGCCCAGCAATTTGACTGGTAAAGTCTATGAAGGTATATACCCTACCCCTCTCTGGATTTGAACCTGTGTCCTCTTAAGAGGAAACACATGTTCTTAACCATTAGGCCCACTCAAACTTATAAAAACTTTAGTGTAATAGGATGAATAATTTGTTATAGAATAATAAACATGAAAATGGAATATATATTTGATAAATTAATATTTTTATAATAAAATTGATTAAATTATTCACTTAAGATATGTTATTAATATAAATTTATAAATTACAAATTCAAATTTGATTGAGATTTTCATCATATTTATTAGTTATTATTGTGATTGGTAGTTGAGTCATTCTCTATCTGAATATTTAAAAAAAATACTTTCCTTAAAAAAAATAATGATTTCCCTTAAAAAAAAAAAAAAAAAATATAATGATTTCCCTTAAAATAAAAAATAAAAAAAAATAAAGAATTCCCTTAAAAACAAGTTATTCATTTATTTACCAAATCCCAATTCAGAAGACCACCAAAACTAAACCAATGTACATAATCTTTATTTAATACCCTGCACTTTTAATTTGATCAACTTTATTGAATATACCCTGCACTTTTAATTTGATAATCTTTAGTGAATACCTTACTCTCTTAATTTGTGTAGCAAATTCAAAAAGCATTTTCACAAGAAAATTGTTTTAAAAAGAGTATTGGCCTACAGGCAAATTCGCTTGAATAAAATCAAAACTGCATAAGATCAGAGCGCCAGTGATTAATATATATCAGAGCGCCAGTGATTAATATATATCATTTAGTACTTCTCTTTTTCACTTAATTTTGGTCCCACCTAGAACTAGTTTGAAGGCAACCTAGAATACACAAATATATTTCGACCCAAAATGTATTCAGAGATCTTTTAATCGCTCTTTCCAGTTAACATAATAAACAGTTACATGGATGTGCCCCTTTTTGGAACAAACAGCCTGTTTTGTGACCTCTTAAGGTGTTGATAAGAAATTTCAGCAGTTGTTTTTGAAAATTCCTGCTAGCCAAATTCATGGTACAATAAAATCAGCTAATTTCTATATTAAAATTAATTTTTTTTAAGTATATAGTGTTTATGTGTTTACATCAAATACAGTTAATTTTAGATAGTATATAAAACAAATTTAGATGTACCAAATTCAAAACCACAAATTCAATATTTAATATATTAATTTTTAAAACTTTGCTTTAACTTTCAAAGTCACAAGTTCAATATATACCATTTATTTGTACAAAATGTACAAAGTTAAACATACTTCAAACCAACACCAGCCGGCTGCAGTGCTGTTTTCCATTTTAGCAAACCCCATCAAAACATTACATTGAAATAATGTATTAAATATAAAGACGCACCACTGCATACTCATGTAAACAATGCTGTAATTTATGTAAAAAGGGAACACTTCAGATGCCAATGCAGCACTGTTCAATGACCAATAATAATTACATAATATATACAAATTTGACCAAAAGGCATTCCTAGCATTGTCAATTGTTCAAACAATGTGCAAGAACAATCAGAAGCATTTTTCACAAGAGAAGTAGGTATGTTTGTCTTTAGGCCCATCCTAACACAAAATAGTTACTAACCAATAAGAAAAGGACTAGCTACACCCTGCCATATCCTAGATGTAACGTTTGTAGTGTCAGATAGCAACAGTCGTTACTAGTCTTTCTTTGTTGATTTGTTGATTAGAGATTTGTGAATGTGCGGAATCACGCCACCACCAGCAATTGTACCCTTAATCAAAGTGTCAAGTTCTTCATCTCCACGGATGGCAAGTTGCAGATGCCTTGGAGTTATACGCTTCACTTTAAGGTCCTTGCTTGCATTACCAGCCAATTCAAGCACTTCAGCAGTGAGATATTCCAAAATTGCTGCAGAATACACAGCTGCTGTCGCGCCTACTCTGCCATTTGCTGAAACGCGAGACTTGAGCAGACGGTGAATGCGACCAACAGGGAACTGGTTGCACAAAGAACACAATAACCAATTAAAAACTCAATACAAATTAATACTACAGATTAATTTCTGTCAAGGTTTCCTATGTAGGACATTCCCTTAAATCAAATTATGACACTCCAAGTCTTACAGTAATTCATCTAACTTCGATGTTGCAATAACCACCTCTGAAAGGTGTGTATAAACATATTTTTATTCCAAACATTTAAATTCATGGACTTCATTGCTCCATTATTTGGCAGTATCCACTCCTAAATGATAAATTATTGCTCCTTGTACAGGATGGCGTTGGCTCAGTGATGAACTTCCCTCTTTATTTCGTACTTCTCTCTTTTAAATAAACAATTTTTGCATGTGTGGGATACTGTTTCCAATTTATTGCGTCAAAGCTGAATCTTCTCACTCCAACCTATATTTTATAGCATTGGTATAAGAAACATAATTTTAGCTCTTGATTTTGGCCAGCTAACATATTTATGATGCATAGGTCACTAGTATCTGGTTGTGAAATAACACTTAGTGTTCAGAACACATGGAAGCCACTTGAGATGCAGCCTGCAAATTAATACATACTACATTAAGCATGTTTTACAGGCATAAAGGGTTTTCCAGCGGGATCATAGCACCTACAAGCAAGCAAGTTATCTTCATAGTTTCGTTTCTTTTGAAAGGTGGTCAGCATATCTGTCATGCCTAGTTGGTTTTGAGAAAGGGTTGTGGTTTGGCTTAGGAGGGATCTCATTGTCCCGGGATGCCTCGTGATGAGTTCGATGTCCATGCAGTAGTCCTTGGTCCCTCAATGATCTTTAGTTGAGTTTGTGAAAAGGAAAGTAAAAGAGAAGTTGAGGAGCAGGGGATTTTCAGGCAGCCTGAGGAACTAGAGATATCTTTGAATACGGACTCTCAGTTGGATTAGATCAACGAGTTATATTATCAAGGAATATATGCACATTTATGGAATTTTATCCTTTACACTGAACAATCTTGAATTGTATACTTAAAAGTGGAATCTGCAAGAGTCTTGTAAGGTAACAACCTTAGCTTAAGCTAAGAGTTACTTCGTTGTTATTCTTGAGAAAGTTAAGACAGAGGTTCATTCTATGAAGGAGGCCCATATTTCATGGCAGAAGTGGACTTTTTATGAAGTCCTGGCAACTCTTGTTTGATACCATCGTGTATACACATTAGATATTCCCAACATGGGCAGGGTTTCAGGATTGCTTTCAGAGTTTTGGCATGGATATATATTCTCAGCCATTAAAAATTCTTTGGGAAAAACGATCTCAGTATCACAGACAGACAAGGAAAGAAATTTACTCAATACAAATTAGAAAAACTGTGTTGATTTAGATTTAGAGGAAAAAAGCTTCTTTCTATGATATACCTAGACCTTGCCAGGCATTCTTGGAAGCAAGCAATCAACTGCAAGACCGGCCCTTTTATGTTTAGGGCAAGCTTTGCGCATGGGATAAGTTTAAGGTGGGATTTCACCATGGTATTTAGTTCATTCTTGCTCAAAATTAGAAGATGAATGGTATTTAGTTCATTCTTGCTCAAAATTAGAAGATGAACCCCTGTAGGACGGTTAGAAAACACTGGGGAAACAGAAGAATCAAATAAGCCTAATAAAAAGTGTAAAAAAGAAAGCCAATGATATGCAAGTGAGGCAGGATATTTCTTTCTCATAAAAAGTGAAAAACAGAAAGCCAATGATATGGAGGTGAAGCAGGATAATTCTTTCTAATAAAAAGTGTAAAAAAGAAAGCCAATGATATGGAGGTGAAGCAAGATAATTCTTTCAGAATATTAGAGAATGTACAGGAGGAGGGTAAAGCTCAAAACGAAACAATGCACACATATGAACCTATACTGCAAATCCAATTGAGGAGACGACAATTAGCCCGATTTTAATCCCAAAAGCAGAAATTCAACAACCACTGCAAGTTGATGCTAAAATTGTTGTTGATATAATGTAATAATAGGTTTCAAAACTGAAATTTTCCAGCCTAGGAAATTTGTGGGACAACCATGATGTATGAATGTACATTTCGAATCTTGGGATTTAACATTCCTTTTGCCTGTCAAGAATAAAATATATTTATGATATATGTTTGGTCCAGCCCATTACAGATACCTGGTAAGGATGGGTATATGACGTATGACGGTGCTTAAATGGCAGTTATATACATGCAGAGGATGCTTTCAAATTGTTTTCAAATAAAAGAAACCTTTGAATTTTTTACATGGCTAGCAATCCTCATGGTTAAGCAAACTAACCAAACATATCTCCAAGGTAAAAAAAAAAAAACGAAGGCACAAGAAGAATGAACAAAAAGTTCACCATCCAATTACACGTGTCATGAGTCAAAACTGAACATCAGTGTGTGTTTTTATCTTGTCTCAGACATTAAGCATATCTTCCCATACCAGCCAATGGGCATAATCACGTAATGCCAGATATACTACATTTCTCTGACAACTCACAATTGAACTGCCAACCACTGCACCCACATCACTAAATGCAAACATGAAGATGCGTATCTATTATCTACCCCCTTGAAGTCAAGCTTGCTCCAGCAGTATCCATTTGTCATCAATCATCAGGAGCACACAATAAGTTTAACAGCTATTAGCACATGACAACAGGTGGCCCCATCCAATCATATCACAGACCCAAACAGCATGACCTCAAAAATGGCCTCTATATAAATTTGAACAATTGAAGCTCACTGTTTTCTTAATGATGTCTTCTTCGGCTTTAAAGTAATTAGATCATGGTAAATTGAATATAAGTTAAACAGCCATTAGCACATGACAACCGGTGGCTCCATCCAGTCATATCAGAGACACAAACCACACGACCTCAAAAATGGTGTCTATGTAAAATCGATTTACAGACACAAACTACACGACCTCAAAAATGGCGTCTATATACAATTGAATTACAGACACAAACCACATGACCTCAAAAATGGCGTCTCTATAAATTTGAACAATTCAGCTCACTGTTTTCTTAATGATGTCTTCTTCGACTTCAAAGTATTTAGATCATGGTAAATTGCCAACGGCAGGTCTCATAGCTCGGTTTTATAGCTGAATGGAACAAGATACAACCCAACAATAAAGGTCAAAATATCTAACTTAATGACTGGAGTCAAGATCTTGACCTGACTGTGGCCCCAATTTTAACAAGTGCCTAGAGAAAACTTGAGGTTGCTGTGACTGCCATTGTTTTGGCATAGGAGGAATGTGGTTATTTAATAATCTTTTAACCACTAAGCTAATGTGTACACCTAATAAGCCATGTGACTGCCACTTACTGCCACTCTTTTACATAGCAGGAATGTGGTTATTTAATAATTTAATAAGTAATGTGACTTGCCATTCTTTTACATAACAGGAATGTGGTTATTTAATACTATTTTAACCAGTACACCTAATAAGCATGTAGCTACAATTGGGCCTGAACTTTACCAACTCAAAATAAAAAAGCAGATCTCACTAAAGTGCATTGATTAGTAGGTGGCAATTTAAACATTGTAAAACCCAGTGTAAAACTCACATAAATTGTTCACAGAGCAACATGAGTCCTAAAAGCCATTGGTGGAACCGTGCATGTACCAACAATGCACAATTCACACCTATACCAACTCGGACTTCAACTACTTGACTCCCAAATGAATATAATCTGAGCATGCTGAATCTCCTTGTGGGTTTTTTGTTTTAAACATATGATTCAACTAAAATTAATCCTCCAAGCCAAATTAATAGAAAATCGAAATCAAAACATGCATGAGGGGGGTGAAGGAATACAGACCTGTAATCCCGCTCTAGCAGATCGGGAAGTAGGCTTCTTCTTATCCTTCTTGTCAATTTCAGCAGATTTTCCAATCAAGAGCCCTTTGGCACCTTTACCGGATTGCTTTGCCCCCAGAACCATCTTCATTGATCTAAACTCCCTGCAAAACGACCCAAAAACTCAAGGTAGTATCACTCTGAACGGTTTTCTCCGTAACCCATATGAAAAATTCCATATGCAAATAACAGGACAATCTCAGAATCTTCTTACCGGATGTTTCCAACAGCAAGATTTCAATACTCAGAATTCTCCAGCGAAAATCCGACTTCTATATCCCATAAGCGCCCTACGACACCGACGAGCTCATAAAATAGAGATTTTAACGGTTTATTACAAATAATCCGAGGTATGGATTGAATTTAGCACCAAAATTGAAAGCGGAAAACTTGGGTCGGCCAATGTCGATTGAAAGAATCCAGTTACGGCAACCAACAATGGATGAGAGTTGAAATCGTAGTTTAAAATTTGCGTTATGGATGCTATTCTTCTCTGTTTATTTTTATCTTCTCTGCGTCTGCAAATACCCACGCACCTGGCGCCGTCGTCATCTTGTGATCGACGATTTTCGTTTTTAACTTTTCAAAGAAGTGTGAATAGGGTTTGATTGCAAGTTCGTGTGAACGGGCCCCTTCGGTGGTCCATAGCCTCAGGTCTGGTACCGAACCTTTGGCATGTCTTTGATCATGGCCGAGGCTGAGCCTCGCCGGCTAGGCACCAAGGTTTTGGTTTTGTGTATGTCTGCAAATAATTTTTATCGAGGGATTTTTTAATTATTTTTTAATTTTTAGTTGTACGGAGAGTAGTCAGTTACAGTTCACTATGGAGGATACGTTAGAGGTGTTATGTTAAGTTAAAAAATATTATATTTAAAAAAAATAAAATTTATTTAATTAAAAAATAATAAAAATAAAGTAGATTTAATTAAAAAATAATTATACAACGTGTAAAATTTCACATGAAATAAAATAATTAAAAATATATATACTTAAAAAAAAAATGGATCCTTTTAGATGTTTAATAAATCTGGATTTAAGATAACCCTACATGTTATAAATAAAATAAACTTTGTAATCTCTTCAGTATCATAATAATACTCATTTTCAAGTAAATTTATAATATCATTTCATTTAAAAATAATTTATTTTTTACACCTAACCAAGTAAAACGTTACTTTTACCAACTAGTATGAAAGGTGGTAAGCATTTTTTAAATGTATATAAACATATTTATCAATGGCAGTGGTTAACAAAAATAAATATTGAATTACGTAAAGTCTTTGCTGTACTAAGATGGCCATATAGCCATATAATAATATCTGAGCACTTTTCCTATTTTTCTTCTATTTTTTTTACATTACTAATAAACAAATTTATAATCATATTCATCTATTTATTAAATATTATTATGTAAAATGCTTAAACATCATCATTATTTTATATAAAAAAAACCATTTAAATTAAACATACCATC
>ML776624.1:706133-722684 GCA_009831015.1 Picea engelmannii | reverse complement strand
CATCTTGTACTTGAACATTTAAGTGGGGTAAAAGGAGGTTTCCCCCTCGAAGAGGCTTATTATCTGAAATTATCTCTTTTTCAAGGCGTTGAGTACTTTTCCTGAGGTTTTTCTATGCTATTTTGATGTTTGGTTCTTAACAGTATGGGCAAGGTTCACATAGTCTTGCAGACCATTCTACAGGTAGCATCATCATAGCCACATAGGCTATCTCATGATCATGTAGATCAAGTCACGAGCATCATCATCACTATCCATCTAGATGACAATCACCTTCAACAATACTAGTTGGCACACCAACATAGGAAACACCTTCAACACTACTGGTAGTCTCCATGGAAATCAAGTAGTAGTACACAGTTTCCATCCAATAGATTAAAATAGTGTTGATCCATAGTAGTACACAACTGTTATCCAGTGGTACACAACCACTCCTAGTAGCGCACAACTATTATCTAGTGACACACAATCACTACCAGTGGACCACATCCACCACACTAGTACATAGATATTGTCCAGAGACCCACATTCTTCACTGCAATCAAATAATAGCTACACAAGCTATCACCATGTAGTACACCAGTCTCCTAGAATCAAATCATATCATTGTCTACATCATCTCTCGAGGCCATAATCCATATAAGTAATCTAGCATGATGTTAAATAAGTCATGTGTTGGGCTTAGTGCCCTCAACATAGTGTCTTGCATAAGTCACTCAATGGAGTGATATAGGTACCATTCTTCTAATCTGTACATACATCCTAGAAGAATGATTGTCCCAATAAATGTTGAATGCCTCACAATGGGATACGCGGACCATTCTCTCCATTGTATCATCTCTAAGCCATACTATCATGATGTGAATGCATCATATCTAAGTTGTACTGTCATGATGTGGAGTATCATCTACATCATCTCTAAGTCGTACTGGCATGATGTGAATGCATCATATCTAAGTTGTACTGGCATGATGTGGATCAATGTCTCTGCATAATCTCTAAGATGTATTAGCATGGTGTTAATGCACCATATCTAAGTTGTACTATCATGATGTGAGTCATCTGCATCATCTCTAAGCTATACTAGCATGATGTTATTGCAGCATATCTAAGTTGTACTAGCATGATGTGACTCAGACATATGCATCATCTCTAAGTTGTACTAGCATGATGCTAATGCATCGTATCTAATTTGTACTAGAATGGTGTGTCTCAAGACTTCTATATCATATCTAAGTTGTACTAGCATTATGTTGAATCATCATATCTAAGTTGTAATAGCATGATACAGATCAACAATCTGTCAACCTGGACCATTCTCCATAGGGAGAATGTTTGTCCACCAACACACTGACTATCCATGATGCCATATATCATCACTCCCTCCCAACTGAGGAAGTCATCTCGTCCCTTTCAACCAAGGGATAAATCTCCATGAGTCCCATCTTGTCCCTCAAGTATGCAAAATTTATCTTGGACAGAGGCTTCATTAAAATATCAGTTGCATGTTCATCGTTGGAGATGTATTGGAGAATCACTTCTCTCTTCTGGACTTTATCATGGAGAAAATAGTACTTGATCTCAATGTGATTCGACCTGTAATGAAACAAGAGGTTCTATGAAATCTTTGCACAACTCTGATTATCACAATATATCACTGTCAAATCCAACACCTTATCAAATAGTCCAGAAACCATCTTACGGAGCCATATTGCTTCCGTACAAGCATCACAAGCTGCAATATACTATGCTTCTACAGTGTTGAGTGCAATAGACTTATGTTTCCTACTAGCCCATGATATCATAGGATAGCCCAAAATGAAACATATACCAAAATTACTCTTCCTATCATCTGCACTCCCTACCCAATCTAAATCAGTAAATCCATGCAAGTGTATGTCACTGTTTGAGGCATATCTCAAACCATAATTTAGAGTCCCACAAAGATATCTCAAAATGTGCTTTGCAGCTATCCAATGCTCATGTCTAGGTTCCACCTGGAACTGGTTCAACATGTTCATAGCAAAGCAAATTTTCAATCGGGTATTCACCAAATACATCAATGAGCCAATCAACTGTCAGTACATGGACTAATCTACTGGATCAAAATCAGAGTCTCTTAACTTCCTCATATTTGTCACCATGGTAGTTTCCATGGATTTGCAATCCATCATCCCAAACTTTTGAAGGATATTTACAACATACTTCCCTTTCCCTAGGAAGATTTCACCATGCTTCTGCCATAATTCTAGTCCCAAATAATAATGCATGAGACCAAAATCCTTCATATGGAATTCATAGGCTAGCTCCCTGTTACACTGAATAATGAGATGCTCTTCACCTGTCAAGAACAAATCATCAACATATAGTAGTAGGATCACAGGTACATCATTCACAACCTTGTAATAAAGGTTTGGATTAGCATGGATCTTGGAAATTCCAAGTCTCGACAAGTAACTATGAATTCATGCATACCAAGATCTTGGAGCTTGCTTGAATCTATACAAGGCCTTCTTTAATTTGCATACATGGGTTTCCCTCAAAACCTTGAAGCTTCTTTATGTATACTTCTTCTTCAATTACTCCATTGAGAAAATCAGTCTTTACATCCATCTGATGTAAACTCCAACCCATGGATGTTGCAAGAGATATGATGGTTCTAATAGAGGTGTTTTTGGAAACTGGAGCAAACGTCTCATCATAGTCTTCTCCCTCCTATTGGGAGAACTCTCTAGCCACAAATCTTGCCTTGTATTTATAGATACTCCCATCTACTACATGCTTTATCTTGTAAGCCTATTTTGAAGTGACTACAGACTTTCCTTCAGGTCTAGGAACAACTTCCCATACATCATTTTTCATGATGGATTGATATTCTTCCACCATAACTTCCTTCAATTCTTTCTTCTTGACTTCTTCTTCAAATGTGGAAGTTTTTTCATTGACAAGACTTGTCATGAGTGTTGAATAACTAGAGAACATTTTGGGTCTCTTGCTTTCCCTAAAGGTGCCATTGGAAGCTTTATGTCTTTCCACTTCATGTAAGGTGGATTCTAGTCATGTTGGTCATTTTTTGTTCTTGGGTACAACAACTGGTTCTACAAGTTCAAGTGGTTGGTCTGGTTCTTCACTGGGATTTTATGGTGAACATGTACTTTATTCCTTGGGATCTTCATGTTATTCTTCATCATTGGAGTCTATGGAATCTTCTATAGATTTCTTGAAGGAAATTCTCTCATCAAAAGTTACGTCCCTGTTGATTTCAACCTTTTTTTGATCTGGGACATAGATTATGTAATCTTTTGATGTCTCACTATATCCAACGAATATGCCCTTATTTCCTGAAGGTTCCAACTTCTTCCTTTTATCCTTGAGAACATGGATATAGATAGGATAGCCAAATATCCTTAAGTGTTCCACACTTGGCTTCTTTCCGGAGAAGGCTTCTTTTGGAGTCATGTTCTTCAATATACGATGGGAACTTCTAGTCTAAATATATATGGTTGTCATGGATGCTTCTCCCCATAGAAACATGGATAGATTGCGGTCATCCATCATTTCCTTAACAGATTCTTCAATGGATCAATTCTTTCTTTCTTCAACACCATTATGTTGAGGATTATGTGGGACAATTATCTCCCTCCTAATCATGGCTGCTTTACAAAAGACAATGAGCTCCTTGGAGGTGTATTCTACTTAATTATCAAACCTCAAGATCTGTATCCTGTTATTGAGGAGGTTGACATTGGTCCACACACATCTGAGTGAACGATGTCCAAAAATTATTTTTCTTTACACACTTCCTTTAGAATTGGTACTTGGTGAGATCACCTGCCTCACCGCTTGATGGAGTCATCTACTCCATGTTTGCAATTGTCACTCTAGCTCCTTCTTAGAGTTATCGCCTATGACGTTCCCAAAACAAGAACAACAAGAGAAAAAGTATTCCCAATAGCATTTTCATAAGAAAATATCTATGGTAACAAGGATGGTAATCATTATAGAATTACCAAGGTGACCTGCCCGAGAGAAAAATAGGAAATTCCTCCTAGAGGAGATGTTAGTTCATTTGCAAACAAGTGAAATAAGCATCTATATCAATAGTACTTACATGTAACCAAGTATACCTAGCATTAATATAACCTTTCAAATATTGTTGTCACAACTATAGTGTTTACTTGCACTGTAGAAACTATCAAACTTGATATGTGCAAATTGAAACTTAACAATTTGATCAATCAAACCCGAAACCTGGAGCCTCAACTATTAGGAAGGGTGCAATTGTTCCTCTGAATGTAATGAATCCAAGATCACTACTTGGACAAGGTCTCTTTTACATCTCCCTGCAAACATACTCATGCTTTGCTAGATGATATAACTTGAAAAGCATATACAAGTGCATACCTTTGAAATTTGTAGCATCGTTCAACTTGTCTTCTAATCTGAAACTAGACACCATCTTGAAAAGAAGAGGTTAGAAACAGAATAAAAAAATTTCAATGATTAGAACAAGCTATAAACTATTAAATTTCAAATTTGACCACAAAATCAATTTTGACCAAAAGTCAACCTTTGACTTTGACCCAAAATCTCAAACTTGACATTTTTGCGGGATGAGGGCACCAAAGGGTTCGCTAGGCTAGGGTGCACTGTAATGTCCAAAAATTAGGTCCAATGCTTCACTTAAGGTGCCCAAAGAATTATATTATGGTTTGTTGCAACTGCAAAATCAGAAACCCTAGTTGCAGTTGCAACTGGTGCTACAACGAGCTTAACAAAGAACTCTCGCTCTACCTTCTAGCGGTTAGACTGTTCTGAAGGTAGTGTGGGACTATAACCTATTAAAATATTTGATGTACTCATTTAACCATAGAAAATATCACAATATTGTAACCCAACCATAGGCATGCAACCATCCCCGAGCACCATAACCTTTGCTCAATAGGATGATTTTGAAAGCAACACTAGACAAAAAGTCCCAAAACTATAGAACAAGGACAATACTCAACTGCAAGATTTGTAGTTGAACTTACCAAGAATACCAACAATAATGTCACCAAGAATATCACCAAGAGATATTAAAAGGTAGGGCGCATATCTTAGACTAGACAACACTAGAGAGAGACCAAGAATCACCCTAGAAGATCCATCTTCCATTCTTGTAGCTGCAGCTCCAAACTTGGTCTATAATTGAGAGAGTGAGTGAAGTGAGTGCATACAAATGAGCTCATGCACCCTCTATTTATAGTGCTCCTTGTCACGTGTCTAGGCCAACTTCTCCTTCTAGAGGCTAATACTTTAATATTAATTCTTTTACTGATACGACTTGTCTTCTAAGGTTCTCACACATCTTTTTAGGGTTTCTCTTACTTCTGGAATATTCTATTCTAGCCAAAGGTTACATATGGAGGTTAATACCTCTCGCAACTACAATAATATCAACAGAATGTTGTTGTACGATCAATAGGGGTTCTTCCCAATGAAAGGTCCCAATTAAAACTTTCACTATTTGGAATGGGAAACCCATTTGGATTATGGCCCTATAACATTTTATTATCTTTGAGTGGTTTACTCGTTGCAGCATGGTCCACCATTTAGGTTTTTCTGTGATGCAATAAATGAGATGCAACTATTCTAATATGCAAAAGGCAGAATAATGTTCATGCTAAACTAACAAAACCAAGGAGATAAACATAGCACCAAATAAATTATTGCTTTATATCTTCAGAAAGAAATCTTTTAGGGAAATAAAAACAAAAATCTAAATAACTTGTTGCATAACAAAGAAGTTTGAAAAGAACATACATGAGAAAAGTTTACAAAGAAAATTCTTACACCATTCCAAAACTCATCAAACTAGTAGAAAAAGTTATACACATCATAAGCTTTAGAACTAATTTTTGTCTCCAAAACAATTGGCCTACAGTGACTTCTCATTCATTAATTTTAAAACAAAATTTACAAAATTGCAAAAGAAAAAATCCTACTCTCTATCGAAATCATTTTACTTATACAAAAGAAAAGTGGGGGAAATCTATTATTTTTGTACATTTGGATGATTCCTCATTTCTCCTTCCTTCTTGTTGGGTTCCTTTATTTTTTGTCATTTTCTCCTATTTGAGGATTCAAATCTTCTTGTTTGTTTAGATCCCCCCTTGGTTGTTTGAATCCCATCATCTTGAATATTGCCCCAGTTCGCATGATGAAGCTTCATCTATTTCTTTTCTCCATCTCCTTACATAAGTTGTTTGTGACTCAAAAGTTTGATCCAATGCATATCCTTGGGGAAAATTGTGTTATTTAATAGGGGATTTATATGATGCAATACTTTGCCTCATTCATTTTTCAAATTTCTCCATATTAGTCAACAATGTTTAGTCAATTTTATGTCCTTGGTAGGAATCTTAATAAATTTTTGAATTGTTGCTTCATTCATTTTAGAGAGAGCCATGATGTATTTTTTGTTGGTCCTAATATAATAATCCAGGCCCTTAGATACCTATACATGTGGAAATAAATTGTCTTTTGGTCCAAAAGAGGGAAAATGGAAATTGTTTTCCATATTATCTATATCTTGCCACAATATAGTAGAGTTTGTTACATCATGTGTAATTACGTTGAGTGCGTTGTGAGCTACCTATTTCCAATGTATCAGTCCCAAATCCATCTCTTCAATGGATTCAAGGGTGAATATAATAATTTATGTAGGGATTTCCTTTAGGGAGGATTACTAGTCCCTCACTTTATAGAACTATAATTGAGCTTGTTGATAGGCAGATTCCCATGCTTGAATATGGGTCATGAAAGCATATATATCTTAGCTCTAGGCTTGCACATGTTGTGCTCTATCATATAATTCTCTCTGTACATTGTTCAATTCATTTTGCACCTTGAAGGCATAGTCAAAAAAAATTGAAGTTTGGTACTAGTTGGATTTGTAGTAATTAACTTAGTATTTCAGCAAGGTGTTTTTGCTCTCATATTCCTTCATCTTGTTCTCTACATCCACAATTTTGTGAACATTAGTATGTGTAATTGATAAACTAGCAGAAGCAGAGAAATAAAAACTCAACTTTCATGCATCTATTTCCATAGTCTTAGTGGTGAGCACCACTTCAGAATCCAAGTTGATTATCCCTCTTTTATATTTCTATCTTATCACTTGCTTCCTTTTTTTTATCAAATTAAAACAATTCTAGTTTGGAAAATTCCTCTGTTGGTGTTATAATAGGGTCGTCGCCTCCTACAACCATGCTTGGATCAAAGATACTAGAAAATATTTGAGCAATGAAGAATTCTTCCATCAATGAAGAATCATATTGCTCCATATTTCCTCATTGTCATTGGTCCATTGGGATAATTCTTCCCCTTCCTGTCTTATCTCTTCTACTCCAATATTATTCTATTTTGTTTCCTTAGTTCTTCTTCAATTATCTTGTGCTCCTTGAATTTTTATATAGCTTCCTCTTTAGCTAAATCCTGTAGATTTACATTTTTTTCTTTAGCCTCAACTTTCAACTTATCAGACTCTGCATCAACGTTGGATTTTTTCTCTACTTCTTCTCTTTTCTTGGCCTCTGCATCTTCTTTAGATTTCCTTTCGATTTATGCCTTCTTTTCTAACAATTCAACATTGGTTTTGGCATCAACATATTTTTTCTTTGTCAATTCCTCTTTCTTGGTAGCTTTTCTTTGTGCTTCTTCTTTTCTTTTAGCATCATCTTCTACTTTTTCTTTCTCTAATTCTTCCAATATTCTCATTTCTTGTTCTTTTATTTTATCTTCAAGGGATTCTCTCTCAACGACGGACCTTTCAATGTCCTCTTTTTTTCTTCTCCTTTTTCCCTTAGAAATAACTTGCATATTTTTTAGAACATCTTCATTAGTTAATTTTCTTTGAAATGTTTTTTATCTGCATTCACTTCATGTTGGTAAGGGAAGGATATCTTCATATCGACTCTATGTTTTTCAATAATCCAGAGGGGATCATGAATTTGTGTTCTTTCTAGTTTAAAACAAAATTCATCAATCTTTTCTACTTCTGTCCTAACCTAAGTAGAATATGATAGTGCATACATGCTTATATATAGTGGATAAGTTGGGCACAAAGTTTTTTATGTTTGATCAGTCATGCACTAAAACCATGTAGAGAAATATGGTATCCAAATTTTTGAATGAGCAACCTATTTGGCACATAAGATGGAAGTGTATGAGGTGTTTGTGTAACACCATAGATTCTGATATACATGGAGTATTAATCCAGGTACCAATCCCCAACGTCTTTCAATACTTTTATAGCCTCTAAAGATATCCTTAGACAGGGTTTACAAAACATGAGCTCATATAATGGCACTAGGAAACCATCATAGATAAGGGGAAAATGAAATTTGTACATGTTCTTCCATAAATATTTGAAATAGACATGAACATGGAGTTTCTTTGGGGACCAAGACCAACCTAACCCCACGATTGTGTTGGAAGCACAAACCACATCCAATAGGTAGGAAGACATGCAAAACTCTGGGATTCCTAGGAATGCATATAATTGATCCTTTCTTATAGATTCTACCAGTGAGTGTGGATAGGATATCAACCCATTTGAAAAGGTTTCCTCCCTTATTTATAACATACATCAATGAAACCCAAGTTATCCTCACATGAGTTGCATCGTTCTCTCCATAGATCATGCTTACTAGTTGGGTCACCCATGTGTATCCTGACCCGAGGTGTATGGCGGGGAAAGGATTACTACTTAGAGATGTCATAGCAATTATGGTCACAAATAAAGACTCTTAGCCACTCATTGGTGAAGTATATTTCAACCTTTGACATCTTGTAGGAATCTTCAAAGTTTGTTGATGTGAATTATCCAACACACTTTCCCTTGTCATTAATAATCCTCTCGGTCCCGACCTCTATATGTTGTATTAGATATATGATCACTTCTGCATGGGGAAATACTAAAGATTTGGTTGCTACATTATGTATGAAGGATTTCTTCAAATTATGTGCTATGGAAAGTTCATCTTCATGTCTTTCATCAAAGTTCTCATCATCCATGAGCCCTTTTCCACTTTAATCAAATGGAATAGTTCATTGTATGTGTGGGCCCCATCAATTCGAGTAGTGTAGGAAGTATTTTTCATAAATAGGAAATTTAAAATCTTTAGTAGCTTGAGCTTCCATGATTGGTTTCTTACCCTTGGCAAATTTCTTCTCTATTTTAATTGATGACTATGTTGCTACGGGGGTATACTTGCTTGTTGGTGTTGTTTCTTCAACATCCTCTATTATTTCACTTGGATATTTTGGTTGTCTTGCTATCATTTTCTCTTGCACACCTTTCTTCCTCCTCATGTATCCTTTGGTAGCCAATAGAATTTCTTACACTGTTAGTGCAACACATAAATGGGGCACATAGGTTTTAGCTCAAAAAATTGAATTAAATGAATTAGCAGATTCTTTATAACAATCTGAAATGAAAACTAGTCTTTAAGGATGATAATGTTGACCATGACGTAAGGCACGTGTTGTCCTAGTATATGCAAATATTTGATTTTTAGTTGAGAAATACAATTTGAACATGAATTTTCTCAAAATCACTTCACAGGGAAAAAACAAAGAAATTAGAGCAAATGCAAACACTTTTTAAGGGTGGTAAGAAGAAATATATTGGATGCATGCAATCACTAGTTGGATTCAAACTAGAGAAAAAATATTTGAATGTAATATGGGTAATTACTGCAAGCTAAAACAAAGAGAATGCATCTAACTAGCTCATTTTAAAAACATATCCTGCTAAGTGAACAATAATGTTTTCAGACTCGAGTACATGGTAAGTGAAGTTGATGGATAGAAAATTATTTTTGGGTTGTAATGCTATTGAATTATTTTGTAGTTTCAAGCATTATGAGGGGAAACCAATCTTTGCTTCAACGTGTAGACTATTCAAACAAATGATCTTTTAAGTTCTACTTCAAAATTTTAATTCAAACACCCAAAGTGGAAGCTTGCATTTATTTATAAGTTCAAAAGTTGGTGGTTAGAGTTATGGCACAATCAAATTGGGTCAAGACAAGGGGTAAAATCATGAAGGTGGGTAACAAATTCGTGAGAATGGAGGTGGAAAAATTGTTAGAATCGATTTTTCGGCCTAAAACATACATCTTTCGGCCGAAACCTTAAACGTTAAATCGAACGACGCACGAATGATGTCATTGGCTTTCATGCAATAAAAAATGATAGCCAATTTTTTTCTCCAGCAACATAGAGTTCGACCGAAAAAATAATTTATATATAGTCGGCCTTTCACACCATTGTTACTATATAGACAGTCGAAGTGAACTATGGCGGTTGGTGTTGTTGGCGAACGGTGATGGTGTTGGAGGTTGGCGGTTGGCGGTTGGTCATTGGCATTGGTGGTTGGTGAACAATGGTGTTGTTGGAAAATCTGATCTCGTCAGGGCTAGGTAAATCTGTTGTGTTTAATTTTGTTTTCTTTCTTTTTAATTTTTATTTTGTTATATATTTTTTAATTTTGGTAGGGTTGTGCACAGAGTCCAGTCAATCCTGTCAGGGCCAAGTAAATATGTTGTGTTTAATTATTTTATTTTATTATTATTATTATTATTATTTAATTTTGTTATATATATATTTTTTATTTTGGTAGGACTGTGCACATAGTGCATATGGACTCTGTCCATTTGCATAGAGTGCCATATGGAACTCTATGCAAATGGGAAAATTCCATATGGACTCTATCTGTTTGCACAGAGTGCCATATGAACTTTGTGTGAATGGGCATAGTCCACATGGAATCTGTCCATTCGTACAGAGTGCCATATCGATTTTTTCCATTCACACAGAGTGCCATATGGAATCTGTCCGAATAGAGTGCACAGAGTGTTGTACAGTACGTTCCCTCCCCAACATTTTTTAATTTTAGTTTCAATTTATATAATGAACTTTTTATAATTGTTAAATATGTACATTTTTACTTTATAGGTGTTGTTGGTGAACATTGGTGGTTGGTGTTGTTGGTGAACGCTGGTGAATGCTGGGGGTTGGTGAACATTGGTTTTGTTGAAAATCCGGGCGTAGGGCATAGGCATCAGGGCCAAGTAAGTATGGTTTATGTTTGTAACTTTTTTGTTTTTGTTTTTATTTAGTTATATTTTTTTTTTATTTTGGTTTGACTCTGCACATAGTCCATAAGGACTTTGTCCATTCACACAGAGTCCATATGGACTTTGCCCATTCGCACAGAGTGCCCAAAGTGTTGTACAATACCTTCCATCCCCCCAAAAAAATATTTTTAGTTTCAATTTATATATTGAACTTTTTGTAATTGCCAAACATGCACATTTAGACTCTTAGTTAAGTAGTTAGTATTTTATTAGCTAATGTAATTAAATTTTTGAAATTTATCTAAAGTTAGTGTCAAATGTACTTGTTAATTTGATACTTATGTTGCATATATGTTGTGTTTGAGTTGTGTATTTTTAGTATGATAATAGCTAAATCACTAGATTTATTTGTAAAATGTAAATTTGGAATGAATTACTTAGTGTTTTAGTTTTTGTTGACCTTTACTTTAAGTATATAAATAGAATGCAGAGATTAAAATTGTTCATCTGGTGATGCATAACATAATTTATACACACATACTATACTAACAACAATTTTAATTTTTTTAATTGTAACTAGAAGATTTAATATCAATAAAAAAAGACTACATGAAAGATATAGAGCACGTACATCAAGGTCTGTTTCAAAAGTGACATATAATAACTAAATAACAGACTATGTACTAGCATATAAAAAATCCTAATTATATCCAAAGGAAAATTTTCCCAACACTTTTGAGTGGTATAGATTCTACAAGATACACCTAGTATAATAGGAACTTTGCAAAATGTATATCGATTGTCCGCTTATTCCATTGTTGGTTTGACTAGGTCCAACTCTAGTTTTGTTATTTCCATGTTGTTTACAAGTTGATGCACAGTCTCATCTTCCTATGATCCCCCATAGTTTTAATTTACAAACTACGCCTATTTCAAGGCCTCGAATTGGTCTCCCTTGCTCATATTTATAACCATATTCCAAAGCATATTACATTCAACCTCTATAATGACTATTTTCCTCTTACATTGGACAATCGTGCTCATAATTGTTACAACTTGAGTGACTGTATATTGTTCATTTTCATGAATTTTCGTTGGAGATGAAAATATTGATTTTTTTTTTCGTTGAATGGACTCTTCATGATTTCATAACACCCTTCTAATCTCCTTCAACTCCCTATAATGAATAATAAGTCAATGAAAATTAGGGACTTCTTACCACTTGAAAGTAGTCTAATCATTGAGCTACACAAATACGTTGCAAATCCCTTTGTTCCAATGAAGAGATCAAATAGTGCACCAATACTCCAAGCCAAAGGGTCTTGGACAAATTCATAGAGTGGAAAGAGGGAAATACTCTACCTAAAGAGAGAAAAAAGAAATCAAAAAAACCTGGAGTGTACTTATAAAAAAATACCTTTGAAATGTCAGGACTTTCACTATTTCTACCGTAAAATGCGTGGATGAGCTTTAACCTGGGATTTTAATCTTATTTGACAACTTTATAAATTGAAGCATTGTCTTGAAATGGAATTCATGGCTGCAACAATCATTGTTTCCTCAATTTTGTTTCGACTCTTTGTCCATATTCAGATTCCTTTACATGGATGTATTACGAACAATGAATCATACCAAACCAGGTTTTAACATCGGTGAAAATGATATTGTTCTACGAGATATTGGAGGACGATTGTTGACTTTGCGCAGAGTCCATAACATAGACTATGCACATAATCCATCTAGATTTTGTACAAAGTTCATATGGACTTTGTGTCATTCGCACAAAGTGCCACATGGTCTCTGTCCAATTGAAAACACTCTTGGAGATATATTAGAAAACACTCCTGGAACTATTTCTTTAAAAATTCATTAAACATAATAAAGAAAAAATATAAAAAAGTATTCAATTATATAAGACTAGAAAAACTCAGTGAAACTTTTGTCACCCATAAGAAACTTGGACAATCCTAAATACCTTAAAATATTTTCAAGTTATTGTCTTATATGGTAAATCTTGAAGTGCATGCCTTTGTGGTTCTAGAAGCTTCTCTTTACTCCTTCCTAAACTAGTGGATGCTCTTCTATGTCCATGCAAAGTCCAAGAGGCTTTGAATTACTAAAAATATGTACAAAATCTTCCAAGAGCACTAGCACAAATCTTCATATGTTATTCTTTGTCATGATCAATTTGTCTTGTGTAAACATTGTTTCACTATACTTAGACTTGCCTACCTTGGTTGTTAGGTCACACTATTAAAATTTTGTCTTCTGCTCTAATTAGGGTTCTCGATTGTGATTCCATTTAACCCTTAGCAATCCTTTGACTAATTTTTACACATACATACATATATCAATTCAATATTACAATGGAAATAAACATAGATGCACAACAATTTCCCCAAATCACTACGACAAATATTTAACAACATGCATTGTTTACACAATGATTTTGATCCAATTATACAATTAATCATTCAAACACACAATTCTCAAATTGAAGAAAATATCAATATACTTATAAAAGTCTTCTACATATATATAATTAGAATTTCTTCTAGTTATGTCAATTTTTTATCCTCATAATGTTAATTCCATACATTTGGCATGGTTTCCTCTTAATTTACATAATAGAGGATAAATTATGGACTATATAGCATGAGTTGATGGATGACGCAACCTTAGAAATATATACATGATTCCTAGACAACCCATAATATATATCTTGAACATAATCATTCACTAATTTATGCTCATAACATTTACTCAAACGAAAAATACAATAATTAATCCTCGTAACTTAAATATTTAAGATAAAAATACTTAGTTGTTATAGCACTTAAGGAAATATATCCATAGGATCGTTTTTCCTCCCAACCATAGACACCATCTCATGTGCGTGCAACCTCCAAAATGGGAATGAATTAACAAGGGTGAATATGTTAGCTTGAGCACTCCCACATAACCCAAACCCGATTTTCAATATAATTGGGGTTCCCTCTTTGAAGGATAGAGCTCCAAACAACTCAACCGATAACACTGACCATGTAAGGAAAAATATCTAATATGCTAGATTAGTATGTTTCTTAAGCCTATAAAGACGTGTTTTTTTTTTAATTTTTGTTTTCATTGAATAACTCCTTAGTGAATCAACATAAGTAAAATCATAGCCCATTTATAAAGATTTGTCTTGATCAATTTGTCTTGTGTAAACATTGTTTCACTATACTTAGACCTACCTACCTTGGTTGTCATGGCACACTATTAAAATTTCATCTTCTCCTCTAATTAGGTTTCTTGGTTGTGATTCCATTTAATCCTTAGAAATCCCTTAACTAATTTTTACAAACACACACATATATCAATTCAATATTACAATGCAAATAAAAATACATGCACAACAATTTCCTCAAATCACTACGACAAATATTTAACAACATGCATATTTTACACAATGATTTTGATCCAATTATACAATTAATAATTCAATCATACAATTCTCAAATTATTAGCTTGTAACATAGAAGAAAATATCAAAATACTTATAAAAGTCTTCTACATATATATAATTAGAATTTATTCTAGTTATGTCATCTTTTTTATACTCATAATGCTAATTCCATACATTTGGCATGGTTTCCTCTTAATTTACATAATAGAGGTTAAATTATGGACTATATAGTATGAGTTGATGGATGACACAACCTTATAAATCTACACATAATTCCTAGATAACCCATAATATATATTTTGAACATAATCATTCACCAATTTATGCTCATAACATTTACTCAAACTAAAAATACAATAATTAATTCTTGTAACTTAAATATTTAAGATAAAAATACTTAGTTGTTATAGAACTTAAGGAAATATCTCCATAGGATCATTTTTCGTCCCAACCATAGGCACCATCTCATGTGGTACCACTTGGGAAAACTTGGGCTAGGCTTGTAGACATGGATGAAGAGTATGGCGAGAGGAGGTATTGTAGTAGTTAACTCTTTTTTGCTTATTTAAGAACAAATTATATGACTTGAATATGTCATTTTTCTCCCTTCTAATGAAAAATATTATTGTCCCCATACTTTTGAGAATAAACTCACAAATTTATTTGTAACTTTATTTAATATATGCCTATGCCTTGAACTTGTTTATACCTTATGTTTTCATTTTCTTGGATTTTGAAAGGATGGATCAAGGTGAGTCTCCAAATCTGCCTCGTAAACGCTTGAGGCTTTCCAATGAAGGAATAAGAGGGACCCCTAGTCCTATAGAGACACATAGGTCATTAAAGACCCATATTTCATCAAGGTATCGTAGTCAAGTAGGGGAAGATAGTGACATAAGGAAATCTAGTGGAAGGAGGAGATTATCAGATGAATCAGTCAATAGATCATTGGGATAGAGTGCTCGAGATACAGTTGGGTATTCAACCTATTTAAATAGGTTGAACATAAATACCCCTACTCCAGAGAATGTAGAGACCCCATCACATCAACAAGATATATTTGGTAAATTGCTTCTATTTTTTTATTTTTATTTTCTATTTTTTATATGTTTTTATGTTTTTTATATGTTTTTGTTCAATGTTGTGAATATTTTCAATTTTTTCTTTGTCTAAAAGATCAGTTTTATCAAGGGGGTGATAATGAAAGAGAGAGTGAAAATCAGGCAGAGTCCAATGTTCATGTAGTGTAGGGTCCTATCTAACATAACCTAAAATTTCATAAATTTAAACATAAAATTTCTATCATAATTTCCTTGTGGTTCTATATTCAGTGAAATAACAGTTCATGGTTCAACAAAATTCAAAATAAGCAGCATGATATAAATAACATATTGAATAACATACACAACATAGTAAAACAATGAACCATCATAATGATAATGAACATGTCATAATAATGAACATAAATACCTCTCAAGTGATGTTATTTCCCAAACTCTGTTTGTCCAAGCTGAAGCTGAAACTCTGCCCAAGATGCTCTGCCCAAACTCTGCCCAAAACTGAATCTGTTCCTCCCAACCATCTAGGAACAGAACCTCTCTAGCTCCCTAGCTCCAGGATTCTGTAAGGATTCCTGGCCCCCGAGCCCAAAACTCCTAGCAACAGATGCCCCCTGTCTCAGTCCACCAAACTCCAACAAGTTCCTCAAGCAAAAACCAATAGTATAATCCTTCAGCCCTCAAATCAGCAATACAGTCCTCTCCTATGAAAATGATGCTCTCCCAAAACAAAAAGTCATTTCTCCCGTGTTTTTCCCTTCTCTTATGCTCCTTTCCCCCCTCTCTCATTCACCGCCTTCTACCTTCATTAAGTCTCACCCACCTTATCTCTCCATTAAGTGTCATCTACCTTATCCCCTTTCTCTTTAATGGTTCCATCATTCAATACATTAAGTCTCCATTTAATAAATTAATAATT